>CM069453.1:4067938-4536589 GCA_035610835.1 Ophiura sarsii | reverse complement strand
GTTAATCACTGATCTTTTTCCGATGCTTTTAACAATAGAACGAAATACCGTTGGAAAAGCGCTTTTAAATCGCTAGAAAAATGCTTTAAAAGCACTGAGAGTTTGGATATGGACCCTAAGACCGTTACATTATTATACGTCACAATTACTGAAAGGGGTATGCAGGGTTGTTTGGGCGATTGGAAGTTGTTTAAAATAATTTGCATCAAAGCTGAATGTAAATATGGCAAATGTTCAAACAAATCAGTTGCATGTTATACAAATCGATATCTAGTCCATAGGAAACGAATTTAAGAACATAAAATACATTACATTATTTGGGCTCATTTTGCTCTATAGCACCGCCACCGATTCAAATGATATCACTTTGAAAATGATTTGATATATTTACTCGTAAGTGACTGTTGTCATTATTTCGGTGGACATGAAATACTATTTTGGCGGGAATTTTGTTGCACAAAAACACAGAGGGAAACGAGTTGGGTTTACCCTTACCACTCTTATAATTATATAGATACTATAATTTGCAAAAATGCAAATATTTTGAAATTAATTAACATTAATAGTATTATTGATTCCCGTTTAAATCCTGACATCATGACGCGATCAAGCGGAATGAGTCGGATGCCGGGAATATTGATTTTGAGTTATAGGTAAAAAGAACTTAAAACTAGAAGTTCAATTTTAGTGTCGTTTACACCATACTGTAATAGCACGTTGCACCTGCCTTTAAATCAAGGACAATTATCAACATTGCAAACTGCCGACATGTGACTCATTTCGGCTTGATCACGTCACCTATGTACAGTACAGGTACAGGCTTATATGAGAAATTAAATGTCTATTATTTATTTATTTGTACGTTGCCTGATAGGACTAGAAGGAATATAATGTTGAATATTCCATGCCGTCTTACACTGAAACCTGACAGGGTATTATTGACATTATTTTACAGAATTTACAAAATGGTTCGGAGCCAATCTTATTATTGTATATGTATAGCTTATATTACCCACTTTTGCCATCAATGTTTTGTTTAGCTATTTTGTTACTACTGTTGTCATGTAATGTATAGTTCGGTCGGCGTCTTTATCGCAAACGACTACCACAATACCTAAAGAAAGCAGACATCAGTTGGTTACCCTATATTAACCTTCAGTTTTGATCCCGAGGATTGTGGAGAATAGTAACTTGAACCGATCTGGTTGTGTGCCTTGAGTTGGGACCCCTTTGTGTGACATATGCTAAAAATGGAAAAAATCACTTGGCTTTTGCTTACACCCACCAACAGGCAAGTTCAGTCCTGAAGAACATCTGACACCATTAAATTGGGTGCACCTGCAAAGAAAGGCGTGGTATCCACACCGGATGACAACATCTTCCACGTGGTGCAACTTTAGATACTTTTTGTTTTGAGTGGTGGTTGCAGTAAAATTGCAGTTGCAGTGCTGAGAAACTTTCTCTTCTGTAAAACCTGTCATTGTATTAAACTATTGTCAAGGTAAATAACCAATGTTGACGTAGGTTGTGATAAGTACAAATTCAGGTATGTACTGGATACAATTGTTAAGTGTTACAATTTTAGACAATAGCTTTATGTCGATCGATCAATACTATAAAGTGAGCTAATTGATTTATATGTTCGATTTTGAAATCCAATACGGTTGTGGGTGGGGATGTCTGTGATTTCATTGTTTGGTATCGCGCCATACGCAACCGGTTGTCATCCGATGTGGAGACTTCTCCTCAAACATCAAAGTAAGAGGAGAAACATCTGCAAAACACAACCCGTTTATGGTTAAGAATACTTGTTGAGTACCCAAGGAACACGTCGATAAGCTTTGTTGGGATATCAGTTACCAGAGGGTGTCCCCAATAAACTTAGTCGGCTGGATCTATTTACCACCACCTTAAATTTCTAAAATCCACTTGACTTCCTCTGTCTTCTAACAATCTCAATGTGTAAACATATTAAACCCTAGGGTATCTCTATCCGAGACAAGAACATGGCGCGAAGTGAAGATTGTGTTACTTGTGTCTGGATGCCTAACATAATATTATGTGTTTCGTGTCAAGCGTATTACTTATTCACAGCTCTAATGAATGCTTTACAGAGGAAGTATCGGTCCCTGTAATGTATTATTCATTGTTTTCCGCATGACTGTTAGACTGTACAGAAAACCTCGATATTTTAACATGTTATATTTCACACAAGTTATTGATAATGGCTATCTTGAACTTCTATAAAATATATTAGAAAAGCATTATCTAACCACGTTAGAGGGTCACAATGTTATGTGTGTTAAGAGTAAAATCCTGGTTTAACATAGTGACGTATACACTATACGTCACCGTGTAATACCACCGACGATATAGCCATAAAGTGTTGTGACTTTGTCGTAACACTTCATTGTGTCGTTTCAGAGTGACGAATCGTTTTTAAGTAAAATAAGCCTGTGTGTTAATTTCTATGTTGTTAATTGTTTAAATGGAAGGTAATTTCGAAATGAAATGCATAAAATGAACATATTAAAACGACGGTTCCGTAGTAATACCCGGTTAATTAGCATAATCGTTCCACAGCCACCACTAGAAACTACGGATGCGTGGTGTGCAGTGTAATGTATCATAGATAGAAAAGATTCCAAATGAGCTGCATTTACAATTTCATTTTACGTGTCTATACGTGTCTTTGAATTGCAGCTTTGATCCCGCCATTTAAGTTAAGGCATACAAGAGCGCTGACATGTGACTAGTATTACCGAATACTTATGTTAATCCTACAACATTTACTCATTATAGCACGAGCCGTAGTAAACCCTCGTTGACACTGTAATCGTGCTCGTACTTACTCTTTTTTCACGTGCCTCTTAAGGGGGGGGGGGGGGGGGGGGGGGGGGGGGTCTATGTTAGTCAGATAGTAAAATTCAGTGCTTCGGACAAAAAATAGATATTAGAACAGTCTCTGCGTTAAAATGCTTTAGGTTTGAGGTAAATTGGATTTTCGGTTCTGAAGTTATGGTCGATTGAGTTTCGGGTGTCTGAAATAACGGTGGTGTTTTGTATACATTTGTATGTAGAAAACGCTCACCCTGCGATTTTAAGCATTTTCAGTTTTAATTATTTTTTGATCAAATAATTGTAACATTTGATCAAATTTATTTATTAAAATATCAAAATAATAATTGCACATCATAAATCATCAACATTTCAAAGTCAACGTTATTTCTTATGTATTTCTTTATTTTTCTCACCCGGCTATTTTTAAGCCATTTATCTTTAAAAATCAATAAAAATGCTAATATAATTGCTATTTTCACCCAAAATGGCTCAAAATGTGTCTAAATTCATGCTCTTTCAAATTGAACAACTGTTTTTATCCAAAATGTCACCTTTTTTTTTCTCGCCAATTTTAATATTTTTCATACGTTTTGCACGATATCTCAAAACTAGAAAACACGCAAACCTGCAATATGGGAACCAACGTAACTCAAAAACGAAACATTGTATCAGGGTGATATTTGGAATTGATAATTAGCTTGAATAGAGGAAGAACCCAATGAAGCCGGATTTTCAATTTATCTTTCCAAATTTGAATTATAACGTAAAATTACATGATTGGTCGGTTCCTGGTTACCATGGCAACCGTATAAAAAATCAGGCTTCATTGGTTCGTGCGCATTGTTCCCATGCATCATCTACCAAAGTATAAACATGCAACATTTAGTTTTCTAGTAAAGTTGGATCCCGTGTTTAGCCAATCAGAGGCCTTGACTGGTTACCATAGCAACCAGATCAAAATAACCCGCATTTTCTGAAACGCTGTTACTTAAGCTTCAATTTGATATATGACTCTAAGTGGTAAACCCGCGGTAACATTGAGAATTTTTTTCCAAAATTGGTGAAAATAACATAGACCCCCCTTAAACCTGTTCTTGAATTGTTTGCAGTATGCTTAGTATTTCATAGAATAGTTTGTGCGCCCCTTATGTTCCACTGCCTTATCACTTTATGCCGGCGATCTACCTATTGGCCGGTCATACATATTCCTATTCCCAGATAAGGCAGGCAAGTCATATCATGCCCTGACATAAACGCACTGTTTCATTGCCTTGATGAAGAATCCCATAGTGTCGATTAAGTTAATTGTCTGACCGTTTTGAATTAAGATCGTTTTAGAATCGAGTAGCAGAATATTTAAAATGGGAGTAAATGTCTTCCATTATGATGATAATTCACGACAGAATGGTGTTTTTAAAATTTCCGTTTTCTCAAATGTGCATTATGTCCCACTGATTTAACACTAAACATTTTTGTATTACAGACCAAACACCTTATTTGATGTACAGACAAAAAAAGGTTATACACAATTGCAATTTCATTTTAACCAAATATTAAAATCATGCAAAGTCAAAATCATTTACACTTTGTGATAACTGATGTGTTGACTACAAGAAGAATTTCATTTGGTCTTATTAACTGGTTTTATTTTGAAGTTTTGACCAATCTTCTAAGGCGGCTAGAAAAATTAAATGGTTATAGGGTATCATGCAAGGATAATAAAGAGAACTACCTAATTCTTTTTCAAATATGATTTTATTTTATTTCAATAAATAAATTCATTAAGTTTAACTAATAAATATTCTTAAACAGCTAAGCATGTTTAGGCAATTCTCATTGGTTCTCAGAGAAATCGGAGACATTTATTTCAGACAACTTAACACGGCGTACATACCCTCGCGCATTGCGTGGTAACTAAAGTTTACGCCGACACATGGTGTACTCACCGCGCGGGAATGGATGGAATGTTTTTGGGTTATTCGATACTAACATGAGTACAAGTTGACAAATGTGGGCAATTTAAGGTACAATTTTGATTAAATAAAAGTATGACTGTTTAAGAATGAGAATAAAAGTAGTAGTATTTTTTGCGTGAAACAACTCTGCTGGTCGACTTAAAATAATACTACCGTCCGCATTTATGTCAGACAATATAACACGGGTACGATCTAAAAACAATACCTTTATTCTCTAAATAATATCTTGATCAATTTCGTTGAGTCCATAAACGAAATTGCTCATTATTCCTCTTGACATGGTACCCATCCTGAAACAACCATATAGACGAGATATGGATCCAGACTGGTTCGACAGTTATCTTCCATGTGCTAACAACTCAGGTATCACCGTGTTGATAAACAGATCAAGGTGATACCTGATCTATTAACAATTTTTCCTGCCGCGCCCAGCTCTAGCCACTGTATTATATTGGAGTCTCCTTGGAAAGTCTGCCTCCAAACGATCCACTTAAAATGAACCATTGTCTCACTTTTGCGCGCTATATATTTCCTATATTCATGGTTTGACTCCATTCATACTATTCTTCCCAGTGATTTAGCCAAAGTGGCCCAGATGGTTTCACGACTACTTTAGACAATTGATCATATCTCTGCTTCCTGACCACCTATTGTCATGAAACACAACTTATTAAGCGGCTGAGAAAATTCCATTTGCATGACATTAAAAATTGAAACCGAAATTACTGTTTTTTATTACACCCTGTATACATTTTACTTTGTCGTCTTACGTCTACCCCTCTCTATCATGTAAAGACATCAAAACAGTAACTCGGCTGGTGTAAAAGCACCTATAATTTTAAAATTGTTACTCATATTCTAAAACTGAAAATACCAGGAGACAGACATTTTGACACCTTGTTTGTTAAAGGAGGTGTCCCGCAAGCATAAAAGTGTGCATTATATGTTAGAAAAATAACTATTGAGCCCAACTTTTGTATTTATATAGAACAAAACACCACACTTAAGGCAAAAACAAATAAAAACCGCAATCCCTCAACATGCACTTTTTAAAATTCGCGGCGATCGAAAGTCCCAGTGTCGATGATTTCATAGTTACACAATGCACATGCGCAAATTTGAGCACCGATACCATGACGTCATCGACACCGGGACTTTCGATCGCCGCGAATTTTAAAAATTGCATGTTGAGTGATGGCAGTTTTTATTCATTTTTGTGACTAGTATGGTGTTTTGTTCTATATAGTTACGTAATTTCGGCTCGATAATTATGTTTCTAACAAATAATGCTCAATGTTGTGCTTGCAGGACCCTTCCTTTAAAATCGATAAAGTATTGTTGTCGCGGTATGTGCTTACAGATGAAAAGTGCCCATTTCCATTATTGCAGTAACTCCTATTGATCTCTCTGATTCAGGGTGATGATAATAGCGGGAATTTTGATTAGCTGTTCTTGTTGCGCTGTAAACTTGATTAGCATAATCCGGGACAAATTTAATGGGGATGACAGGCGTACTTCTTTACAATTAAAAAGTATGAATTTAAAACTCCAAATGCTCAGAAGGTCCGAGAAGACAGACAGGACAGGTCATCGCCATGGGCAAACTATCAAAATTCCTAAAAAAGCTATTATCTTCACGCTGAATCAGAGATATCAATAGGAGTTACTGCAACAATGGAAATGGGCACTTTTAATCTGTAAGCACATACCGCGACAACAATACTTTATCGATTTTAACAAACAAGGTGTCAAAATCACCGTAATTAAATTTTCCGTCTCCTGGTATTTTCATTTTTAGGATATGAGTAACAATTTTAAAATTATAGGTGCTTTTACAACAGCCGAGTTACTTTTTTTGATGTCTTTAGTTCTCCAACGTGTTGTTCCCCATCTACAGACGGTTCAACATTGATAAAAAGCCGACATAAAGACACTTTCCTGAAACCTAGTGTACTTGCACTGACATAAAGGCGGTTGCTGTCGATAGTAACATTTTTTTCTAATCTATTTCATGACTATGAGAAAAAGTTCAATCTATTGTCATGTATATACAATGCATTACATATAATGCGTCACAGAGAATGTAATCAAGACGATAAAGTAGAGCACATTTTGTAGTGCATCACTAGATGTACTCTACCATTTTGTTTCGCCAGAAGCCAATTATATTTTTGCAATGCAATTTGTTAGTAACAACGCGAGGGAACAGCTACGATATCGTATCATATGGATTAACAACGCGAGGGAACAGCTACGATATCGTATCATATGGATTAACAACGCGAGGGAACAGCTACGATATCGTATCATATGGATTTCAATTTCATTAAATTTGTGTCCGAGATCGCAACGTAATATGATGTTGACAGCGAAGAAACATTACGAACCGCTCAATTAGGCGCGTGTAAACGGAAGCTGATGCTTGGTTCCCGCAAGCATGAACTTGCAAGGTAGTCATCTCGAGTGAGTTATACTATGTGCGATAAGCGCCATGTTTACATGAAGAAGCTTAGAGACATACATGTACATACATTTGTCGGGTTTGTGAAGATATGCTCAGGGTTCTTAAGAATTAAAGTTGCCATTTTACGCGTGTCAAGGAGGCCCGCGGGTTACGTGAAGAGAAGAATAGAATATCAAACAGAAGATTGTAGATTACATCTACGATCAAACATACATCTACAACCAAACAGATTATTGTTGATGTAATTTTCTTATTTTCTTCTCCTTTAATCTTCCAATAGGAATAGGATCACTGACTTAATTTTTGAGTTGATTACATAAACAGGACGTACCTTTGGTAGGTTGTTGACACGACAACCTATGCTTATACTGCAGCATTAGATTTAGGAAAATACGAACCAACAAAGCAACATTTTTAGATAAAATTTGTTCGCCAAATGTTCGTATATTTACTGTGAACAAAGTTTGAACAATTATAAAATAAGAATCTTAAATAAAACAATGGGGTAGCGGACTTAGTTTTTGAGCTACAGCATTTTGCAACATGTGTTTTTAGCCATTTTTGAAAACTATTTTTAGCGCAGCGTTAACGTACCTTAATGTTAGTCTCAATGCTAGATGGTATATGGATCCTGCGAACTACCCATTACGTCACTCTTCAACAAACATCCAAGTTCAGCTTTAACCAATCATAAACTGATACTTATAATGATAATGAAATGTATACAATGTGTATAGCTTTTTTCTACAATAATCTGTCACTATGTTTATGTTTAGATTACAGTTAAAGGTAAAAAGGCGAAGGACGTCGAGTGAAAATCAAAAGATGATTAGGTTGTAGGTTTTCGCAACGTTTCGTAGAAAGAAATCTTGAGCCAGACATCACATACCGGCCTTCATGAAACACGCTTAAATAATAGTGGATTTCTTACACTGGAGTTGGTTTGCAATTTTACCTATTTGAGATTTATATAATAATAGTCGTAGCCTACCTTGGAATGTGATATTGGAAATCTTTTAATGGATATCCGTGATATTGTACGTGACACGAGAAATACAATACAATAGCTCTTGCTGCATGATAAACTGTGATGCGAGGTGAAATTTGTTAAATTGTAAAGTACAGGGTGTCCAGTAAGTTTCGAAACCATATTTGTATCTCTCTTAAAATATATCGTAGTACCAAATTGAAAATATATTTGGGAAGAGTAAACTTGTAGAATCATTTCGGTAACAAACATGACTACTTTTGAGGACCCAAAACACACGCTGAAAGGTTTGCCCATATAATTCGCCTTACCGTAAAATTGTCAATATGTTGGACGCACTGTATAAGTTACCGTAATCACATACAGCTTGTTCCTCACATTCTGAAGTTAAAAAGAATCATTGGTAGAGAACCGTCTTCTCTTCCCTACCTCTTTCCGTTTATGCAGTTTTACAGTTCGGGAAACTTTCGTCTGTATTTTAGCAAAACATAAGCTGTTATTGTAAGTATGGTACCAGAATAATTCTACAAGTCTTCTCTATCTAAATATGTTTTTATTTTTATACTGCGAATTATTTAACACATGAATAGGTTTCGAAACTTTTGGGACACCCCGTACTAGGCTTTTTCGTATTACTTCCGGACATCGCGTTTATACAGTCAACAGGTAAACCAATACTGGTGCGTAAGGTTAAGATTATTTCGAAATTCAGAAATTGTGAATTAAAAAAGAGTATCTGATAGAATAATATGGAAGAAGGAAGAATATACACGTGACATCCTGGATCAGAGTAAACCGAACTACTCGGGGCTTCCCGGTTGCTGATATGTGTGACTATTCTCATTTGAACTCTTTTAATTTCATACTAGGTGTTTTTGTTTGTGTAAGTAACAAAGACAACTATCACGTCATACAAGCTTGATTAAGACAAACCGAAATGCCAGGCTGCTCATCTATATCCACCTCATCTAAACGCACAGCACATAGGTGTATTGTATTCCGGGAATTTTTTTGTTGTTGGCATCGCTTACTTTTGCGTTGAAATTTAGTATAAAACATGACAGGCTATTTGACGTTCGCTGTATTGTGTTTGATGATTGGTAAGGCCAAGAGCGATTCAAGCACTAACTGCTTACTGTTCGACAACCTTGAAGCTTGTTTGTAAGTATTTTAATATTTATCACAATTTAAATTTAAATAAAACATTAAAATGTCCATTAAAAAGCTAAAGGTAAGTAGAATTTTGAAATACGCTCGGTAGGCCTACCGATTATTCTGGAATATATTATTTTGTTAAGAGCAAATTGGGCTATCCCAGAAAAAAACACCGACAAGTATTTTGACCCAGAAAAATAGCACTTCCATCAGAATAGTTCCCAAATGATATGATGAACAGTGTACGAATCCCGCGTGTGCTAAAACAAAATGGCTGCCATACAGCGACCAAATTGGTCAAATCATATTATAATATATTAGGGGGAAAACATGTTTTGCAAGATGTTATCAAAGGTTTACACTCAATCACATTTTGTAACATTAGGGAATATACTTCAATCAGTAATAACTTAAGCATCAGTCATTCTGGCAATCTTTACTATTTAGTCATCAGTCAGTAATCAGTACCAGTAATCAGTAATGCTCGAATCATACTAAGGTCGCTTTGCGAGTAAATGGCTCCTATATGACGAGTTTTACGTCAAATAAAACCCCCCGATACATCGATCAAGTGATCGCTTGACTGGAAACGACCAGTCGCGACCATTTGAGTTCATTTCAACTCGAAAGATCGGTCGCTCATGACGTAATGAACACCATACTTTTTTTAACTAATAAGGGGAGGTTATTTTGCCTCGAAATTATCATAACCAATCAGCAGCAATTATCCAGGTTTGCTGTCGTCTGCGTGACCCGGATTACCTGCGACTACTGGCGATTTAGTAGCTCGATGCGACTTTTGGTCGCATCAAGATACTTTTGAGCTAGCGAGTACTACGCGACCTGTTGCGACCAGCGACCGGCTAGTATGATTAGAGCATAATCGGTGATCAAGTCTGTTACACCTACCTTCCGTTCAAATAGGTTATTTAGCAAGCAAAGGTGTATAAACATTATCTGCAATTAGGTGGACTTGAGCTTTTGCTTTGACCTTTTGCATTTGTTTGAGCTTTTGTTTGTAATGTTTGGTATTTTATTTATTTACCCATTGGTAGTTTTACATGACCCATTCACTAACCTATGCGTCTTATACCAATTATAATAGCCTTTGCCTATTTTACGATGAAAGCTACTGCCCGGACGAATCTGTTACTCAGACACCCCTACCAAGAGTCAAACAGTGCAGCATAGACGCTCAGAATGTTAACGATTTCAATGTTACATTTTTAACATTCTATTACCTCAGTAATACTTCTTTAAAGATTAAAGGTAAGACTTAAGTTACAAGATTCAAGTCATCGTCGAATCCTTAAATGACGTAGGCCTAATGGCTCTAGTAATAAGAGCAAACAAGGCATCAGGTTTTAGAAGAGCATGTAATACAATAATTTATCCATGTAACCAAGCGGAATTGACTAAAGGGGATTCGCACCCAGCCTCAGTGGCGGCACTACGGGTGGCATCCCCCACTTAGCTCAAACACCACCCCATTTTGTCTCACAAACAATCGAAAAAAATATTGTCTTTCAAGGTCAAATTACTTAAATTAGCTTGAAATTGGTCTGAAATATATAATTTAGAACAAATTAAGCTAATTCCAGGCAATGTTTACAATAAAAGTAACATTTTCACGTCGTTCGCGGGCATTTTGCCCATCCAAATTCTGTTCTTGCCCTCACCAAGAATTGTTCTTGCCCCGTATGCCGCCCCTGTCCAGCCTGTGAGTATTTTACATTCAATTGAGTTGGTGCGTCCAATCCATAATACGATGGATTGTACTCAAAACGTATCATTATTACCGACAAGATGGCTGCTAACACAAAACATGGATAACCTTATAATTATTATTACAAGACAAATATATAGAAATCCACGTCAATATTGAGGATGTGTGAGGTTCTAGATATATAAGGGAATGGTAATGCAGTATCACATAAGCCTATGGTCATTAAATTATCAAATGGTGTAATGAAATGATCACTCAGGATCGCATTTGGTCATTAAACAGTCACTTTGTGTCAACGGTCACCAAGGGTTATCAAATTATCCCTTGGATAGAGTCAATAAATAATCATTTGGCGTCATTAAATCATCCCCTGCGGTTATTAGATGACAGTGTGGGCGGCTTGAATAATCAAATAATGGATTCGGGCCATTAAAATATCACTTGGTGTCATTAATGATCACTCAAGAGTCATTACACGATCCATTTGAGTCATAACACGATCCATTTGAGTCATTATATGGTCAATTGGGGGTAATTGTATGATCACCTGGGGTTATTAAGTGACCATCCGTGTCATTAAATTATTGCTTGGTGTCATTAACCTATCACCTAGGTTATTAATTGATCGCCCGGGGTAATGAAATGATCACCCAGGATCACTTGGAGTCATTAAACAATCCCTTTGTGTCAATGCTCCAACCGTTATTATATATCTATAACACTTCCTCTAGCATTCGATGCTGTAAACCAGTGTTACTACATATATAGTTCATCATTTTGTTTTCAGAATGTGCGGATACAAACCAGCATTGTCCCTACTGGGCCGGAGTGGGAGAGTGCAATGCCAACCCACGTTATATGCTTATATACTGTCAGAAAAGTTGTGGAGTGTGTAGTAAGTAGCCTTTAAATGTTACAAGGTTGATTAAAAACCATAACAAACTAATGAATATATCACTCGACTCGGCAATATGGCATAACATAAGTTATAATATGGTGTATTACAATATTGTAAGGAAATTTTAAACTAAACAAAGGTTTTAATTAAGAGTGATGCAGGTTAAAATAGTTTTAAATCTGGTCTGCGCTTCAAGGGATGTTTTGGATCTAATAATGCAATAGATATGGCTGAATGGATCTGGTAAACTTTCTAGGTTTATTACAATATCATTTGGATCGAGTCAATAAATTACTATAAATGGTCATGCAGGGTGTGTTAGCTGACGACTCGGGTCATTAAAATGATGAGTTGGGGTCATTAAATGATCACCCAGGGTTATTCAATGAATACCTGTTTCGGCGACTATCTTGGCCATTTTAAAATATTAAAAATATTACATTTTATCATAGAAATATAATGAATGCTGTTTCATCAGCTTTTGCAGTATAGGTATCACATACTATTTTTATAATGCAGAACACCTGTTTGAGGTCATTTAACATCAGTTCTAACCATCTGGTGGCCATTTTAGAATGCGATAAATATTCAAAACTTTCACAAAGGTCAGTTTTTTTATTATCTAAAAGCATTAGTTTAGCAGTTTAGAACATGGTATTATGATGCAATATTTTTACAATTAGGGCGGCCATTTCGGCGGCCATCTTGATTTAATATATGTTAACAAAGCAAAAGTATGAGTTACTAGTGATTGTTAAAATGTATACTTTTATCATACATTTTGTTTTATATTATTTTCTTGACCCCTTTGGCGGCCTTTTTGGACGCCAATTTTAATAACCCTTAGCATATCAAAATTAGTGTTGGCATCACCCTAAATGGGCTTTAGGACCATTAAAGGGAAGTTAAAAATGTTGGTTTGGGGAGTCTTGTGATTATATAAAGATATACCATTGTCAAATAACCCTTGAAGAATGCCCCGTTCACCCGATTTGTCATCATAAAACTATCTATAAAGGTCATAGACCATGTCGAACCAGTTTGCTGATTTATTCAAGCATCGCATGAGAGATTAAGCAACTAGCGAATTTAAGTAGCAAATAAAACGACAAAACTGAGAAAAGTGCCCTTTTGTACTCCCTTGTGCCTTTTTTCATATTTGAGCAGGTTTAAATATGAATTATTCCTTAGAAAAACAATAAATCATGTCTAACTAATTACTGGTGGATAGAACATTGTTCATCGATTTTTGCCCAAAATCGGTCTTTTATGCTGAAAATGACCTAAAAATTCCATTTCTGACACCCCTTACTATTTAATTTAGCCTAGATGTAGAGCTGTAACAAAAAATGCTGTGATGCATTTTTTAAAGCACGTTTATTGCCTTTGGCTGGTCTACTGCATGTGTCATCTTTGTTAAACTAGATGGCGCGGTTCTCGGCTTACGCAATCTGTGGTTTGCGTTTGTTAAATGACACATTAGGATCCTATCGGAACCGTATACGACGTGCGAGATAAGTTGGATAGTTTCGTTCGGCTTGTTTAGTGCTCTCATATGAAAAGTCTTTGGATAAATGGGGACTATGCTAATGTGGTGTATACAGATGGATCTCTAAAGACAACTACATGACCTTTGACCCCATTTTGCCAACAATTTAAACTGCACTTATTGCTGCTGTTTTGGGCTCTCGTCTAAACTCAGACTTCAAAATCAGCCAATATTGGTAACAATATTCTTAGCTAAGGGGGCTTGAGGTGCTTTGGTGTGTAAACATCTTGACCTCTAATGACCCCTATATGACCTTTGATCCCTTTCTCTAAATTATACACCTTTCTCTATTCTAGACACCTTTCTTTATATTATACGTGTACTTTCTCCATTGTAGACCCTTTTCCTTATAAATTACACACCTTTCTCCAAGACACCGTTCTTTAAAAATTCATCACATTTACCTCAAATGCTCCCTACATGACCTTTGACCCATTTCTCTAGATTATACACCTTTCTCCATTCTAGACCCCTTTCTCTATATTATACACCTCTCTTAACTTAAGATCCATTTCTGTAAATTACACACCTTTCTCTATTCCATTGACCCCTTTCTCTTGTTTTTATATAATTATACCTTTTTATAATTTTAGACTGTTAAATCTTTTTATTCCATACCTTTCTCTATTTTCTATACACCTTTCTCTCATCGACACCTTTCTCATACCTTTATACCATTTTGACCCCTTTGGCCGCCCATACACTTGGTATTATCGGTTTGATACATTAAGCCTTTTGCTCAACAGCAGTATACACCATGTATACTCATGGGATATCAAGAACCTTGAGTGACCCTAGATCAACAGATTTAACTCGTCTGAACACATGCCTGACCTGATGTATATTATGCCATTTTTAATTGCATGATGACAGATCAATTAGGGCACAAATAGTTGAGTCTCAGTTGGTTAGTATCGGTTTTACGGTAAAGAGTATTTAAACACAGTTGAGTTACCTAGCTTGTACTTGATGACTGATCTCTGATGCAGTACTTATTTTCGTCAATATAATACTGTTTATGCCTCTTATTTCATTGAATAGTTTGATCAATCATTTCGTTACTTTTCGTCCAAAAATAAAAAGGTTAACATCATAAACTTCATATTACCTTAACTCCAACTATACATTCAACTAATGTGTTTCCATGCTCAACAGAATATAACTCTCAAATCTGCTGAAAGAGTGGTTATGATTGGTTATGATTGGCTCGAACAGAATTCGACCCAGAGCAGGCTCAGGAATGATCACACAATGCATTGCAAGCCAGCAAAACACGCCAAAACACAAGTTCTTCAACATATTTTTGACCACATGATACCCGCAGCACTGGGTGTCAATCTAACACAGCACATATCCATTCTGTGGGTCTCCAATTGCCTTACTTTTTCGGAAAAGGGGTCGGGACTGACAAAAATAGAAGGTTGTAACAGACAAATCACTACATAACACTTGCTGGTTTCTATGCGGAGCAGATTTTACCAGATTTAGGCTAACGAATCCAATATACTCGTGACACTGCGTTCACACGTCGTATAAATAGCTGAATGGTTAGGCCTATGTAAGTCAAATGTACTAACAATACTGAATCACTCAAAACTTCATACGTTTTTCTAGTCTAAACTCATACCTATATCGTTTGCTGCGAGATATGATTCGTTGAGCTAAAATCCTTGTTAAGGGTCACTTTTTCCTTCTTTTAGAATCCGCGTTAAGGGTAGTTTTTGGGAGTGGATTCACACGGATGAGTACAACTTGAACTTTTATACATGAGTGCCCCCCCCCCCCCCCCCCCCCGGTGTCATTAACATCCATCTGAGTAATTTGAAGAAGGTCACTGACTTTCTTGCTCGATCTTTTGACTTTCCAGCTAACACTTACATTTGCTTACTGTGAAACGTGACAAAAATCGAGATGACATGATGAATTTGTAATGAATTAATCATCACTAACTTTGCGCGGATATATATCTCGTCTTTGGAGAAAAAAAAGAGTTGACCACCTACCGGCAAACCATGGTTCTTATAGTACTGTTATTACGTAATAGGGATAACCCACCTGTTTGTAAAATGTCGGTGATGAAAGGGAAAGACATGTAGTGTAAGTATCCAAAGTGCATTCTATTGAAATATGTCACGGTTCAAAGATTTTAAATGGTTGCAGGTATTTATTGAATGCCCCTCGTATGAATGAAGGAGAAGGTTTGAACGTCATGGGTCAACTCTGATGGCGAAATGTGAGGTCGTGTTTCCTACAAAAGTGTCACGTAAAGTGATTGTCCATTTTCAGATAATAATGACAGTTATATGTGCGTCCAAGGATATAAGAAGAGTAACGAATTCGGTGTTCAGCTTTATGACAACCTGGATTCATTATCTGAAGGCATCTGCCCAACTGTGGATAGTTCGTCTGTTACCTGTGATTGCAACGCGTGAGTTAAAAATAGTATGAAACCTAATGAAAAATGTTGTCAAATTTGATCATAATTTAAAATTCGTAGTGGTCTTTACCTTTTTTGTTTTAACATCCAGATGATAGGTCTATAGGTCAAAGTAAAGTGTCTTTATTCCTTCTAATATTAGAAATAAATTGGTGTGCCCGGTGGCAGCCACCTATCTTAGGTATCAATCTGTAAGCATACGTGACCAAAAACCCGGTATTTTTTGCTGAATTTTGCCGAAAGTTGGCTTCAGAAGAAATATGCGTTTATGGAGTGCTAAGAAATTATTCGGTCACACATGCTTACAGATTGATGTACTGACTACTATTTGGAAACTTGTCAGTTTAATTCCGAGCTACATGTAGTCCGTGGCCATCTCACACGTTCCTAACATGGAAATCCCGCCCTACAGTGGCAACGAACACAAGCACGGTAGTTTAACTGAATTTTGCTAAAAAAAAGTGAAGTATGATTTACAAGCTAATTACTGCGGGTTTTTTTGTATCTAATTGGGACTAGAAGTCTTGCTATGCTAAACTGGTTATTGACATCATTTTCAGCTAAAACCAGATAAAACTTTGATAATCCTTACTTTGTTGATGCAACATCGGGTGTTCGCCTAATGCAATGTAAAAAATGTTGGGAAAGACGTTAATTGAAAATGATGACATTTTTCTTATGTTTAAAATACGCACTTACGATGTTCTGTTTTTACATTTTTAAGCCTTCAATATTCTAAAAATCTCTAAAAAGTATGTGCAACATGTCCTTATTTATCAACAGGACATCTTGCACCTGTAAAGGTGTCGGGAATAGTACAGCATTGTCTCCAAGTGAAAAGAATGAGTGCACACTTCCTGGTAAGTAGAGCTGTTAACAGCGGTGTTGTTTTCGTACAATATGTATCCTGATTTCTTTTTCGTGCGCAAGGGACAAGTAAAAATACGCAGAATCGCTATTGCTGGTGAACGGGTGAACACCAACAACAACAACAACAACACTTCTTCGAATTTAAACAGAATGATGCAAATTGGTGCCTTTAAAAATCTCTCATTGCGTAAACATTTTACTGTCACTTCAAGCACATTTAAAGCGATCATTTCAAACGGTGGCAAGTCTATGAACAGCGATTACAGATGATGGTGCGTGCCATCGACTCCTAGGCCCAGTTGTATTAATGTTTATTCGTATGGAGGTTGAAATGGAGGGATATCAGAGGTCATACAGGTCCAAACTTCAAAGAGTAAGGTAATTAAGTGTCTGTATGAATACCATTATTTCTCCTGGACTGTATAATCTAGTGTCATACGTTCGACAAGTATTAGTGGTAGTCAAAGTTGACCCACCTCTATATGAATGTTTTCAATTGTGTCTCAAAATGTATTTAAAATAGATTGGTGTCGTTACCAAATGATTTTCTTTCCGAAACAAAATGTTCCAGTGTAGGGAAAGAAAGGAAATTTGTCTCAAATCTGAACAAAATACACTTGGACTTCCCATGTTGCCCAAATGTCTACATTATAACATTGTGATAATATTGTATCTGTCAATAAAATATTCTGATTGCATATTATCCAGTGATGGCTCAATTACACAATTTTCTCGGAAATTACATGTACTCCACGGTGGATAGCAGAACGTGTTTCAGTGCCAGCAAATATGGGTATAGGCCTATTTCGTGCGACAATGAGGTGACCATGGTGACAGAGTGCACTTTGAGGTATTGGATATTTTGCCTATGCATACATGGTGAACTAATTATAGTTTGCGACTGTGATGCCAAGGACGAGTCTGAATCAATGGACTTCGGAGGAAATGATATTAACAATAATGTAGTTCCGTGTAAATTGTCAGTGGAAGAGTAAGTTCTATATGATACACTATCTACACATTAACGTCACGTTTAAATGTCACCCGTGAAGGGCGCCCTTTGTTGCTGGTAAAACTGTATATATATAAAGTGTCCACGCTGATTTAATTTCAACAAAGCGGAATCAACCCATGTTGTTTCTAATCCTGTAATATTTTAACCCTAACCCTCCTACACACTACAAAACCCAACAGCTGCTGCAACCCTGTACCACGCGGCGGCCCGGTCTATCTTGGTTGAAGCTGACCTGTATTATCCCAGACGGTACATGTACACTGAAAACCTAAACTGGTCAGCCTGACTAACTTAAAGTTACTCCAGATGGTGTCCATCTTGACTAGCTTTAGCCTAGTCCAGCATTGCTGGACTAGCTTTACGTTAGTCGCTCGACTCGACTAGCTTGATGTTAGTCCTAGATGCTCGACTCGCTTTAAGTCCAGATGGTGGTGTCCATCTTTACTAGCTTTAGCGTAGTCCAGCATTGCGGGACTAGCTTTACGTAAGTCGCTCGACTAGCTTTTATCCTTTGACCATTACCTCGGTGCACTGGTTGTATGTAATGTTAGCAGAATATGATATTAGAGGTGTTTATTTCCGATGGACAGAGAATATCAATCTATGAATCGGAGTGAATAATTAATTAACCTGACTAACCTTAAGCTAGTCAAGTCGGCCATAATCTATCCAGCAGGCTTGACTAGCCTGTTTGACTAGTTTAAGCTAGTCCAGCAGGCTTGACTAGCCTGCTCGACTAGTTTAAAGTTAGTCCAGCCTGTGCCTGACTATTTATTTATTTATTCATGGTATACAAATGCCTGCAAAACAGCGCAGCTGATAACACTGGCTTAAGTTGTCAGTGTAGAGTTTCAGACTGTCACGCACACGACCCGGGTTCGATCCCCGGCGCATGCGGAGACTAATTTTCCCCTCAAATTTAACCCGTTTGTTCTCCCTGGTAGTTTAATTCACAAATACACACCCAGTGAGCTATAGGGTCAGGGGTCCTATATAGTCTGTAAAATTCAATTTTGTCAAAATAAGCATTATTTTTTAGGGAAAAAATGAGAGAAATATCCCAATCGATTTTGTAAAGCAGCATGGTATTTATATCGTATATGTACATCCTCCTGCCATTTTTTTAATATTTTGGTTTCATACCAATACCCAAATGTCAACTATTTTAAGTCATCAATCTAACTCCCGAATGAGATCATAAAATAAATATTAAATATTTAAGTATATCGTCGCTGAATAGACACAACGACACATCACAAGGACATAGCATGTTGAGAAAATCGATCAATACTGGGAAAAGTCTCACTGGTATCATGTGTACCAGTATCGCCAGATACTTGTACATAAAAACGTTCCTGTATCGCTCGATACTGGAACACAATTTGGTGTTCCAGTATCGACCGATACTGGAACAGTAAAATCGTACCAGTACCGACCGATACTAGCAACTTGTATGTTCCAGTATTGAACGATACCGGTGTCCAGTATCTGGGACCTAAAGTACACTTTTCCAACATTAATAAATTAATCGTTAACGTTCGCATACAATATTTGATGTCAATAATATGCTCTCCAATGAGTCTTCCAAAATTAGAACATTTTCCCTGCAGTGCTAAATAGGCCTATAATACTAACTTTTATGGGTGTTCTTGACGAACGATATTCATCAGAAACACGGGAACTAATACCAAGATTGGCCATTCCAATTTTCAATATCTTTGAGTCAATGATTATCATATATATTTTCAGAGTTTTCAGTGGTAGGCCTACAACCACCGAAACTTTAAGTGATAATGGTATGTACAAGTGTTCAAAATGGATGCAAGTATGGAACATTTTTTAACTTTCAAAATGTATAGTTAAAATAAGGTTACTAAATATTTTTCTCAATTTCTTCGTAAGAAAAATAAATTATCTGAGCGTTCATTTAAGTCCGGCGTGTATGTAGTAGGGGTATAACTGTTGAGATGGGGTCAAATCCTAAAACGATAAAATAATGAGTTCAAGAAAGTACCAGACACGGAATACCATCGAGTCCAAAATCAAGGTACTTATCACATTTGCCGGCAAATTGAAAAAGCCGCTTTGTGTAAAACTTCTACAGGGTCACCGCGCTTCACTTCCTGTTACCATTATGGTAGTGACTACATGTATACACTCCCGTCTTGTACCGATTTTCTATAGACTATATATACACGATGGCTTATAAATCCTCGTAAATTCTCGCGTGATACCTGCGGGAAAGAAGGTAAGACCGTCGTGTACGAGATAGACTTGGGACCAGTCCTTGTGTGACTTCACTTCTTGTTGTCCGTTTCGGGAGCGGTCCGCGAGCCGAGGGTGGGTGCCGGGTGGGTGGATGTATAATAAACAAATCGTGTCCTATATAAATAATATAATTCATCAAAATTAATTAATTACTATTTTAGGTGCGCTGTGAAAAGCAGAATGCTGTGGTTTGAGACTAAAAACGGTAAAATACCGCCCCCAACAAATTAGTCTTAGTCAACTACGACTCACAAAATGTGACATCAGGTCTAGTCGTGACAGCATTGAACACAAGGAGCGACGATATCGTTTTTCTTTGTGTAAAACGGAAATTATGTTGAAGTTTATTGAAGTAATTGTTTAACAATCGATTATTTTGCTAAGAGGTTTATACCACAACATATTTAATAGAGGCCTCCCCTCAAGGTTTGCCCAGGTTTATTAAAATCGCTATATAAATACTAGGGCGATTCCTTGCGCTAAACATGTTCTAATATTACACCTATCAGTTGTAAGACGCACCCTATGACCCCCGGGAGAGGTGCGTCGTGGGTGCGTCGTTTACCCAAAAAAATTGACGGAGGGTACGTCCGTGGCAGCCTTTGGTCCGTCAAAAAAATGACGGAGGGTGCGTCAAGGTCCGTCACTTTACATGGGTGCGTCACAGTGTACATCTGTTTACGAACAACAAAATACGACCTTTAAATATACGCTATAGGGCTACTATACCACATAACTCCTTAATACCGCCAACCAGGCTCCACTTTAATACCGCAAACATCACTCCGATATTTTATACCGCATGTTCTAAAATGCCTGAAATCACTCGATCATCAATACAAGAGTTTGGCAACGAAAAAAAAAGGAACCGCAGTAGACCGAGAACCTTTCATTTTAAGAGAAGTGTCACGTATACAAGCATCTTCATGGTATAAGATAGGGGATCAGCATTGCGCTCTTCCGCACAAGCGCAGAACAATCTAAGAACACAGAGGTAGTAGGACAGGCCCCCGGAATTGAATTTGGTCGGGGATGTGCGGCAGGCGATTCAAATAAAAAACATAGGCCTACCCGGTCCCGGTCCGGGGTCTATATAATTATTCGAGGGCCAGGGTTGACAACATCGAATAAGGGCAGATCCCCCGTGAATTAAAAGTAGTTTCATTTCCAGTAGATCGTGTTTTATCCAGTTATAGTCAACGATATCTGACGACGGGGTGCGTCGTCATGGTCCGTCAGAATCCACCAATGGTGCGTCCAAAAATTGACGGAGGGTGCGTATTTGGAAGGCAATGGTCCGTCGTTTTTTTGACAGAGGGTGCGTCATGGTACATGAGAAGTCGACGCACCTCGGTAAAGTGACGCACCACTCCCGGGGGTCATAGGGTGCGTCTTACAACTGATAGGTGTATATGGTCATGTGTTTTAAGCTCGCCTCCTTTCGCGTTACACACGGATTTTGGCTTTCGCGACATGAATTTAACTTTACACATTTATATTTGCTTGTATACCCCCCTGAGGTAGTAAAAGTATACATTTTCTGAAAGGAAATTGCATGAGGAAACCAAATATGTCATTAAAATTATAGTACGACCAAGAACTAAAATGGTATGATCGGAAATGTTCGGAAAATATCAGAGTTTTTTAATTTTTAATTTGAGATCCATATATTTTTTATACCTACCCCTATCAATATTTTGTTTACATATTTGAATTCCTCATGAAATTACCCATTAGATGATATATATTTGTCAAAGTTACTACGTCGGTATGGTAATTATACCGGCTAGTGAATATCTCAAATTTTTATTTTATATATTTTTAGAATTTTCAGAAATATTTGTTTAAGGATGAACCCTTCCCTGATATAAACTGCATTTCTGAATTCCTCTAGTTACAAGCTTTCCAAAAATGTATACTTTTGCTATCATAGGTTGAAAACTTTTTCTGTTATAGTCATTTTTATAAATCCGGTAAATTGAGGCTGATTATTCATGTTGACTGTGTAGCGAATAGGAAGAAAGCTGATGATCATTGTCTTATCCATAATTAATTAGTTGTTAATAATAGTTGACAAGTCTGTTGAACCACATACTTAATGACTACTAAATATCCTTTGAAATGGGACCAAAATTGTGTTTTTAACATTAGGGGATGACTAGTTATTGTAAAAAGAACAAAGCATGGGATTATCCCCATTGAGTTTGTACAGGCGGCACCCCTTCCAGCGGCACCCCTTCCAGCACCACCCCTGGTCCCCAAACATCAAACAGCTGTATCTCCCTTTCTGTATTAGCTATACCAATGCCATTTGGCAGGCAGATAGCTTGTTATTAGGGCTTTAAAATGATACCAAATTTGTTGAGATAGCTTTTGTGGTTTTAAAAATATTTGAGGAAAATGACAGCATGAAGCTAAAAAATGTAACGGCACCACCCTATTGGGAGGCGAGTTCATAACGCGTGACCATATTTGTTTTGCCTAATCTTACCCACACACCCCCACCCCTCCTGCTTTGTGGCTGCACACGGTCCACTTGCGCTTCGATTTCGCTACACGACTGTCTATCGTCAGGTGTCACTCGATTTTGCTTCCAGGTTGAAAACTGTCGTGTAATTTCGCTACACGACAGTCTTTTATACTAAATTTGCATCTGCGCATGCGTTAACCACTGTCGTGTATATAGTCTGCGCAATTACGCTACACGACAGTCTTGTATATAGTTTCAGCCTACAATTATATAGATCTTCAACAATAGTATGTTTGAAAAGCGCGGTAGTTAATATGGGTATTCACAACTACACATTTACAGGTACACAGTCATACAGATTTTTTTTCTTTTTGAGCAAACAATTGTCAACACAAAACAGTTGTCAATTTGTGTAAAACGACAGTTATAAGAAGTGTTTTTTGTTTTGTTAATCAAACAATTGTCAATTTGTTTTATATATCGACAGCTCTAACAAAGTTGTATTACATATTGACCCATCATCACAAATCACATTACTGCCTTTTTCATTTGAATATAAATCTAATTGAAATACTTCATGCATCTTGAGACGACAAGCTGACCCATTTTACTCTTTAAACGTCTATTAATTCTGTTTTAATACAGGTAATACAATAGGTATTGCTGCTGGTGCTTCTGTCGGTGCTATTCTGTTCCTCGTCATGATTGTAGTTCTGCTGATGCACCTTTATAAAATGTAATTACAATTATTGTTTATTGATATACGTCAACATTTTGATAATAGGCCTAGCGGAGCAAATGGCAACGAACCCGGAGTAAATGGGGCCCTGACATAAATATGTTCCATCGCATAACCGGTTTGCATGTTTGTGCAAGGGATCTGTGGCTAGGTAATTGCAACAGTAGTAGGTTCATAAACTTTGGCCGCAGTACAATTTCAGTAAAAGTAATATCTTCCAATTAAGGGAGAGGCAGTGATTTGAAATCTTAATACATGTATAGTCACATACACATCTGTTCTGTGCTTAGCTGCGTCGTAAATCACATCACGGAATAAAGTCTATTTATCTATTATTAGACAGTGACGTAACTGCATCATTTACTTATCATAATTGCAGCGTATAAACGCACGCGCCTATTCATGGCGTTGGCGTATACACATTCGCGTACAAAGATTGATGATACATACGCATGCTTAAATGCTGCGCCTGTTAAGTTACGTCACTGTCCAGAGGAAGAAAAATAGGGTATAGTTCATATCAAGAATATGAACATTATGTGTCAAATATCTCTAATGTCGTCGTCCAAATTAATTTTCTTTCTAATGTATTCGTCATTTATAATATACCGACATAACACTCTAAGAATAAAGGTTGATACATATGTGGCACATGTTAAGATGATACGAGGATTTGTAGATACAAAATCATCCAACCACTACCAACCAACAGAAACCAAAGTATGGCAACACCACAAGATGAAATCCTCAATCTGTTTGTCTAGGAGATTTATATCACTGCTGGTATGCTTGACCATGTAGCTGATGCTGCATATAATTTGGACCCATTGTCATCAATATTTCTGCGCCTATTTTTCAGCCGCAAATCTGATCCATCTGAGGAAATAGATTTTGACGGCTACGAGATTCCCCCTACGCTGTCAGACCAAACGCCTAACAATCAAAGCGTATCCATCCCAGCCGATATGACGGATAACGCAACCTACACAGGTTTAGATGGATCGACCAGACAACCATATTCGGTGTACCAAGGAGTCACGAATCGGGACTCGGACCGCTTGACAACATCAGATAACTACCAGAGCCTCGATGCTACGTCACGATTAAGTGCAGCGGACTACCAGGGTGTAATATACCATGACGTGAAAATAGAGGAACATAATCGGCCGAGTGCACCAAACTAGCGTAACTTAATAGGGAGGTAAGCTACCTCCCTAGTCGTTATGCTCTAACTGTAGCGTACCTTACTAACGATGTAATTCTTAGAGCATAACTGGCGAGTAACACCAGAATAGTAACTAGCGAGGTAAATATCCACATTAATCAGCATCGTCCCCTTAACAAATTAATTGGCGCATATGCCAAGTGTTAACCTATAGTTTACTTTAAAATTCTGACGTGAATGGTCCTCCGTAATATATAAAATGTGTCGTCACTCGCTAGGCCATAGGTGAGTGTACATAAATAATTACGTTGAGTCGGCCTGCGTTCCGGACAACAAATGACGGCATTTTGTTCAACGCTTTTTCAAAAATAAGGACTATCATGACATTACAAACATATTTTGGGCGAGGGGCACATACAAATATTGCACCAAAAAGCACAATTCTAATGACAAACGCAAGCACCCGATGGAAACAATTAGTTTAATAGTATATACAATTATAACACATCTCTTAACACAAATACTTCCGTGGCTTGGATACCTTGTCCTTCGCTTGTTAACCGCAGAACCCCGGTTCGATCCCCAGGCCACGCACGGCATGATATGCTTTTATTTTTTTCGTTCTTCTAGTTCTACCCTTCCACTCACAATAATGTTGAAACTTTGGCTTTATCAGCTTTTAATTAATAAAAACAATAATAAGTTTATTTATTTATTTATTTAGTCAGCTTATGAGGGGGTCACATTCCACTTCAAATATACACCCCCTGTGCATGCAAACGCAATTGGTCCTTCAGCATCAGCGAATCATCCCCCCCCCCCCCCCCCCCCCCCCCCCCCCAGTGTTCACAACAAATGTACGCTACTGCTAGAATCGACTGACTTGTGGCATAAAACGTTATGCCCCAACTTACTCTTGGGTTCGGTTAGCGTAAATGACCCGCCAGTTACTAGCCTAGTAGCTTACCCCGATTTGATGCTCTCCAAATTGTGGGTGACGCCTCAGCTACTAGCGAGGTAGCGCTATTCTTCACCTACTCGTCAGTTATTTATAATGTTCATTCAATAGGCATATTTATTTATGAATTTGTTTATTTATTTGATTTCATGTTATTTAATTAATTAAATAATTATTGGTGGATTGATTCATTGATTGATTGGATGCTTGATTGTTTGAACTAATTGTTACAACTGTGTATGCATGATTATGGATAGTTTTAAAATGCATTGGTCTTAAATGTATCATTGAGTATAATTATTATACACAAGTTGATAATAAATTGCATGATACAATTCTACCACTGATCATCTTATCTAGGCCTGTGTAATCGTCCATCGGGCAATTAAGAAATTGTCGTTTAGTTACAGCACGAACTATTATGCTCCAACTTACTCTTGGGTCCGGTGAGGTATAAGATTTAGCGTAAATTACCCGCCAGTCACTAGCCTAGTAGCTTTTGTTAATTAATGGCTAATTAACCAACATCAGGGGTGGAGGAGAGTCCGGCGCAGGAGAGTCCGGCGCAGCAAATTTGGCATCTACAGTACAGTTCAGTGCAATTGAGTTAAATCATGTTTATGGAATGAAATTGTTGCATCTAAGTACATAAACTCTGGTAAATAGACTGATTTGAATAATTTAGATGTTTAATAATGGGTAATCACCTTAATTAATAAAGAATTAATCAATAATTACAGACCCGCAATGCATTGAAGAACTACATGTGTATGACTGGATGGATATGTACAGGCAAAGTGATCATGGTATGGGATGCATGAGTGATTCTATTGAGGGGATAATGTGATCAATACAAAGTATGAACCTTTGTCTTTCAAACAATACACTTTTGGATTGTTAGATACCTTTGGTTATGTAACGTCATTAACATAAACACAATAGGTTTCAGACACTGACTGAAATCTGCCAATTATTTGGCTGGATATGTAATATGTTGAATATGGGTTGATTGATACATTTGCGTATATCTCGGCAATGCAAGCATAAAAACAGATAGCACTTGGCACATAGTTAGAATACACACTTATCTCTGTTTGACACTCTTTTTTTAGATCTGAATGCCTTAATACGAACAAGAAGGGACCATCTCAAATACGCTTTTATTTAGCAAAATCCTCAATAATATACCTTAGAAAACAACAAAGGATAAAGAACAATAGAGGGATTATAATTTAATAAATTGTTGTGGGATGTAAAGCAATAATAGTGGGGATTTCAAAAGGAGCTGTTCATAAAATTTCCTCAAACCATTGAAATTATATGACGATTACTTACACAATACATATCTAGTAGCTCTAAAGATAACAGTAATAAGGGAGGTTGTGGCAGCCATCTTTGATTGATACATTCCTGTATATCTTCATTTTGACTATCACAATATGTTTACACATTGATTTAAACATTTTTCATTATTTCTGATTAGAATTTGAAGGCACAGTAAGCTTTTATCTGGTAAATTTCATGATTTTTTAGCCATTTTGGGCCCGTTTCAAAATTATCTGCCGTCTGCGCATGCGCATTTTTTCTGCAGGTTTCATGCGAATAAGTTCAGATAATTAGTTAACTATCATATGGAATCTTCCAAACTGGTTAATTGCTTGAATTTTTCCTAAAATGTTTGATTTTCCGCCATATTAGTGATTCACTGACTGGGCATTTTTAAATAAAAATTAGCTATTTGAAATACTGATATTTGTATACCTTTTATTCAATTGCTTCTCCTTACTTTTTCCTCTTATACTACACATTCCAAATTACACAGGGATTAAGGTTATTGTCTTTACTATCATATTTATGCGAGAAAAAAATCGGGATTTACCTGCTTCTGATGTCATGTTATGCAATCTTCTTACCACGTGTTTCATAAAAACAATTCAAATTTCCCGCCAAATAACTGATTTAGCAGTGTCCCAAGTGTACTTACTTTGAGACAGTGCTATCACGTCATAGTTCACATTTAAAAATCCAAAAGTGTATTGTTTGAAAGACAAAGGTTCATACTTTGTATTGATCACATTATTCCCTCAATAGAATCCCTCATGCATCCCATACCATGATCACTTTCATTATTTATTGACTGCCCCTCGTATGTCAGATTTTTTTCTTCGCAAAATGACATTTTTTCCAGCCCGGTGCAAAATACTGTAAACATTACCTAGATATAGAAAGTTATATATGCTTGGAAAGCTTTAACTGTCAGGAATTCAAATCTGCAATAATTAACCTTGTAGGGTATGCAGAATATTTTTCATATTTTTTTTTTCTCAGCAGATTTTTTTCATAAATTGTTGACCTTTTCAAATTCATAACCTTCTAGGGGTTCATTCTATGTTAATTTTAAGTGCATTTTTGAACTCCTAAGACAATTTTAATCAAGAAAATGTATACTTTTGTGGGGGTAATGCCTAGTATAGAAAAGTTATCGCCATTCAAATGAAAATACACGCGATATTCACCAATTTTAAGTTCGTCACACGAGACCGGCCCAACTTAAAACGCATGGCCGTATATAGATAGCTTGTGGGAGTGTAATGTATGTATGTGTTTTTTTCGTGTTAAAACTTAATTTGGGAATTTGGGGTCTAGAGGTTTTATATAATCGATTTTTTTCTCTTTCTTTCTGGCTTTAAATCACAGCCCAGAGAATTAGCTTTAACATCGCAGCGCAACAAAAGAGGTGTCAAATGCGCAGAACATAACTGTGAATCGAATTAATTAATTATATTTTTGCATACTATTTCAGGTTCCGATAAATCTCACCATTTGTAAGTGTTTAGATACTTTATTGGCGCAGTTTACATTCCCATTTGGTTGATCATAAATTTGAACTGAAAGGAATGCAAGCATACATCAGTACAACTTGAATGCGATATCAAGAAAGCGTTTTAGCTATTAAAATACAACATCTTTGTCAAAAATCATATATCATGTGAATGCTATATATAAGACTACAATAGCACCTTTTGGTCATTTTCTACAATATTTAAATGGCTGTAAATGTATATATATATATTTGGCATCCGTCTGTCATATTCCATATCATATAATACAACAAATAGATCACATCATATGTATTTTTGTGTAAAATAGTGGTACAGTTCGTATATCATTTTAAAGAGGCGTACACTTCTGGTAATATTGATTAAGGTGGTTTAAAGATGATTGATGTGAAATCATCATTCAAGGCCCAGAAGATTAAGTGGATAAATACATACATTAACACCAAATGCATGGAAAACAATATTGAATATGAGTATATATCTCCTTATGGTGAAGAGTTAATATTCCATTGTAACATCCATCCAACACAGATTTATAGATTGAATAATATTCCGATATTTTATAAAGATATGCTGACGTCCTATTTTGTTTTTCTTATGCCTGACAATATTGGTCATCTTCAACAATGTGTATGGAATTACCAAAATATTTGTATCAATGCAATCAAAAGCCTTTTAAGTATTTTCCCAGGCGTGGTATGAATATGATTTCTGATTTATATTATAAAAATGGTACAATTATCCCTTTTGATGTATGGATTAAAAGTTGGGTAGCTAATAAATATTCCAAGCATTGGAGAGGCATGATTGTTGATGCTATTCCATCTTCTTGAAATCAAGACTTTAAACATTATACGGGACCTTCGTAAAAAAAAGTTTTCAAATTGATGCATGAGAATAATGAGTCTAATATTGGCAATATGACATCCAAAATCATCTATCGTATTTTAGTCCAGAGAATTCAGGAGCCTCCTTCATCCCAGGTAAAATACAAAAATGAGCTTAATGTTTTTGACAATGAATGGAGTAGTATTTACCTTTTGCCGTGCAAGGCATGTCATGATGTTATGACAAAGATTGTCCAATACAAGATTAAATGTAATTGCTTAATGACTAATAATAGATTATGTAAGATGAAAATGTGTGATAATGTGAATTGTAGTTCATGCAGTAACTTCCCCGAGACTTTAATAATAATAATAATAATAAACCATGCTTATTTAGCGCACTCCGTCGCAAGACCCCAGTGCGCTGAACAAAAAAAGTACAAAATATGAACAAAGATACAAAACATTATAAAGTCATTTGCTGAAAGAGGTGAGTCTTGAGTGAGCTCTTGAATTGCTGCAGTGATGTGGCATTTCTAACATGAGATGGGAGCCGGTTCCAAAGTTCAGGAGATGCATGAGAGAATGAGAGATGAGAGAATAAAGCATATTGTATGGGATTGTACTTATGCCATTAACATCTGAGACGAATTAAAGATGGTTTGATGTTTAATGTTAATATTAATATTGTTCTTGATTACAAGAAACTACTGGTTCGCATTGGAACAGAAGGAGACTGCAGTGCATTAATAACGTAATGCTTAATACATGTCAAGAAGGTTATCTATGATAGCTGATTTCAAAATCGAATTCCGTCATTTCCTGCATTTAAATATTTAATTAAATTCCATTATAAACTTGAAGAAAAAAATCTAGCAGCAAAAACACACTGTATAAATTCATTGATAAATGGACAAAATTAGAAAAAAAGTTTTGTAAAGTAATAATTGATTAACTTCATACTTAATGATGTGCTTTATTCATGTTACCCAGGTAGTGTACTGTATGTTTTATGTATTATTGTAACTTTATTGAGATTTGTAGGCCTATATATGTTTTGAACAAAATAAAAATATGATAAAAGAGAAAAAACGCACCGACAAATGGCTGTCTTTTATTATGATTTCTAAAGCAATTCAGAAGCATAACACAATTGACAATAACGAGAGGATTATATTACAAATTACCAGTTTAACAAACGTATGCTGTAAATAACCTGGACCAAAAAGTGCCAGCAGGTGCTTTTTAACCTCAAACATTTGTTTGGTTAAAATCTAAAAAACGAAAATATGTTATGGTTAAAAAAACATTCCTAGAGAAGTGTCTTTAGATTATTTTGGTGCAACCTCGGTATTTTTTTGCCAAAAACGGAATTTGCTACGTTGACAGCAAATAGTGAGCCAAAAGGTGATTTGTTGGTCAAAATTCAATAAATCTGCATTTTTAGTAAAATTTTGAAATTTAATACACAATATTTCCTTTCCAAAAATGTATACTTTAATATTCTCGGCCGTTAACGGTATTGAGCACTTTGTCCAATGGCTAGTCTAACCAGAAACGGTTGTAAATATTATACAGTTTTCTATCAGTTGAGCACTTTTCGATGATCTTTTGATAATGTGTATTGACCTCTTTTGGAATATAATGTTGCTCTGTCTGCTGGCTTAAAACACCATTGATTGTGTATTCTCGCTTGCAAAAGTAAGAATGTTTCTTGATTAAAGTCCATTCATCGAATTCCATGATGACTGCCGGCTGCTATTTAGTAGGTCTCTTGGAATGAGTTAAATCATTTGCGTCGGATACTAAAGCTAACCGGAACCCGAAGTATTAAAATCTCAAATCTTTCTTTGCTCTTATGATCTTGTGTACTACGAAATAAAATTTAGTAAAGAATGGAAAAAAGTGTACAGAAGAAATGTACAGTTAAGACAGCTGCGGATGGTCTGAGGCGCTTAGCCCCTCACTCTAGTACAGACCTCCGTCACGAAAAAATAAGAAGTCTATACCATCCTTTCACATTGATAAGACACTGTTTGGTCAAAAAGTAATCGGAAGTTACTCTAAAGGATCTAAACAAAGTGTATGACTTTCTTTTGTTGAGCACTTTAGTTTCGTTACCATATGTACAGTATTTTGCCTAGTTTTTACACATTTGCAATATTAAAAACATGTAGTTATTTATCCAAATTAGTAGTTCTTTGAGATGAATAGATATTTTCAAGAACACGCTAGCGACGGACTATCAAGAGTGTGACTACTGCTTTGTCAATCTAGATTAAATTTTCCCCGGTAACTTTGATTTTCAGTTCGATACATGTTGTATCAATCATGGATCTAGCCTCTTTTGTCTAGTACCATGGTGAGTATCATCGTCCCATTGATGCTGGAAAGAAGCATTACGGTTCTGTTCCCTCTATATTCTGAGCTTTTTGTGACCTCGGATATGCCATGGTATCCGGGGTTGTAAATTATGATTCCTTTCCCCCAACTCTTTGAGTTATTGCACACCAGCTGTTAGTGCCTACGGCGTTTTGGGTACCTGCTCTGGCCCTTTGGACGACCCGGTTTTGACTAGGGTGTTTTCAGCAAGCCCAAAGTGTTAAGTTTATTATTTGTTATGTTATAAAAATTATACTTTAAACTTCAATTTGTTATAAAATTAGTGCTGATTCAGATATTGTGAAATAAAATGTTAACATTTCGAGAAAAATCACGATTATACTATTGCTTGAGCATGTTTTAGTTTTAAAAATGAGCCCAAAAATGTGGATATTGTGTGGCAACACTCTAATGTCTTGGTCAAGGGAGAAAGCCCGCAAGCAATTTCCACACCATGTGGGCTCGTCCGTGGACGGTGCAATGTAAGTCTGCCAATTCCTGGTTGAAATGAAACACAGCGCCCAAATTGTATATTTTAGCGAGGTTGTATAAAGAATTTCTAGCTTTGAACTTCAATTTGTTATAAAGATTAGAGCTTAGTATTTCAGATTTTATAAAATAAAATGTTCAAATTTTGAGGAGGTCTCGATATAGCATTTCTAGATTAGAATTTAGTTTCAAGTATTAGCCCAATTAAGCTACATTAAACATGTTAAATGCTAAATAAAACGCGTCAATGCTGTATGCCTAAATTGGCTAGACAAAGTCAGGATTCATGTTCACGGAGCAATCTTGGCCTGTCATTATAGTCAAAAAACTAAATTCCAAAGTGGCTCAAATTATAAAGGCGATGGAACCGTAATGGTAACTCCTTTCGTATAGCTTCATGAACTGACGTAGGATGCGAACCCTAAATTCTAGTTGTTTAGGGTTTGCGGTTATTCGTTGCTTCTTTGGGTTTTTTTCTTTGTTTTTTATTCTTTCATGTTGACGTACAGGCCATTTAAATTGTCGATCCCGGTGACTCTTGGAGGAATAGGGACCGTAGACTGGCTTTGAGCAGATGCTGTAACGGGATCCATGCACTCAGGGTATATTACATCCTGTTCAATATGTTCCTCCATCTTCACGTTATGGTATATACCCTGATAGTCCACTGCACTTAATCGTGACGCAGCATCGAGGCTCTTGTAGTTACCTGCTGTTTTCAAGCGGTCCGGGTCCCGATTCGTGACTCCTAGTCCTTGGTACACTGTTTCTGGTTGTCTGGTTGATCCATCTAACCCCGTGTAGGTTTCGTTATCCGTCATATCAGCTGGGATGGATACGTTTTGATTGTTAGGAGTTTGGTCTGACAGCGCAGGGGGAATCTCGTAGCCATCAAGATCTGTTTCCTCAGATGGATCAGATTTACGGCTGAAAAATAGGTACAGAAATATGGATGACAATGGGTCCGAAGTATATTCAGCATCAGCTACATGGTCACGATTACACTATAAATGAGGATTACATTAGAAAGAACATCAATTTGGACGACGATATGAGAGCCATTTGTCAATTTTCTGGATATAAACTATACCCTATTTCACTTCCTCTGAACAGTGACGTAACTTTACAGGCGCAGCATTTACGCACGCGTATGTATCATCCGTCTTTATATGCGAATATGTACGCCAACGCCTCGAATAGGCGCGCGTGCGTTTATGTGCTGCAATTAGCATGATTAGTAAATGATGCAGTTACGTCACTCTCTCGTGATATATAAATAGACTATATACTATGACCTGATTTACGACGCAGCTAAGCATAGAACCAATGTATCAGTGACTATATTAAGATTTTCTTTCAAATCCCCAAAGTTTATGAATCTTCTATATTGGCTGTTGCGATTACCTAGCCACAGATCCCCTGCACAAACACACAAACCGGTTATGAGATGCAACATGTTTATGAAGCGATAGGTTCCAAAGCCAATACTGAAATATAATGTCACATTTGCATGGATTCCTACGATGAACAAGCCACATGATTAAATATTAAACGTTGAACAAACTACACATTGTATGGCATTTCCCCATGGCTTAAAACCAAAACAACGCTACGTAAAACTGCTTTCACCGACTTGAAATTTCAGCGCAATCTGAATCTGAATGATCAGATGCCCAATCCATCGTCTAAGTATAATTAGTGACATTTAAAATGTTACGACTCCCTTGCTTCGAGACACACATAGCTTCAAACGATATGGCTAGTTAGCCGTCCATAGCAATGATATGCTCATGTCTAAACACTCCACACCCACCCAATAATACATGAATATCACAGATTTACATGGAAATGCACAAAAAACATTCAAATTTGGTAAACCACCGCACGACGTTCAATTCAAGTGTTCCATCAATATTTTCCACTGACTGCACAGAGTAAAAAATAAAAATAAATACTGAGTCAGCCGAAGCAGCGGTGTAATGTTAGGCCAAGGGACCTGTAATTTTATGTTGTCAGGACCCCATTTACCATGTTTACTCCGGGTTCGTTGCCGTTTGCTCCGTTCGACCTTTTTATCAAGATTTTGAGATATCAATAAACATTAATCGTAATTACATTTTATAAAGGTACAGCAGCAGAACTACAATCAGGACGAGGAACAGAACAGCACCAACAGAAGCCCCGGCAGCAATTCCTACTGTATTACCTGTAACAAAACAGAATTAATAGACGTTTAAAAGAGTACAATTTGTTAGCTTGTCGTCTCGAGATGCATGAAGTATTTCAATTAGATTTATATTCATATGGAAAAGGTAATAATGTGATATGTGATGATGGGTCAGTATGTAAAGACAATAACGCTGTTATTTAACGCCTCGTTGATTCCTTGCAATCTAATTCTGTGTTTCATGAAGACCAAATCCTGATCTTTAGCAATGGAGCGCTTTTGGGGCATCTAGCTGTCTGGATTATGCAATGGCAATTGCATAATAATGCGAGCCTCAAGACACATACTAAAATCAATGGAAACAAGATGGGTAGTTTGAAAGATGAAATAAGACCATACATGAAGATTGACAACATCCTCGGTAACGAAAATCATTAAACTCATACCGACTTGCAGAAACTTTATTGTGATGACGCCGGTCATTTGTGAGAGTTTTATGTAGGGTTAGACGTTTCAGTGAAGAGTGTGGAGGATGGCTCTTTACTAGGGAGATGATTCTACACTACAATATTAAGTGCAGCAAGAGAAAGACCTGATTGATGAGGATTGACCAGTAACCTGTAAGATAGCAGCATTAGTCAACATCTCAAAGCATCTGCAAATGAGAAAGCTTTGTTCCCGTAGATACCTCATATTTTTACCCAGGAACAAAATAGTTTATAAACGGCACATCAATGATTTCCTATACCTAGTGCAACTTTGCTGTTGTTATGCGCGGTCATTGAAACCGCCATAACTTTAGTATCTATTCGATTTTGTTGAATGAGGTATCAAACTGCGGAGAAGAAATTTGCTCATTTAATGTATATCTCAGATTTTTGGGTACCGATTATCTATTTTGAATTAGTCAACCTCAAAGCACCTGGTCAGGGACTTTTGTTGCTAGGTGTATAACTTTATGACTAACCGTGCCACTATAACTTTATTACTAACCGTACCACTATAACTTTATTACTAACCGTACCACTAAAACTTTATTACTAAAAAAATGATGAATTACAATACCCGTTTGAAATTCCGGAGTTGATTGAGGCGGACTGATGATAGTTGGTGTTGATACGACTATCAAAATAAAACGAGAAAGAAGATATAACTGATAAAAGCAATAATGGCACTATGATTATACCGTGAAGTTATGGGGAATTAGCACACTCGCAGGTAGCGACAGAACACGATAGAAACTATAGACGGTCTATGGTTTTTCCCTCACAAAATGCAATGTTTACACACATGTTCCGATATTCCCGATGAAATTATCTCCCGAACGCACAGTCCGAAAATCATGATTTTTTTAAGCCAGCTAAAACAATATTGAAGGTCCCATAGCAGATCTCCAGTATTTTCGCACTGTGTGTTTCCCCGTGATGAAGCCCCTAACATCACCCCCTTCCCCCATTTACTTAACATGGCGAACCAGCAACCCGGAAGTATAGCAGCGCAGAAACCACGATGAGCTCATCGTAATCTCGGTGGCTGATTGGTTGAACTCGCGGTGCCATCATTGCTCTAACATAAAGACCGTATGTCATCGTGACAGCTGCAAGCGAAACGAGCATTGATCGCTGGGAAGGCGGCGGGCTATTTGAAATTTGCATCGATCTACTTGATTGTCCCTCCCTTTTCACCGTCTATGTAGAAACATACAAGAATGGAAAAGCTATCAAGTTGATGGAGTATCTTATATAATCACTTCCGTGAAATGTACATCCAGCGTCTCCTACGAAGAATGAATAAACGTAGAACTAACATTCATCAATCCGAGTTTCTAAAATGAAGAAACATCACTGGTTCGGACAATGCCCTATATCGGACAATGCCCTATATCGGACAATGCCCTGTGTTTTAAAAAATAACGTGGAAACACGATCGAAATGACTCTCTTATCTGTTTGAAACAGTTTCCCAATAGACAAATACAAGATAACGCAGTAAATCCTATTATTTGAAGAAAAAAAACTCACCACCGCAAGTTGGAATCGAACCATTCCACGCAGACTCCTCAGATGATGTGCCAAGGACGCATTTTATAGAATGATACCCTTCAAGAGCAAAGGCATCGTTGCAGCCAAAGGTGATAACATCAGCGAATGCAAAAGTACCATTCGGGTTGACAGGGTTGATGATGTGACCATTATTAGGAACGCCGGGATCATTGCACTTTCCTAATGTAACTGGAATGTTTATAGGTAAACATGGTAAAGGAGAACATCGATATGCAAATTGTTAACAGTTACAGGCAACTAATGTGACACCGATCTCTGATTCATGAGAGATGCCATATAAAAATAAACATACACTCACGTGATTTCTTCTAATATTCTTAAAGGAGCAGTCCAGTAAGCACAACATTGTGCATTATTTGTTAGAAAAATAGTTATTGAGCCCAAATAGAAAAAAAAAAAACTTATGATAAAATCAAGTAAAAGATGCCATCCCTCGACATGCCAAACAAATTCGCAGTGATTTACGTACCGGTTTCACTGACGTCATGGTTATTGGTATTGGTGCTCAAGATTGCGTCTTGCATTGTATAAACAGTTGATCAGGGTTTCAAACCTCCAGCGGCACAACCCGGGGGGGGGGGGGGGGGGGGGTGTCGGACAATAGAGATCCACTAATTATGTTGTAATAACATTTGTACAGTTTGTAGATAATTATATGATCAAGAATCTGACCAGCTATGGTGACAATCGGCAAAACACTTTTTCTACATAAAGGATGCTGCAATATATTTTCTATTTTTAACGTGTACTGGCTTTTTGATATTATTTTTATATTTTTGTATATAATCTTGTACAGCGCATTGTTCATTTTGGAAATGCGCTTTATTATTCCTTGTAATAATAATAGTGTTAATAATAATCATAAGGTGTGCTTAAACCAGAACGCGGATCATAGACTGCATGCCTAATGGGACGCCTCGTATTGCATGTGCATGTGAGATGGCTGCTGTGTAGACCCGAATTAAACCCACTGCATCGCATGATTGATTTGCGACTGACGATTTAGATACGTTTTCATCTATAATTTGTTTAAATATGTACCAGTCATACCTTCACAGAAGCATGAAAAGAAGCAAATTTGGATAGAACCCGATGTCATCATATGAGTATGCTTAAATCATTCATTGATTCTACTACATGTAGTTTTATTCATATTGAGTCAGTTAACAAATACATACATCTTGTATGCCAGTTGACCAATGCCAGTTGACCAATTGTATCATGTCAAGCTACATGTATAGCCTAAATAGGAACACAACTGCAAACAAATGTCATGGTCAGCTGAATGCGCGAACATTAACGTACCGCGAAAATTGCCACTATAGTTTGATCAGTTCCAAATTGGCGAAGCCTTCTTACAGCAGCAAATAAATACCGGACGAAGGCCCGCATGAACGCAGCAAGCGCGCCTGAGAATCATATGCGTGATGCGTACGTGTGGCCTAAACTGCGTGTGTGTGCATAGGCTAATTACTTATGTGTGTGTGGCCATAATCATGCACGTACGCTTGGATTACTTTTGCGCGCGGTGAGATAAAAAACGAATATTTCTCGCCAATTTGGAACTGATTAAACTATAGTAAGGCTATTGATCAGCAGACTATCAGATCTGCTTGCACTTGGCCGAAACCTTGTCAGTGATGAAGGCACAATATATTCGGAACGGATCGAGCGATCGAAACAAAATGTTCAGGGTCGGGTCCACACAATTTTGATCCAGCTCGGTTGGCGGAAAATGTCTGACGCGTCATTTTTGCAAGTTAACGTGACGACCACATTTCCCTCAATCCAGAGTGAAAACTGCATGTTTGACTCAGATTTGTTCATGCATGGTTCCATGGAAACCAGTTACATTTGGTATTTTTTGACAAAAATGGCTCCCGTAGCTATGGGAACGGCCACAATTTGCTGAGTGGTACATTAAGTCAAGCTTTTGGAATCATTAACCTGTGTACCAAATGTCAATGCAAGAGCTCAATTGTTTTTTGAGATATCTCATCGGGAAGATTATCCCATTGTTTTCAATGGGAGAGATAATATGAGATAGGCGGAGATAATCTTTTCTCATGTTCACAGAAATTCCAGCGCGAATTTTTTTCTCTCCAAAAAGCGAAGTCGTGACGCATGTCGAGAAAACAAACCCGTGTGCAGATTTTGGTGGATGATAAAGATAATTATAAACATATTATTGAGCTTTAATCTCGAGAGCATGTGTGGTCTAGTGGATAGCATGCAGGGTTCATGATATAGGTTGTGAGTTCTAGCCACGCTATAGCCAACATGTTTGTATCCTCGGGCAAGATACTTAGTCTCAATTGCCTCGTCGACCCAAGCGAGATTGGGGAGCTGTTAGGGGATATTACAATCTAAGTACTGATACATTGTGTGCACCGTGTCGGTAGCCTGGTAAATGAAGCGAAGTGAGTGTGACAATTTCCTAATGGCAGCAAAAACCAGTGGTTCGGAAGTCATGTAGAAATGGTGGTCCCGTGCATCGGAAGAGCAATATACCCGAGCACGTTAAAAAGGTTACAGACTCTTTCGTAAAGAGTAGGGGATCATCCCGGTCTGTATCTGTTCACACATCTAACGGACCTCAATGGAAATAAGCTATATAAGCTTATTGGGTTATCCAGGGTCGTAGGACCCAAATTATATCAAATCAAATCAATCAAAAATATGAACATATATATATATTCTTGAACATTGTCAACCATAACATAATAGCATGAGGTCCTATCTGAAACTAAATTTCGATTACAATATCCATTATGAAAATGCATACTTTTCATGGGGTAGTGCAAGACAATTTTGCGATATGCTAATTTGAATCTCAGATGAGGTAAAATATAAATATCTTGAGACGCAACGCGAAGGTGGCGCGTTAAAACTCATGGTCTGAACCGTATTTCAGTGCACATACATACTGTCATATATGGATAGTCTGGATTGTCCTCCGCATACATCTAATGCATCTCCAGAACATGGAATATTGCACGCGGAATCCTCTTCGGAATACAATTGAAAACGTTGTTTTCTGATCGCAGTTCCACAGTAGCACTCTCTACGTGATAGACCAGCATATCGTATAGTATCGCCAAGTTGTCGACATGTGTCAATACATTTAATAATTGTCATACCGTATTCTACCAAACGTGGTTGTCCCGTTGTATCATATGGGTGATCAGGTAAAAGATGGCTATTTTCACCAAACTCGTCAAAAAAGCAGCCCACATAACCTGGAGCTGTATATAAAAATATGTTAAACATAGCTTTCAAATAACCGCATGTAAAATGACTCTAATTTTTGATTCCAATGCCCCTAGGTAACCCAATTGTTCACAACTCATCGTCAAGTTATTGAAATCCCAAGCTACGTTTCCCTCTGTACTCTACCAATGTTGGGTCTCGTGGAAGGGCCATCTACAATTCTGTAACTTCGGCCTATATCTACAGAAGACAGAATCGTATGTAAAGACCTGAACACACTAACACGTATAACTTAAAACATCTAACACCCAAATGGCGACTTTGATTCGAGTCTAGCCATTATACTAGCTTCGTGTCTTGACCTAGATGTAAATCAGGAGTTATGTTAAAAGTAATTGTTTTGGATGTGCTACTATAAGTATGATTTGCCAATTATCCAACTATGTAAGACCTAAAATGACGTGCGAACTAATAAAGGCCAGTTTTTACATACGATTTCAAATAATGATAATGAGTTCAATATGATAATCTCGATATATTTATTTAAATCTTAGACAACTTACCAGTGTTAGCCTCCGTAACCACGATGTAACTTACTCTGATCAGTATAGTACCTAAACCTATGCGGCAGTACCACGGACTTTGAAAGTGTCGATTCATGGTTTACACATTAAATTATATTGTGTATACATTGTATATTGGTGCTATGGCTGTTTGGTAACACAGAATCGTTAACTCAGATTGAATGGTGGTTGCAAACCTAATGTATAATTTCAAGTTCAGTGGAGCGGCGAAATGCATTTATCAAATTTGACCTTATTTGTTTTCGGGTGTCACTACACTCTAAAGGCATTTTAGTGTACACTAACACATAGTTGTCCCAAAAACAAACACATACAATGCATGCACATTTTAAAGTGTTCGTACACTAAAACGTTCAAACGTTAGTATATATACTCTCACATAAACAACACATATAGTTGTCCCAATAAACCAAACACATACAACGCCATGCACATGTGTTAGTACACTAACAATTACACGTCCCGTTACACGTTCAACGTGTTCATATCAAGGAATGACGTACTAGGTCTTTTAGTCAGACATGCGCGATTACTTATTATAGTGCTAGCGACTACAAAAAACTTGAATCTCTTCAATTTCAAATGGCGAGATCAATTCTTAAGGCACCACGTAATTAATACACCGTCAATGTCACTCTTGCGCGATTTAGGATAGGACACCTTTGAGTCAACCCATAATAGGATTAAAGTTAATTATTATTCACGTCTACATAATATGGGCCCTCACAGATGGCCTAAATTATTACTAAATGCAATGTTTATCATTCATGATTATGGTACTCAATAATGGAAATGGCTTGACTCAATCAAACATATCTCATGTGATCACGGTATGGACTTCAACTTTTCACGCATACAACCCAATAACCCAAGATGGGCCCAAGTGTTTAAAAGAATAAGTGCTCAACAAAATTATGATAGATGGTATCAAAATGTATGTGATAAATCGTCTTTAAAATTGTATGTTCAGTTCAAAACACATCCATATTTGGAAAGTTTTTTGAAGGACAAGCTTGATTTTTACGGGGCAAGCATGAAGTTTAAAGCGCGTTCTAACATGCTTCCCCTGAATGGCTAGCTCTTGGTTCTTGGGAAGTTAATAATGACGGTATGTGCTTACTTTGTAAAAGTGGTTGTGAAGATATTAAGCATTTTATGCTCTCATGTAAGTCTTTACATGCAATCCATGACAATGAGCTCCATAACTTAAAATTAAATCTTCGCCGTGCAAATCAATCATATGTATGGAATTTCTTCAGTGTAAGTGATAATAATACACAACTTTGTTTAATCTTAGGTAATACTTGTTTGTGTCACCCCATTTTGTCCGCATGTTACGAGCGGTAAGACTGGTAAGTACCGATCTGCTCCATTTCCAGTCATTTTTGATAATAATTATCATACAATTAGCGTAATGTAAGCCTTGTTCATGTTGTTTAATATTGCGCCAACTAACTGATGAAATAAATTACAATTTCATAGTCAGAGACAAGCATCTTGTTAGCCTGTTGTGTCAGGGCTCATTGTGGACTGTGTCAGTGCATGGACCTACTAGTAATATGTGTGTGTTTGTCATGTATGCATACGATGATACGTGCAACATTACATATAGCCCGATTCTTCTGGCTCAGTGGTCGTCTTTTTCATACGGACGTCTTACATTACGCTAATTGTATCATAATTATTATCAAAAATGTCTTGAAATGGAGCAGATCGGTACTTACCAGTCTTACCGGCTCGTTAACATGTGCTAGAGGTGACGAATCCTCATTTTCCCATTTCAAAAAATTACACCCCAATTAGGGTGTAAATGTATCTCAATATGACACTTAAGAGAGTCAATTTTACACCCCATTTGGGGGTGTAATGACATTTTTCGAAAATGGGTCCTCAGGTTACTACCCTAGGTGTCAAAATGAATATGACACCCAAATGTGTCATATTTTACACCCATAATGGTGTCAATTTGACACCTTTAGGTGGCCAACTGAGGACCCATTTGTTGAAACTTGGTTTAGTGTCAAAATTACACCAAAATGTAACAATGATATTAACTAATCAACATACACACTCATACACGTAAGGTTTCATATGACTTTATGAGCCCATCTCCGCGTATGATATAATAATTGATGATTGTATGTTTATTTTGTGTTATTTCTCTCTTTTGTCTATATCATATTTGTTATTGTACCTTGTATTTTTGTGTATTTTACTCCTATTCTTTTGGATGCCCAACCTTGTTTTAACCTGATTTTGTTTATGGCAACTATAGGGTCACTACATGATCTTATATCTGACACATACTCTTTACGAAATTAGGCATTATTTTGTCGCAGAGAGCCAAAAAACCTATTTTGGGGTAAAAAAAAAAGTAGTGAGTCGGACGTACATTCCAGGATCATGCACATTTACAAGAGGATGTGCACCGTACTTAGTGAATGGATGAGCCATCAAACTATCATACTATAGAAGTACAGGATTAACACTATAGGCTGATACCATTACAGAATGATGTGACTTGTACTATGAAAGAGGGAGCAGTTCAAAGGGGTCGGACGTACGCTGTGTGAATTATTTGCAAAAGTACGTCCGACCCCTTCAAAATGTACGTCCGACCCACATTCTTTTGATGAGTATTATTTTGTTGGATATGAAAGTGGGTATTTGTTCTTGCATTATGTAAAGGCATGTCTCATACAAACCCTCATCAAAAAAAATGCACTAGATCCCTAATACTTTCTTGAAATGTGTGTAATCTTTCGAAGCATGTCTGAAATAAATCATTCCGTGTAAGTACGTCAGACCCAAGGGGTTTTGGCAACTTTCCCCACATTAATGTTAATTGATGATCCATTATTTGATGTTAGAATAATAGTACTACAAAGGGGCCGGAGACATACAAAAAGGATAACAAATCCACCCAACACTAATAGTATTTAGTGTATCCAGACAGTGTTCACTTGGAAATATCATTTGCTTAAAAGCTTCCGTGTTTGCTTAGCTGCCAATTAGCATAATAAGGCTTTCACGTAATACTGTTTTAATTAACATGGCTGTTCTGCCTAAAAAACGTAGCATAACTTTGTAGCATAACAAGTTAAGTACCTACTTTTAGTGAAACAGAAATAGAAGTAAATTTGAATATTATTAACTTCAGAGTCATTTATTTACATAATCAATATTAAATACAATGATACATTATGGAGCCTTGAAAAAACCATAGATGAACTGTTCTTCTGGAAAATGTAAGGTAATTAGCATTAAGCATTGAAACAGGTTGAACACATTAATGAGTATTAGTCTTCTCAATCAATAAAACAGACATTATATTTTTGGTGTCAATTTTAAAAACCAAATGGAATCAAGATCTTACATATTATCAAAATCAAGGTTTTGTTAGGCAGAACATTGTTCAATTATTGTTTCATCCTTAATATAATATAAAATTACCGTAAGCAATATTAATACATGTATTTTGGTAATACCCACATTTTAACTATTGCATAAGAATAATCTTAAGTGAACTTAGGAGGAGAAATAACTCTTTCAATGCATGGTTAAAAAACATGTTTAAGAATTGTTCCTAAGTTGAGCATCATTAAGAAGGGCAACATTAAGTTTGATCAATGAATCTTAAATGTTATGTAATAGGAACCTGGTAAGACAACTATACACATGGAAAAAAGTATCGCACCCTTTTTTGAAAAGTGCAAATGTGGCCTCGAATTTTGCACCATGGTGTGATATTAAAGATCCACCGAAGTGTAAATGTATTATATATCAAAATAAAGACAAAATCACAAGGATTTCGAAAATAAACATTTTATGAACGATCCATTTTAGGGAAAGAAGAAATTTACAAAAATAATAAATGCGCCCAAAATCCGTGTTAAAAACGATCTTCGTATTTTGAAAAACCCGCTCTACCAGGCAACACAGAGGAGAAATCATAGTTAGCAAACAATGCACTAGTGTAAAATTGTGACAGGGGCTATATGTCTACACACTCTTTACAATGCATGCTACGTTATCCTCTTCCCATCATCATGCCTCGCTGAACAATTGATGACCGCGCGAACTTTAAATATGTGTATCCATGCTGTGTGCATTCAAAACCATACAATCACTAGTGTACAGGGTGTCCCAAAAGTCTATGCATGACTTTGAAGCATTGTAGTTCACAAAATATAAGTCGTATTGAAAATATGAATACATATTTAGAAAGAGGAGATGTGGGAAATAATTTTGATACCAAACATTAGAGTAACATCTGTTTGTAATGCCACCCTAGAAGTAAAATATGAATTACTGCAAAAATGTAATTTTATACTTCGGAGGAAAATAAAGTTCATAAATCCATACCCAGACGGGTAGAGTTGGTTACACGGAAAGGGATCCGTCAATTTGTTATATTTAAAATTTTACATTACAGTGATCCCATCATAATAACAAACTATATCACACATAGTTTTCGTTTCTATAGTGAAATCTAGTTTAACTGGTTTCCATTTATACAGAGACGTGTGCTAATGCAAAAACACAGACCTAACAAATTGAAAAACGTAACAGAAAAGTGAACACACACATCACACAGAGAATAGAACTCTTTGGACTTTTGGCTACTATACTGCATGTCTTATGACATCAACGTGACTTGTTGATCTACCAGTCTTTTTTCTACCACATCGAGACAAATCATGCACAGTTCCTGTGTTCAAAAATGTATCCACCAACTTAAGAATGGATATTCTTCTGATCCTGGTGCGCATTTCACTTTAAAATGTTTTCTGAGCTTTTGTTGAGTATAAGTTGAACTGAATTTGTTTCAGCGTAGAACCATACAATTTGTATTTGCTCTATGCTATAAACCATCTTGAATGAAGACTTTTGCTGTGCAATGTTGTCTACTACGCCTATTTATGTTGTGAGTGACCGAGTTTGGTAATAACATTAATGTTGCAAGGTAAGCAGTGAACTGTGACTATGCGCAACGTTGCTTTCATACCGTTAATGTATGCGCACTTGTTTTAGCAACAATGTGTGGTACTTGGTATGAATGGTTCTCACACTGCTAAAAACTTTCATCCAGTTTTATAATGTTGTGGGTTCACCAATAGGGTTGTGTTTGGTATCAAAATAATTTCCCAAATCTCGTCTATCAAAATATGGTTAAATGTATACCATATGATTTATATTTTATGAGATATGAGTCTTCAAAAACGTGCATAGACTTTTGGGACACCCTGTATGAGCCGTATTATCACATTCAGTGAATGAATAGATCGAGGTCATAATACTGCTTGTAAGGCAACCTTTGCAACTTGATACACATGTTATTTTTATTTTGTGGCCATATTTTTAGACCGTGGTGCATTGTTTGCTGACTACGAGTCCTCCTCTAGGCAACACGGAAACTGTGACGTAGATGCGGGAGTCCGACCATGTTGACACTTCAGTTCCTCCCGGATCTACGTCACCATTGAAGTCACCCAAACCTCTTCATGGTTCATTGCGTTTCTGGCGAAGGTATTGAATTTGGTTTACGGCCGAACGTATTTTTATCTTTTAAAATATATGTATTCACATTTTATACAAAATAACATGTGTAATGTTCTAACTAATATATTGTTTAACTTTTTAAAAATAAGTTTCATGAGCACGTCGCTGGACCTTAAAGGATCATTTGTTGGCGTAAGCTGTCCAACAAAATGCTATGCATTAAAAGGGCCACATTTTAGTTTGTGACGTAATCGATGTGATGTTTTTCAAGGCCAAGGGGAAAATGCATGCTTTTGTCCAAAAACATGCATGAAACAAGTTTGGGTATAACTCGATATTGAATAGACTTTAAAAACTTAAAATAGTCATTATATTATTTCTGTATTAGGCGCAAGAAATGTTTCATTTAGACGTTACAATACAGTGAATGAGTCCAAACATGCCATTTTTTTGTTGCTCATAAATTCAGCATATACGATGAGGTCACCGTTGATTTTTTTAAATTTATTTGAGCTAGGTCAACACTTCCGCAATATTGCTTTTGTCATTTGAACTTATTTAAAATTTGACCTATTTTGACCTTTGACCCCATAACCGTTGGGCGTACAAAAAAAGGGAGTTTTTTCATGTTTGATGACAATCGGGCAACTTTTGAAATTTGACCTCAGATGACCTTTGACCTTGGAAGACTTGAATGTGTTACCAAGGATTACAACTATAGAGATTAATCATTGGGCCTCTCAATATCGCGTTTTACCCAAACTTGTTTTATGCATTTTCACTTTGGCCTTGAAAAACATTACATCGACAACATCACAAACTAAAATGTGGCCCTTTTATTGCATAACATTTTGTTGGACAGCTTACGCAAACAAATGATCGGGCCACATTTGCACTTTTCAACAAGTGGTGCGATACTTTTTTCCATGTGTATATAAATAATATTTTTCTGTTTTACGGAATATTCAATTCCTATTCAATCTGCTATGTCGTTGTTCCTACCAACTTGATTTTGGTTAATGTTTGCGCATACATTATTAAGTTTAAAAGAAATAAAAGAAGATATATTCTTTCATTTTACAACCAATGTATCATTTAATGACCCCAATAAATAATTTAAGTAATGTTCTAACATGGGGTAGCTAAAAAGGGCTATTAAGAAAGTATGCCTATAAAAAGCAGCTATTTTTTGTTGTTGATTGCTTTAATCGTAAATCGGAGCAACGGGTCCAAAGTTACGTTAACTCAAAGTCGAAACACCAACGCATTTCTCGTTATTATTTTTTTAACCAGTGATATTTAACGTTCTATTCCTTATAATTCTATAACTTTAAAAATATAAGAGCTTTTGTCATAAAAATACCACCAAAAATTGTAATAATTCAAATAGTTATTTTAATTATGGTTTGAAAAATGTAAATGCTGTACCTAATTTGCACAATAATTAAAAACAGTGTTTCTAGACTTCAAACACCGTTTTCTCGAAATCGTCTATGAGATCAATCCCAGGGTCTTTAAAAAAACAACTTGTTTCAAATGAAGCCTATAAATGTTAGAATGTGCTATTAATACTGGTCATCTTATGGGTCAAAGGTAATTTCTTTTGGAGATTTTGATAAATATAACCATTACCTACAGCATGAAGCTCGGTATCAGTCAAAAATAGCAACCTTCTTGTTTTTTGAATTTACAATATAGCAGTTTTAGCTCATATTTGAAAACTGCACCCCTTTCAATGTTCACATCCACTCTAGCGATGACCCCTAAGTATCACATACAAGTTTAGCCTTCCACTTACCCCTGCATCAAAAAACTAACAGGCTTTTGAAGTTGGCCGGTGAGCTACATTCAAACACAGACACTTTCAGTCCCAACGTGAATGTCATAACCACTAGACCAAAGGCTGTCGGTGCTGGAATAACGATTATAATCCTACAAAAGAGTTACGGTAGCCAATAGGTTTAAGTCTATAACATAATAAATTGGTTGGAGTTGTACAATATGAATCTTTGCAGTAGGCTAATGTGTGGAAGCTTACTCATAGGACGAACCCACTTTTGAAACTATACAAATTTGTGATTATAGTAGATTCATAAACATTGGCCGATCGGTTATTGATTTGGACCTTTTCCATTTAAGGGGGTGAGGACTCTTAGGTACAGCCTCCGTAAAACTGCCGTAACAGCTGTGTGCATAAAAGGGTTCAATGAATCCAACCATGATAATGAAATTGACCATTTGGGAAAATTATAAAAAACATGTTTTTTGACCCATTTTAGGTTTGGAAAAGATAATTCAAAATGTATGTTGTTAAATTTTGTCATACTATTTTTATATCTTATTTATTTTTTGAGTTATAGACCAAAAAGTGCCAAAAAATGTGATTTTTTTTCCCCCCCAAAAATGTGAATTTTCATGATTTTGGCGGTAAAAAATCACATTTTTTGGCACTTTTTGGTCTCTAACTCAAAAAATAAATAAGACATTACAAAAACAAAACAAAAACGCTCCTGGGGAATGTTATCAGGATTAACATAAAACTAGTATGACAAAATTTAAAAAAATATATTTTGAGTTATCTTTTCCAAACCTAAAATGGGTTTTTTATAATTGTTTCCAAAATGGTCAATTTCATTATCATGGTTGGATTCACTGAACCCTTTCCTGCAAAAAAATGTAATATTTTAAAGGTAGAATGTTCCGATTGCTGGTCAGCTTGATGTTTTCTATTTTACATGAAAGGTCATCCTAATAATTGTCGCATTCCAAAGTTTGAGTTGCATAACTCTAATGGTTCTTTTTTAGAAGCACAAGGTCACAATAAGTTTGCCCATTGATAGATACATAGACTGGTTAATGGTTAACCACCTTTGGCAGTAATTCACCACATTTCAGCCTATGATTTCTAAATGGAACATTTATGGGCCCTAAGATTTTACAGACATAATGAGAAAAATGTTTGGATTCTTCTGATATCAAAATATCTTGATTTGAAGAAAAAAATCATAGCCCCAAAAAGGGATCGGAACATACACCTTTAAACGACTATTCCAAGCTGCCAATTGACAGCTTTTAATCGACCATAAAGCCGTCAGCTGTTAACTGACTCATGAAGGCTGCCAATCGACAGCTTTAAAGTGGCTCTCCGACACTTTCAATTGGTAGATTTTTAGTGACTCTTGGAAGTTGCAAATTGGCAACGTTAAAGTAATTATCAAAAGCTGCCAATAAGCACTTCCAATCAACTGTATCCTCACATACCCCTTTTAATGTTTACACTTAGCAAAACCCAACTAAAAAGTCAGCGAAAATGTTTAAATTTTATGTTGAATCACATGTATCATTATTATGACATTGCAAAATAAAATGTAATTAGAAATATATTGATAATACTGACAGGGGGAAAATCAAACCAAATTTGAACACATGTAACGTTAAACATGTTGGCTTGTCATTTCTTCTAAAAAATAAGTATTTTGTGATTTCACCTAATAATTAATTAGTTCTCTACAATATTAATGAAGACACAAAATCAAATAATGGAAGTTGTCTAACCAATGTTCGTGTCATTTTCTAATTTGAAATATACCCATGGACATAAGGTGAAAAGACAAATTTGCTATTAAAATCCCAACGCATTTCAAAACCTGTTATCTGTAATAGTAAATATATTTCAACAATCGGTTCAACTGATTGTTTATGAATATTAACACGCGCTCGTATACAAATGCCTATTTTCCCATGCAACAGTGCGTCAGATAAATCGTTTTATTCAACAAAATAGTTGAACCGACTGATGAAAAAAACCATTTTGTCTCAACTGACTGTTTGTAAATATGTGTTTTATGTGTTTAAATACAAATGATTGTTCTAAATATCTAAAATAACACCATGGAAAGTAGATTCTTAGAAAGGTTTAAAGGCATATGTCTGACTAAAAAGACCTAAGGCTGAGTTCACATAGGAGTATACTATTCGGGTATACGGTGCACGTTTTGCAGGGCACGCGTATAGCTTAAATCGAAACAATGTAATTTCATAATACCGGGTCACATAAGACGGCACTATTCGAAAAGGCCGTATACCTGCGTATAGTGTAGTATAGTATAGTATACCGGGAATCGTGCGTGTTCGATTTTCGTGCACCGTATACCGTCCTGTTTGGATGTGGCGGGCTGCAATTCGTGTGTACAGGCGTTCCGAATTTCCCCTATCACGATTTATAAACAATTTATTGCGTAGAATAGGGTAAGTTAGAACAATAGGACAATAGGACGCCTTTGTCCCGGGGGGGCCAGTCAAACATAATGGTGTACACAGGCGTGACCAAATTTTTTCCAGACACCCCCTAAACAAGTTTCACCCTGCAAGCAAAATCACCCCCTAAACAAGTTTTTAGCGCGCTTTCCTTGCACATTTTGACCCCTAAACAAGTTCTTGCCAGAATATGACCCCTAAACAAGAACGGAGATAACATTCTTCTGGGAACGGGGAACAAAACAAGTTACCCTAAACACGTTCGACCTGTATTTTAAGCCACCCTTTTTCTTGAAAATCAGCGTTTTTGATACCCTTAACACTTAAAAAACACCCCTTTTTACGCGTTCGACCTGTATTTTAAGCCACCCTTTTTCTTGAAAATCAGCGTTTTTGATACCCTTAACGCGTCACGCGCGTGACGCGTCCAACACTGAAAAAACACCCCTTTTTACGCGTTTTTTTGGTCACGCCTGTGTACACCATTATGTTTGACTGGCCCCCCCGGGGCCTTTGTACTATACTTTTTCGGAATCCTTGTGCTCAGCCGAACAATTTGGTGTGCCATTTGAATTTTTGGCCCAGTATGGCGGCCATTTTGGAATTTTTGCTATAAAAGAACGTTCCCGTCACTTTTGAGAAATGCATGGGACCTCATTTTCTTTTAAAATGGTTCTAGTTGACAAGTTCACTAAGAAACTAAAGAATGACTCTACTACGAGTAGGGCTCGCGTGCTACCCTATGTGACTCGCCGTGCCCGTATAGCGTATAGCGAATACCGAATAGCGAATACCGTATACCGTGTGAACCCAGCCTAATACGACACTACTTGATATGTAACTTTTTATGTTAGAGTATACTAACACTTTGAACGTGTAATTAATTGTTAGTGTACTAACACGTGCGCATGCATTGTGTTTGTTTTATTGACAACAACTGTGTGTTACTGTTTATATGAGAGTAAATATTAACACTTTGAACGTTTAAGTGTTAATATACTAACTCTTAAAATGTGCTATGTGTTCGTGTTTTTGGACACTAAGGGCGTGTTCACTATAGCTTGTTTTCTCCACGACCCGGGCCAGACCCGGGTCGGACCCGGGTCGAACACGGGTTGAAGTCTGGTGTGAACAGAAAAATAGGCTCAAAAAACCGACCCGGGTCGAAAATTACAACCCTGCGAAAGTGAAGGGTAGAAACCCAGGTTCAACCCGCATCGACTGTAGTGTGAACAGAAATCGCTGTTTCGACCCGGGTTGCCGGAAGTAGATAACCTGAAAAGAATGTTAATGGTTGCCCGCTGGCACGTTGTCGCTGATGTTTTCGACGGTATTTCATTACCAGCCACTGTTGCTTGTTGTTTATACCCGCCATGATGAGCAAGCTAGGTCATAGGTCATTGATACAAGAATTTTAACTTCCGGGTTCAATAAACCCATTTGCCAATGCGGATCTCTACATCTACATCTATTATATACTCAATAATGTTGCCTTAAGCAATATCTATTTGAGAAACGATGTAATGGCACAAGTTAAGTTAACACATGATCAAGAACAAAAACTGACACATAAGATGGGGAATAAACCCTAAACTGCACTTGAACATAAGGTTTTGAATCCCTCGGTACTCATGACTGCATTTATAACATTTGGGTGGAAGTAATTCCAATCTGATACGGTTCGTGGGGAAAAAAACTATACTAAGGGCGTGTTCACACTATAGCTTTTTCCTCAACCCGGGTCGGACCCGGGTCGAACCCGGATTGATCGATATTTAATTTTTTGTTCACACTAGCGCTATTTTATTTTGACATTGCTCAATGTTACGGTGAAAACCCATTGCCTCCATATGGCGTGATATATTGGCGTAAATATCCTTATTGTGGATAATTAAGTTAAAAACTAGTTTGCACGGTCTCATCCGCCCAGATTTCCATCATGGCTTCCGTTTCAATTTGACTTCATTTATTTGTCATTTTGATAAAGATTTCAACCAGAACCAGAGGCAGAAGAAAACGTGCGAAGCAAAGCTCGAAACTGACGTTAACAACTACCATGCCAAACCACGGTCAGAGGCTATGTCAGCAGTCAGGTTATATATCTACTTCCGGCAACCCGTGTCGAAACAGCGATTTCTGTTCACACTACAGTCATGGTTGCCCGCTTTATTCCTGCCATCTTTCTACGGCCTCTGGCACGTTGTCGCTGATGTTTTCGACGGTATTTCATTACCAGCCACTGTTGCTTGTTGTTTATACCCGCCATGATGAGCAAGCTAGGTCATACCCAGCAAACACAAGAATGTTGTTTATATTTGAAAATGTTTATATGACGTTAAAATGTATGGTTAGGATTTGGTCGGGAAAACATTTTAGAAAACATTTTTAACAATGTTTTAATTTTTAACACATTTTTTCAGTATGTTCACCAAAATGTTGAATAAATGTTTTTAAAACATTGGCAAAAATGTTTTTTGAAAATGTTTTCCCGACTAAATCCTAACCATACATTTTGACGTCATATGAACATTTTCAAATAACATCCTCATGATGTTTTGGCCAATGTTTAAACAACATTTATAAAACGTTTTTGTGTTTGCTGGGTACTTGCCATTACATTATGAAATAGTGCATGATGTGGATCGAATTATATTTATCAAAATGTATTAATATGAAATCCATAATGTTACAAAACCAACATAATCAAGGTCAGTGCGCATGCGTGGAATTGATAACATTGGCACAATGTCTGACAAACATTATAAAAACAATATCATCAGAAAATATTATTTGAACATTTGCACAATGTGACATGACAATATCGTGTCAATGTTTGCTTACGATGTTTTAAAAACAATTTCAATATCAGATTTTCAAAACAATATCATCAGAAATGGTTTAAGTAATATCTTTGAAACGTTTGCAGCAGATAACAGTTAATGTTAAAAAAATGTTTATAAAATAATTGTTTACGATATTATTTAGAAATGTGCGTCAAACATTCTCTAAATGTTTGATGAAATGTTATCAATTAATAGGCAAAGTCTTTAGAAAATCATTGTATGCAAACATTTCAGCAACATTTTTAAAACATTTAAAAATGTTTTTAAAATGTTTAACAAACATTAGCAAACAAATGTTTTTCTAAACTATTTATATAACCTTTGAAAAATGTTGTGAAAATGTTATGTGTTTGCTGGGTAGGTCATTGATACAAGCATTTTAACTTCTGGGATCATTAAACCCATTTGCCAATGCGGATACAACTTTATCCCATACATAGCGCTAGTGTGAACAGAAAATGAAATATCGATCAATCCGGGTTCGACCCGGGTCCGACCCGGGTTGAGGAAAAAGCTATAGTGTGAACACGCCTAACATGCATTGTGTGCGCTTGTATTTTTAGGACAAAAACGTGTCAGTCTACTACATTATAATTACTTTGAAAATGTAGAGTGCATGCCTACAGTGACACCCGGAAACACATAAGGTCAAGTTTGATCGCTTCACTGACTTTGAAATTATACATATTATTATTACGTTTGCAGCCACCATTCAATCTAACGAGTCTGCGTTACCACTACAGTCAAACGTAATAATAGATAATACTCAATAATATAATATATGTGAATATTAGTACCATGATCCGACACTTTCAAAGTCCGTGGTACTGTCGCCTAGTTTTAGGTATTATACTGATAAGAGTAAGTTACACTGTGGTTGCGCAGGCTAACACTGGTAAGTTGTCTAAGATAAAATAAATATATATATTTAGATTATCATATTGAATTCATTATCATTATTTAAAATCGTAAGTTAAACTTGGCTTTTATTAGTTCGCATGTCATTTTAGGTCTTACATGTGTACATAGCTGGATAATTTGCGAATCATACGTATAGTAGCACATCCAAAACGATTACTTTTAACATAACTCCCAAGTTGCATCTAGGCCAAGACTCTAAAGCTCACATGTATTGGATGTTTACATTTTGGTGTTGAGGTCTTTTCAGCATGATTCTGTCTTGTGTTGATACAGGCAGCAGCTACAGGCTTGTCGATGGCCCTTCCACGAGACCCAACGTTGGTAGAGTACAGATTCAACAGAATGGTTACTGGACAGATGCGTGTTTTCTTGATCCAGAGGGAAACGTAGCTTGGAATTTCAATATCTTGACGATGGTTTGTGAACAATTGGGTTATCCAGGGGCATTGGATTCAACCAGAATTGATAGTTGCCAAGGAGGTTTGTCTTATTATTATTTTTACCAGTGATTAATGTGGTTTTCTTTCCGTATTTGCCTACAGAATAGATTCCAGATCTTTATTTAATAAAAATTCGTTTAAAAAGGAAAGGGATGGTCAAATGAAAAATAACTGCAGTATACAGGAACTTTAGATATGGCTGGTGTTTTTGTGGCAGATGAGCAGAATCAAGAAATGGAAGAATGTTAATCGAACTGTGGGAAGTGTTTGGTATACGAATGTAGAATTAGAAGTACATAAGTGCATGGCAACTAGCATTTGTTTGATGTTGGTAGTAAGACACATGGAAAGAAAAGCAAGACAGACAGCAATATGATGTCGGTAGCAGGTAAGATTTGTATTAAACCAAGTACACATTTGTAGATATACATACACTGCCGCCCAAAAGTATTTCTCCTTGCAAGGTATCACTGTGTTGTCGACAAAGTATTAAACCATCAGACCCACTTACCATTTCATTGTGTTCATTGTACATTTTATACCAATAAATTCATGTTTCCTATTTAGATTCATGATCTAAAAGCATTACAATTTACAATTCATGATTTTATCGGGCAAGTCAAAATTACAATGTAAAATCGCTGTAGTAAATCACCTCATGAATATCAGGTTTATGTTTTTTGCAGATATTCATCTTTATTTAAGGCACATCTAACATTATTTTTTAATACAATCGGGCTGAAATAACATGGAGAACCAGATTACAAAGTGTGCATTGCACGTAGTTAATTGATCTATTTGCTCCAGTGACCTAACAAACCATGTTATCAATAGAATGATTCAAAGCAGTAGAGTTTCCCACTATTTCATCTTCACAAAGGACCGCTCAATAAACAACATACCAAGACATAATAAATCCTTTTTTCTACTGTGCCACCGTCTTTTCTCAATCCCAAACAATAGGGAGCTACACTAGACTATTCAAATCAGATGTTATTGTGTAAAACCTCTAACAGTACTTATTTACAGTCAATGGGTTCCCGGTTCTTTTTTAACTTGCCGAATTTGCGTTATCACGACCCGATATGATTTGGTTTCAATAAGATGAATTTCTGCCAAAATCATAGTTCGATGTCAGAAAAATAACTTGATATAGCTGGAATGGTTCCTTCTTAGGGTATTCCAATAAACTGCGCATGTCAAGTATCATTTATACATTTCTGCACATGGAGCTCTCCATCACCTGTTGATCTCAGTTGAAAATGTCCATAGTGTTATATTGCCGATAATGAGCTAATTGATATTCATGAGGTGATTTACTACAGCGATTTTACATTGGGATTTTGACTTGCTCGATAAAATCATGCTTTTAAAGCATGAATCTGAATAGGAAACATGAATTTATTGGTACAAAATGTACAATGAACACAATGAAATGGTTATTGGGTCTGATGATTTAATACTTACATGATGATGGTTTAAATCCTTGTTAAATCACTGAAGCATGACCAATTTTTATTTCAATGTAAAGTACAACCGATAAAGATAAAATCCTGAAGAGATGAGAAAAATCCATCATTAATTAAGGAAATTGTGACCTATTAGGCAAGGCAATCTATTTTGTAGTATGCACAATGGTCATTCACACGGTAACAGTAGAGTAACATGAACGCGCACACTATTTATGCCAATATCATGGTAATGAACCATCTACAGTGGGTTCGAGAACTTTTTTAATTTGCACAGAATATGCATGCATCTGATTTGTGGATTAGTTAGCCAGTATTGATTTGTGCCAGAATTAAATGGATTACCAAACTAATCTTTGCTATTGACTGATAGATTATTTTCTATGTTTATAATTATTGTAACGTATTGAAACGTAAACCATGTTATTTACTGGTTTATACATGTAAATCCCATTGTACAAACCAGTAAATGACATGGTATACGCAAATTATGCTAGTTTTCTTATTTTTCATCGGATTGATCTCATATTTTCAGGATATCATAATAATTAATTGGGCTTTACATTGAGACTAAATTGGTTATGGTCCAATGATTATAACAAGTACTACACCGTCATGAAAAAGTGTCCTAATTTTTTTGATACACCCTGTACAGATGATATTTCTTGATGATGTTATGCTCTAACAATGCGTGTAGGAGCCATGTTGGAAACGGGTCGGAGTGTCGTGTGGCCAAAACAACCCATTCTTGTAGTCTGTAGAGTAATACACGACGTACATACATGTAGTTTCATGTGTAATTTAATGTGTAATTTGTGATAAATGCATTTGTATACAAGTCAAGTCATTCATTCGATCTCAATTAAATTTAACTACGCATTTATGGCACATGTTTTGAATAATGCACTAAAAACTTAAACTAGTCAGACACAGGCTGGACTAACGTTAAACTAGTCGAGCAGGTTAGTCAAGCCTCATGGACTAGCTTAAACTAGTCAAGCAGGTTAGTCAAGCCTGCTAGATAGGTTATGACCGACTTGACTAGCTTAAGGTTAGTCCGGCTCAGCCTGACTAGCTTGATTTGTTCTGCTGGACTAGTCTGTGGCTGGACTAGCTTATGATTCCACATCAGTAAATAATTTCAGTCCTTGTAGACGACAATCAAAACTTTTTTTATCAGCTGGCATCCTGTGGCCCATTGATTATAGAATTAATCAGAAATGGTACTTATTGCTCCCAAATGATTAAAGATGTAATTTAATCCTGATTTTTGAACTATTACCTAATACTACAGTGCAAAAAGAAATATTTTCAATGCATTTTGTAGGTTTTTTGGGTGTATTTTAATTGTAAATGTTCTGGTAACATTTCTCAACATTTTCTGATAAATGAAGGCGCTGCACCAAGTGTCCAACTTTGGGGGCCAATTTCTCAGAACTTTCGGGGATATCATATATATTTGTTTTGATTTAGGGGAATATGGGGCAACTGGACCGTGGGGCAAGTGGTCCGAAATGAAGGATTTTGTAATTGTATAGGCATACTGCTTTCTTTTGAACAATACGACTTTTGTTGATACTTGACATATATCTTTACCTTCTACAATCCAAAACATTTGGAACTTCAGGATATTTACACATGTGATTTTTCTCCATATCTTTGAAGCTAACTCCTTCCAGATAGTATGGGCGATATATGAAGATGGGTTTAGATCATGTTTAATGTACTTTATATGATTGACAGATATGCTAAATATATACATGCAGTACAGTCGTCTTATGATACTAGGTGCATATTGCATTTGATGGGTGCTATATTGTAGTGTGCTTAGGGACTTTCCGAAATATGATTAAAACCATAGGTTGTGGTTGAAATGACCGTAAAATGGCGCATATTGCTAATTTGGGACATTGGTGGTTTGGATTTCCGATCAATATTATCATTTAAAGAATGCTTCAACTTAAATCATTATCACGGGTATTCATTTGGTAGAGTTATTAGTTCATGAATTTGCAAATAACAAAGTACACCATTTCTTATTTATCTAAAGACACTCGTCTACTTGTAGGACCCGAACGCCGTAATATTTGCGAATTCAAAGATACTCACTGGCTACAGAAATCTGTGTAATGGCTAAAAACAAAAATGCAGTTTTCCCTTTTTTTCTGAAATGTATTGGAGTTATTGATTATTATGACAAATGGTGGTATATTTTAAAACATTTTGGCGTAAAATGTATTACGTCACAGGCGTGTTTTAATAACGTTTCATCTCGACAAAGTGCTACGTCATTTGTTGGGGTAAATGGTCCGAAGGGGTGTGGGGCAACTGGCCTGCAAAATTCATTTTGAAAATGAGTTGTTAGTGTTAATAAAACATGACTCGGTATTGACATTTTGGGCATTTCGGGTCTAATATCACTATTTCTGATATTGAAGGATTACAATATGACATGAAATTGCTTTAGAATGGTTTGAAAACTCGGTATTATGAATTACATCTTTATTATTCTCTTCTTCCTTTTTTTTTACACTTTTTTCAATGGGTGGGGGGGGGGCAATGGCCTGCTGGGCCCCCCTGGATACGCCACTGCAACCATGTAACCATTTAACTAGGTTCATACCGTTTTATCTAATAAACGTGCAGTCGAAAATTGCGCTTGCTTTGTACACCATTAGTATTACTGCGTTTTACAGATATCTCTTCAACATACTATAAATAATAAAAGTGACTGGTTTCTTGGGTGAAAATGTCTTATAATAAGCCAGAATCAGACCAGGGCAGCCATTTATTTTAACCTACCATAGAGAACCGCTGCAACAGTCATAGTTGCTTTTCATAAGAACTTAGAGATCTTAAATATACAGGACTAAAAGGATTGATGGATTAACGTCTCTCAAAGAGACAATTTTCTGACACTGATTGACTATTCTAAAGGTTGATATAACATTGTATAAGAAAAACTCAAAAAGTGACTATCATGTTAAGATTTAACATTCGAGGCATCATTGTGGCTTGACTCGTAACAACGAAATTCTTACTGAAGAGCAGTATATTACTAATATACTAAAGATCTAGCAATACAATTGAGTTGATATTATACTATTTGCAAGCCTACAAAAGTAAATATAGCTTACAATCTGATTTATACATGATAATACAGTATTATATTCAGAAATTATCATTTTTTTCTATTTTCAGTATTGAAATCGGGCTGTTCTATATAAACTTACAATACGGAGAGAAAACGAAATAAACATGTATTCATCTTTTCCGTGCCCGTTGTCTAAAATCTCTCCCTGGCTTTGATCACATCATAACAAAAGTAAATCAGATATCAATTAACATTTAATATAAACGTGTAGCTATGATTCTGAGCTATGATCATGACAAATGTCATGAGGCTGACATTTATATTAGCGATGTTATGAGTGAGGAGGTAGAACTTATTTAATGACCCTCGTACATCATGTAATATGTTTCTTTACTCTTGATCTTTTCTTTGTAATTTCTTTTGGTTTACAATCTATTATTTAAAAAAAATCAGATTCCAGCTGCTCTCCAGAGGCTACTTACACAAATTGTCCAGAAAATGAATATGTCCAGGCGGTGTGCGCTGGTAAGTTGCATTGGACGGGTGATTAAGATGATTTATCTTGTTTTATTTTTATTTACTTTAAGTGTGCATAAATATTGGTATCATGAGTGTACCCCTAAAATGAGCTGTAATTTGAAAATAGTCTACAACTGTATAGTGCCGAATGCAAAAAAAGCCTCGGAGTTGCAGAGAACGTAAAATACATACAAAGGAAGGTATAAAGGTGGCTGTAGTACACATTTTCACTTAACATCTGATCTTAATAATTTATTCATTATGTTTATGAGTGAAAATATTATAATATTGACTTATTTTTCATATATAATTTCTTAGAGTAATTTTCTATGCGGTAAAGTGAAAGCTATGTTTAACAACTTTGTATGTACAGCTCCAGGTTATGTGGGCTGCTTTTTGGAACCGATTGGCATATTAGACCGTATTTTACCTGATCACCCAAATGATGCAATGGGACAACCACGTTTGATAGACAACGATAGTATGACGATTAAGAAATGTATTGACACATGCCGAGAACTTGGCGATAATATACTATATGCTGGACTTGAATCACGTACCGAGTGCTTCTGTGGAACTGCGATCAGAGAACAACGTTTTCAATTGTTTCCCGAAGAGGATTCCGCGTGCAAGTATGCGTGTTCTGGAGATGCATTAGATATATGCGGGGGAGAATTCAGACTATCTATATATGACAGTATGTATGTGTATTGAAATACGGTTAGGGCTATGTGTTTTTAACGCGACACCTTCGGGTTTCGTCTAGATATTTTTACATTTTACTTCATCTGAGATTCAAATTATATGTCTATATTGAAAGGCCAAAGTTCAGTGAAGATATTCTTGAACATGTATGACCTCATCAAAATGCTGACATTTGATTGATCGGTTGAATTAGAGCGCTTATGTTCAAATATGTCATTATTTTAAAGGTCAAATGGTCTTTTAAGGAGTTTCGGGAGACTCAAAATCAAAAGTGTATGACGTCATCCAAATGCTGAATTGCGATTAGTATACCTTGATATAGATTCGATTAGTATAGTTTGATTACAGTGCTAAATTTGTAAATTTATGACTTGCCCACATGTATATAAAAAAGCTAAAAAGCGCCAGTCATTATTTGAAACACTTAAATAGATTCACCATGTATGTAACAGTAGGAGGATGCATACATGTATTATATAGTGCAGTATCATACATGTTCCCCGTTGCAACCATCATAGAGCAGCAAAAAGTAGCAGCTGAATTTGAATCATAGTATATAAAACTTAAACCTTGTGGTGACATTCAGATGTTGAAGTTAAACCAGGATTCACCAGGAATCTTAACTTTCATCTTGATTTGTGTAAAAAGATGACATTTTTCTACATTTTTCATAAGTTTGACCAATCATTATTTCTCAAAACTAATTCTCAATAACATTTTAAATTAATGTTATCATCCTATAATAAATAAAGAGGAGACATATAAATTAATTCCTTTTACCTAAAATGTAAATGTATTTACAGTTCTTTTAGCAAATAAAGTTACTTTCTCGATTTTTTGTTGGGTTTGCAGAAAATAAATAAAAACAGGGTACACTACTATCCAGCGAAATAAAATCAGAAAATGTGAAAAACAGTGAGTGCACCGCATTACATTGGGCCAGTACAGATCCAAAGTGTGCTAAAAAACCGATTTGGTCACTCCTTCTTTTTCAACTGTTATATTTTATTTCGATGTAAAGTACCCTAAGGAATATATTGATAACAGATTTTGCTCTTTAAAGATATTTAATATGTTTATTTGTTTTCTGAAATTACTATATTCTCCTATTTATTTATTACAGAATGATAAGATTAATTTGAAATGTTATTGAGAACTAGGTTGGTCAAAATAATGAAAAATATTGAAAAATATCATTTTTTACGAAAATCAAGATAAACGCTGGGATTCCCTGTGATTCCCGGCTTCATCTTAACATCTGCATTGACCGTAAGGTGTAAGCTTTATGATTATTTAAAAATCAGATGCTAGTTTTTGTTAGCCTATGAGTATAACCCATTTTTATAGTCCATGTTTGACGCATATTTGGATAGCATTTAGGGCACGGTTACGGATATACATACTTGAAATGGGGATCAAGCGTTACAACATACATGTATGTTTTGGACAGTACATGATAGTGTTCCTATTTCCCTCCTGCAACTGCTGAAAAATCTATTTAAGTGTTGGAAATATTTTTATATTCATGAGGTAATATGATATTTAAACATTTTACACTGCAATATAACCGACCAATCGAAATTCATCATTTAGATGACATCATACACTTTTGAAAATGTCTTTATTGAATTTTGTGATTCATGAAACCCCTTAAAAGGCAATATGGCCTTTCAAGCAAAGACAGATATCACCATAAGAACTCTAATTCAACCGACCAATCAAATGTCAGCATTTTAATGACGTCATACATTTTCAAGAATTTCTTCAATGAACTTTGAGCATCCACAAACCCTATACCAGCAATTTGGTCTTTCCATATTTCCATATAGACATATATTTATGTTAGCAATGAATGAATATTCAATTGACCAGTACAAATTCAGCATTAAGGCTATAGATGACGTCATACATTTTCTAAAATGTCTTCATTGAATTCTACGTATCTACATTTCACCCCATATAAAGGTAATTTTGACTTTTAAACGTTGGTATTGATAATTCAACCGACCAATCAAAATTCAGCATTTTCATGACGTCATAGATTTTCAAAAATATCTTCATTGAATTCGGGAGGTGCAAAAACTCTACATTGGTAATCTTATCTTGTTTTATGCCGAATAAGTAATGTTTGAACTTTTGGCACACTTTAAGACGATTCTGGCCCACTGTGCAAAGCCACCGCCCCAACCCCCAACCCCCTCCCCACCGCCACAACCGCTACAACCGCCACAACCGCCCCCACCGCCACCACCGCCACCACCGCCACAATGCGCTGTACATGATTATATACAAAAATATAAAAATAATATCAAGAAGCCAGTACACGTTAATAAAAAAATAGATCGCAGCATCCTTTTTGTAGACAAACTCTTTTGCCGATTGTTATCATGGCTGGTCAGATTCTTGATCATATAATTATCTACAAACTGTGTAAATGTTCATTACAACATTATTAGTGGATCTCTATTGTCCTACTGCCGCTGGAGGTTTTAAACCCTGATCCACTTTTTATACAAAGTAAGGGCGCAAACGTCAGCACAAATAACTAATAACCATAATGTCTATTTGGGCTCAGTAATCAGTTTTCTTTCAAATAATGCACAATGTTGTGCTTACTGGACTGCTCCTTTCAGAATATTAGAAGAAATTATGTTAATTTATTTTATTGTTGTATGGCATCTCTCATGAATCAGAGATCAACGTCACATTAGTTGCCTGTAACTGTTAACATGTTGCATATCGTTGTTCTCCTTTACCATGATTACCTAAACATTCCAGTTACATTAGGAAAGTGCAATGATCCCGGCGTTCCCAACGATGGTCACATCATCAACCCTGTCAACACAGATGGTACTTTTGCATTCGGCGATGTTATCATGTTTGGCTGCGCGGCTGACTTTGTTCTGGTAGGGTATCATTCTATACAATGCGTCCTTGGCTCATCGTCTGCGGAGTCTATGTGGAATGGTTCGATTCCTAGTTGCGGTGGTGAGTGTTTTTTTTAAATAATAATATTTCTATTTTACATTCCAAGCGATTTAACATTTTCATTGAATACATTTGTACACTTGTAATATATCAATATGCTACTGATAAAGGCAACAAAATCAGTATGTTGAATGAATAGTTACACCAATTACTACTGATGTTATTATTATTAGTATTATATTGCTAACAGGTACCTTAGGGGGAAAGAGGTTTTTGTTATTCATTCATTATTACGTTAGGGCGAAAATAATGTTTCCCCTAAACGTAATTTCTTTCATAAACAATAATGCGCTTTATTCCGTTATAAATAACAAAGTAAATTACTATTCATGCATGAGCTAATTAATTATGCAAATTTATTCAAATATTCAATAAATTTGCATAATTTGTACGACGGGCTGTCTCTAACAGTGACTAAAGACAGCCCGTCGTACACATTATGCAAATTTTGTGAATATATGAATAAATTAGCATAATTAATTAATTTATGTAAATGAATGTTATTGTTAGTTAATCTCATGTACTTATTCCCCTTAAGGTTATCATTAGCGTTCTTATTATTATTATTATTATTATTATTATTATTATTATTATTATTATTATTATTATTATTATTATTATTATTATTATTATTATTATTATTATTATTATTATTATTATTATTATTATTATTATTATTTATTTACGTTTCCACCGTGTTTAAAAACACTCGTGCTTTTACTACTACTAGCAATCAGATATACAATTAATCCAATTATAATACAACGTAACGTACTTATAGTTAGGCGATTATAACACAAATGTAATTGATGAACTTATTATTTACAATGTTAGAAGTATGATACATCCCAAATAAAACTTTTTCAACGTTTCTTTTATTATATGAATTAAATTCATAGTCAAGCCATGCCATGGCAATTTCATTTAACTCGAAACGATGTAATTCATTTGAAATTTAATTGAATCAATATTTATAAACATTATTAGTGTTAATTTTTTTATTTACATTTCACAGTTATATAAGGCTATCCAGAATATAATTCAACAGCAAGGACAAAACAGTAGAAAATTGAATAAACCTCTTTATGGAAACAAACCATTTAATGTCAAATTATCTTCTCAATAAAGCTTCAAAAATAAATAGTTAATTAGGGTGGTTATATCTAAATATACTAATACCAAATGTAGCCATAACACAAACATAATTAATGAACGTATCATGTAAAATATTGGAAGTAAGCATCCCGAATAAAACGTGTTCAACTATAAATTTGAACGAAATATTTAAATTAGAAGAAGTTTATTGGCATGATCTTTAATATAATCCCACTTCCCACTTCATAGTATATCTCTGGAATATGTTGGACCTGTATATTCCCCTTACAGGATAATTTAGGCCGCAAGGTTTAAACCTGGCAACACTTTCGCGAGCGCCATACTTGGCTCGCTGTCAGTTCCGGTTAACTCGTCGCATAGTAATACTCCAGTCTGTCAATATTAAGACCGCGTTTACATTTTATAGCATAGGGCATAGTCCGATTTAACGCGTTGTCCGAGCCAGCGATGTTTCTAAATTTTAGAAACTCGGATTGATGCGTGTTAGTACACATGCATAGAGTCTGCCACTGGGAGCATTACACCAGTGAACAACAACATAAGAAGAGCTGTGTTGCAAAAGGGCCTACATCCACTCCCACCTGTTACTCATTTTGCATTATTGAATGGATGGCTATTCAGTGGAATGTGGCTTGTATTGTTGGTGCCTCGATTGGCGTGCATGGATGCACTAATCCAAGTCATGCAGACAGCAGTACAATAATTTGATTAATTAATAATGCAAAATGAGTAACATGTAGGAGTGGTCTGTAAGCCCTTATGCAAAAAAGCTCTTCTATTATAAATGTATGCAGCTCCACTTCGAAAAAAACACCCATATAACATTGATTATCCTCACATTGTGCACTCCCTATAGGGCAGTGACCTTACACTATATAACCTTGACTCAGGAAAAAATATTTATCATCTGTTTTTTTTAGTTAGGACTGTTTTTATCAATTTTCGAAATTTGCTCTAAACTTATATATATTGGGCCGATTTAAATTACCTAAAAACTGCGATATTGTACTAAACACACCAATTCATTTAATGATATGCTCAGATTTTGCACTCTTTAAGTGCATAAAATGAGTAAAAGACTAAGAATTAAAATATGGGTATTTAAGAAATGGAAAAGCTTGTAATTTCTAAATAGAGCAATTTTGTCAATCAAATTGGGTATACATGTTATGTATCTTTTATCGATCACTATTATATATGACTTGAATAGATAATTAGGTAATTTGCATATTTAATAAGCTTATGAAACTAAATTGTAGTTTAAAAGATTGGGTATCATACAGTTAGCCAGTATACCAAGTTTAATTGCAATACACCATTCACATCTAGTTCTTGTTGCGGTCAGTGAAACTGGACAGAATGACCTATTTCACTAGGTTATTTTAGCTTAATGCAATATAATTTTACCATATTTTCTAATTTAACATGGTATATAGATATTCAATTGTTAAGAAATATGTGTATATGGTGTTTTGAATGTTTAATTATTAACAAATTGAGCTCTCTAAATCCTAAAAAAAAAAAAAAAATGGGGCATTGTTTGTGGCAGGTTCTCGGCCATTATCAGAGTATTTCAAAACACCGTAACACAAGAACGCATTGACCGATTGTCATAATTCTTTTTGGAAAATAAATCTTTCATTGCAATATTTCATTTGACACCATTTTCCATTCATTTGTACATGTCTCAATTATTTGAAATTTCTGTGTGCTATGCCTAGTATTAGTTCTAGGTTTAATTGTTCTTCATAAGCATTGATAAACGCTGGATGTAAATATTACTTAAGTGATTATAATTAATAAAATAAGATAACTCTGTATATCTATTCTTTAGCTTTGCCATTCTTGCATTTTTCTATCGTGTTCTGTCGCTACCTGCGAGTGTGCCGTAATTCCCCATCAGATATCTCTTCTTTCTCGTTTTATTTTGATAGTCTTATCAACACCGAGTATCAGTCCGCCTCAATCAACTACGGAATTCAAATCGGGTATTGTAATTCTCGTTTATTTTAGTAATTAAGTGGTAGTGGTAGGGGAGGGGGATCAATATGTAACGAAAGTAACCTTAAATCTTGAGTTCAGAGTTGAAACCTCCACAGTATTTTCGAAGTATTCCCCCTCGACACACTTCCGACATCGCCGATTCCACTCGTGGAAAGCCTGTGCGTAATCCGCTTCAGGTATCGCTTTGAAACACCGATACACAGCACTTCTGACGGTACTACTGCTTTAAAATTTCCTTTGTGATAGCTCCTTATTCAGTACAGGGAAGAGCCAAAAGCCTGGGGAATACGGTTGATGTTTCAGCGTACGGATGTCATTGTGCAGATAAAGTCTTTCACAACGGCGGATCTAGGTAAAAATATGAGGTATGCAGAACTAAGAAATATACCAGGAATGCTCCTGCTTATTGATTTTGAAAAAGCATTCGACACAATATCCCATGATTTTATCCTGCGAACTTTGAAATTTTTCAATTTCGGACCTGATATTATACAATGGTTCTCTTCTTTTTATAGTAATGCTTCTTCATCGGTTATCATAAATGGCCATATATCAAAGTCTTTTTCCATCAACAGAGGTTGCAGACAGGGCGATAGTCTCTCTCCGTATCTCTTTGTTCTTTGTGTGGAAGTGGTAGCAATAATGATTAGAAAAAATGAAAGTATTAAAGGATTTCAGATTGATGATAGTGTTTATAAATTAACACAATATGCAGATGACACAACTGTAATTCTGGATGGGTCAAAACAATCACTAGAACATGTAATAAGTACTTTAGATACATTTCGACATATGTGTGGTTTAAAGATTAACAAACAAAAAACATCAGCAGTATGGATTGGTAGCAACAGAACCAATATAGAACAGATTTGTCCAAATCTAAACTTAGATTGGAAATTAAACGGTGTTTTCGAAATGTTGGGTGTAAAGTTTAGTACAAACCTTAATGATATGGTTAATATGAACTATACACAAGCCTTAGATTCTATTAAAAACGTAATTACTATGTGGTCGAAACGCTTCCTGACAGTGTATGGAAGAGTAACCGTGGTTAAATGTTTCATGTTATCAAAATTTAACTATATCGGTCAAATGCTTCCAAACCCTTCAGATGAATTTCTGCAAGAAGTAAATGAGTATATATTCAAATTCATATGGAATGGAAAACCTGACAGAATAAAACGTAGTCAAATGATACAGGAATATCATTTTGGAGGAGTAAAAGTTCCTCATATTATTTGCCACCTGAAAGCTTTAAAAATAAGCTGGCTAAGACGTATTGAGCTAGGTGATCAAAAATGGATTAAACTTTTTCACCTATTATCCAACTTGAATAAAAATGACATCTATGAATTTGGAGAAAATAGATGGAAAAAAATAAAGAATCAAATAAAAAATAAGTTTTGGTATGATGTATTATATGCATGGGCTAATGTTATTCACAACCAGATGTGTGACCCAAATTTGGATTATAACTCCATAGCAAGGAATTATCTATGGTGGAATGATAAAATAACGGTTGGTAATCAATCTGTAAGATATAAACATTGGTATGTTAAAGGCGTAGTGTTCATAAATGATCTGTTGAAAAGTAATGGTAAATTTCTTTCTTTCCGTGAATTTTGTAACAAATATCATATACGCTCAAATATTATCGAATACTCTGGTATTGTGAATTCAATCAAAAGTAAATGGCCTTGTATTGGCAGAGGCAGAGCAAAAGTCCTGGAACCTTTTACACCTATGGCGTATGACCTGCTCTTAGGAGCGAAGAAAGGTTGTAAACCGTTCTATAAACTATTGCTAAAGAATGTTAAGACATCTTGTAACAGTCCGTTGAAATGGCAACACGAACTAGGAGTTTCAATCGACATAAAGGAATGGCAACGAATATGCTATCGACCAATGCAAATTACAAAAGATGCAAAACTTCATTGGTTCCAGTACAGAATACTAAACAACATATTGGGCACAAACCGTTTGCTTTATAAAATGAAAATAAAAGATAATGATCACTGCAGCTTCTGCAACTCCAAAACAGAAACTATTTTTCACTTGCTATACCAATGTGATATTGTTACAAGTTTCTGGAAACAAATCCAGCTATATATTAGATGTATATTTGCCCCAACTCTAAGAAATATCAATATAACGCCTCTAATTGTTATTTTAGGCACACAGAAAGATGACGCTCTTGACCTTGTACTGTTATTAGCTAAATTCCATATATATAGGGCGAGAGTACAAAATACAAAACCAAACGTAATAACTTTTAAACATGAAATTCTTTTCCATCTTAAGGCCGAAAAATCTGTAGCAATAAGCAATAATAGACTTAATCAATATGATAAAAAATGGGCTAACTGGAATCGTCTATTTGTTTGAATAGGAATGAAAAATATGATTGTGTATATAGTTGGATTTTGATTTTGATTTTGTTTCGTTTTGTCTCTTTTCCGTTTTGTTTATTTAATATATTGATATGGATTTGTTCACACCTTGCTTTGACTGTGTTTTTCAGGTACACTTGCAAACGTGTGCGGTGCAAACACTATGTATATATATAAACATGTAAAATAATATATAATATGTATATGCTGTAAAGAGAAGTGATGAGATGTTGTCAATAAAAAAAAATCACCTCTTGCTTGGGGGAAAAAAAAAAAAAAAAAAAAAAAAAAATGAGGTATCTACCGACAGCTGGAGCTGCAAAGCTTTCTCATATGCACTTTCTTTAGAGATGTTGACTAATGCTGCTATACATCGTCCAGGTACCTGGTTCATCCTCATCAATCAGGTCTTTCACTTGCTGCGCTTAATATTGTGGGGAACAAATGGAGAATCCTCAACACTCTTCACTGAAAACGTCTAACCCAACGTAAAACTCTCACAAATGACCGGGCATCATCACAATAAAGTTTCTGCTAGTCGCTGTGAGTTTGTATGGTTTTCGTTACCGAGGATGTTGCCAATCTTCATGTATGGTCTCATTTCATCTTTCAAACTACCCACCGTGTTTGCATTGATTTTGGTATGTGTCTTGAGGCTCGCATTATTATGCAATTGCCATTGCATAATCACGACTGCTAGATGCCCTAAAAGCTCCATTGTTAAAGATCAGGATTTGGTTGTTATGAAAAACAGAATTAGATTGCAAGGAATCAACAAGGCTTTAAATACCAGCGTTATTGCCATCGCATATCACGTTACTAGCTTTTCATTTGAATATAAATCTTTTTGAAATACTTCATTATGCATCTTGAGACGACAAGCTAACCTATTTTACTCTTTAAACGTCTATTAATTCTGTTTTGTTACAGACGAGGTCAAAATAAAACCAGGTAATACAGAAGGTGTTGCTGCTGGTGCTTCTGTTGGTGCTGTTCTGTTCCTCGTCCTGATTGTAGTTCTGCTGCTGTACCTTTATAAAATGTAATTACGATTATTGTTTATTGATACGTCAAAGTCTTGATTAAAAGGCCGAGCGGAGCAAATGGCAACCGAGTATACATGGGCCCCTGACATAAACATGTTCCATTGCATAACCGGTGTATGTGTTTGTGCAGAGGATCTGTGGCTAGGTAGTCGCAACAGTCACTATAGTAGATTCATAAACTTTGGCCGTAGTACCATTTCAGTAACGGTAATATCTTCCTATTAAGGGGGACAGAGTGATTTAAAGTCTGAACATAGTCACTTACACATCTGTTCTATGTTTAGCTGCTTTGTAAATCACTTCATAGCCTGTTTCCGGCCGAGACAGTGACGTAACTGCATTATTTACTAATCATGCTAATTGCAACACATAAACTCGCGTGCCTATTCGAGGCGTTGGCATACAAATTTGATGTATACACATTCAAGTACGAAGACGAATGATACATACGCGTGCGTAAATGCTGCGCCTGTAAAGTTACGTCACTGTTCAGAGGAAGAAAAAAAGGGTATAGTTCGTATCAAAAATAATGACAAATGTCTCTCGTCCCGTCGTCCAAATTGATTTTCTTTCTAATGTTATCCTCTTTTATAATGTTAGGATGATCAATATGTGCCACATGTTAAGATGGCACGTTTGAATAGCGCGCTAATTATTTGGATAGTTTAGATTCATGCATGGACGCGTGATATTGCGGGTGAATTGCCTCAAATGTTTGAAGTCCAGTATATAGCAGCAAAACCAATAATATCTAAACGATGGGTTCCGCGGATGAATGGAATAGGACGTCGATACGTTTGTCATGGTAATCTTGACCATGGACACACAGAAAAATGTTTACATAATTATGTTAAATATAGAACTCCATAATTATTATGTAAACCTTTCCCACAGTATTTGTGTACAAAATACACAAGTTTATGTAAACATAACTTATGTATTTTGTACACAATTTAGTTGTTTACATAACTTGTGTATTATGTACAGAAATACTGTGTGAACGGTTTACATAATAATTATGGAGTTCTATATTAACATAGCTTGTGGAAACTTATGTAATATTTTTTCTGTGTGTAGCTAATACTGCATATAATGTGGACCCATTGTCATCCATATTTCTGTACCTATTTTTCAGCCGTAAATCTGATCCATCTGAGGAAACAGATCTTGACGCCTACGAGATTCCCCCTACGCTGTCAGACCAAACTCCTAACAATCAAAACGTATCCATCCCAGCTGATATCACGGATAACGAAACCTACATAGGTTTAGATAAATCAACCAGACAACCTGAATCGGTGTACCAAGGAGTAACGAATCGGGACCCGGACAACTTGACAACAGCAGATAACTACCAGAGCCTCGATGCTACGTCACGATTAAGTGCAGCGGACTACCAGGGTATATACCATGACGTGAAGATAGAGGAACATAATGACCAGGATGTAATATACCATGAGTATATGGATCCCATGGCAGCATCTGCTCAAAGCCAGTCTACGGTCCCTATTCCACCAACAGTCAGTGGGATCGACAATTCAAGTGGCATGTACGTCAACGTGAAAGAAGCAACGAATAACCCTAAATAACTAGAATTGAGGGGTTTTCGCATCTTAAGTCAGTTTCATTACACAATTGGAGTGAGTTTGATATTTGTAGTGAACATACAAAACGTGATTTTCATGGCGACTTGTTATCTAAGAGAGTGAGTCGGGAAAGGTGTACTCCCAGATACTGATATTACAGTATATGTTGGCATGTGAAATCTCTTGGTACTGATACAATGTGTTTAGTTTTTTAATTTATGACCAAAATGTGCCGAAAATTTGATCGTAAGTCTTTAGATGATTTTGGTGCAATGTCGGCATTTTTTACTAAAAACTGATTTTGCTACATTGTCCAACAATATTTGAACGAAACAAAGATATTTGTTGGTCACAATTTTAAAAAAAATGCGTTGTAAGTGAAATTTGATAACATAAATGGATTCTCCGACTCATTTTCTTTCCAAAAGTGTATATTTGTTATATAGGCCTATATCACATTAATAGTTCAAAAGTTACAACGCTTGATAAATTTTATATGTTTTGGGTTAGTAGTCCATAAAAGACAGCTACAATCACTAAGTTTTCCATTTCATTGCAAGTACTGTATTATTTCATCCAAAACAGATCACGCCATGAATCAGTATTTTCACAAGTGATACTGACATGATCGTTTCGCTAGTGTATTGCAGCTGTGTAGCGGGAATCGCTTATTGTAGAGGTTTTGGACGTATTTTAATTATTTAATTATTGCAAACGGTTGTAATACCCCTTAAGATATATTTTGTTACGCGCCGCTTGTATTGTTTCATGCGTGCCTGTGATTTGGTCTTAAGTGATTTACCTGCGCCATCTTTTGTCTGGACGCGTGGTACGCTGTGTGGAAAAACGGGAGAGCTGAAAAGAAAACATCCAAATCTTTCGAAAATCAGACGAATTGGTAGGCATCCTTGTAGAGTAAGTACAGTAGTTATGTATAGAAACTATTAGGATCAAAAATTGAGATATATTTCGAGTTTTGGATGAAGTTTTGTAAATTTTCCTGATCGAGTTGAAACAGAACATTATAAAATGATTCGCCATCCACTTAACATGTGACAACGGATGCATCGGTTTTCCATTTTTTTCTAATTTTCATCATTTTGACATCGCATTTTGAGACCCCAGATTTCTCGATTTGGTTGTGTCAAATTACTTCAAAAAGTCGATTGTGAATGATAGTAGGTCGTATAGCGTCACGTGTTACCATAGGCTAGCCCTGATTTGCGTGCTTGGAAGGATTTTCGGCAGTTTTTAAATGTTGAATTATTGGAAATTATCAACGATTTGTGTGTGTGATGGTACCGTTACATGCAATCAGTTAGTGAACGTGTCAATACGAGGAAAAACCTGTCGGCTTTGATCTTTTAGAAGCGTGTTTTAAACGGTGCGCTACGTCGTTTGATGTTTACTCATTTTATAAAGTGCATTCTGGGCAAGGTAAAAAAATTACAGTGTATCCCAAAAATATTATGCTTTGTAAAATTACGCTGTATTATGCGGTGACTTGGATTGGTACTGTGTATCTTGAATATTATGCTTTTTAAATTACGCTGTATCATACCGTGACTTTGAATTATTACAGTGTGTTCCAAAAATATTTGGGCTATCAAATGAGTATCTTGTTGGTAGAAATAATTGGATTCAATTACAGGTTTTCACTTTCTGATATTAAATTATAATTGTTAATGATTTTTAGGATTGTTGCATGAAATCAGCTGTTCCTGACTTCCATGCCTAAATTTTGGATTGAGGTTTTACTCCTGAACTAATTGTCAGTCTAATTTTTGATCAGTTATTCGGGCTTGCCTGTCAATAGTAGTGTGTATGATTATGAAAATCACCAGTGCACACCAAGATTTTATGAATGTATATTGAGCCATTGGTTTATGGATCTAGTGCTTACTACTTTATATAAAATGTCACTTCATCATGATGCAGTGTTGGATTGTGTAAACATGTAAATTGAGGCCATTGTATGGTAGGAGCGATTAGTAAATTTGTTTATTGTTATTCTTAAATAACTGAAGGGTGGGAGGTGGGAGTGTCGTGCACAGAAAATTGAGTTGCTTTATCTTTTTGAATATCACAGCTACCTAATTCAGTATTTTGGGTAGGCTTTGTGTGACAATATTCCTAGCTTCCTTATCGCGTTGTTATAGAAACCAAACCATCAGAGATGATTCAGGATCACTGTATTTTAAATACAGGGAACTTGCATGGCAAATTATTGTACTTTATTACTTGTGTGTTCGGACAGCACAGGTGGGTGACCCAGATGTTAGATTACTATGATGATGTGTATATATATTTTTATGCTAGAGTTAAATAGGTATTCCGATATTCCTGAATATTTTCGGTGGTAATGATTTTAATCATTCAAAATTGCTTCTAATATTGAGGGTTGTCATGTACATAAAGTGTGACACCCTGATTGTGCTGCGGAATAGTCGGCATGTTTATTTTTGATTGATTAGACCGTTTTGGAGACTTATTGCATTGTGTAAAATGTAATCTGCTGATTTTGTGTTGTAGGGTTTTTTTAGTGACCAAAACCAATACTTTGGAATATTTTTCAATTTTTATATATTCCAGTGCTCAGTCAAATACTTTTTCACATTTTTCATATTCAATGAAAAATACTTAGTCGATTATTGGAATATTTTTCAATTTCCATATATTCCAATGCTTTGTCAAATACTTAGAAGATTGTCTGTGATCAGAAATGTGTTGTTCTGTAAAACACTTTTGGGAAAAACACTTTGTAGAGTAAATTGTAAGTAATTTCACTTCATTTAATAGTCATGGTGACATGTAAATAACTTCGGTATGATGGCCAATGGCGAGTAGGAGAGTTACAGGTGAGAATTAAACTGTTTGGTACAACATTGGTTCATCGTAACTTTTGGAGGTATGAAATTGAGACAGGTTATTCTTATGAAGTCATGCTAATGTTATGGAACGTTATAATACCGTGAATTTAGGACAATGTATTGAGGTTCTTTTGGTACTCGGACACTTCAAATGAACGTAGGCGGAGTTTTATTGATTCTGATATTATGGGGATATGACTGTAGTAATAACTTAAATATTGAAAAGTAGTTGTCAATTGTTCTCATTGGAATGATGTGCGCCCCAACACATGGCGTCGTGCTGAGTAATGAAGTTGTGCACCTGATTGATTGTAGTTTAAGAAATAAGACTTGCGATATTTTGTCAGGTTATGAACACATTTTACTTTGGTTACATACTGTAATGTTATAATAAAGTTTAGATAAGTAGTGTAGTAAGCGCACCCTAAGCGACCCATACTCGCGTAGTGTAGTTTTATAACTTGTGGTGAGAAATAATAGGCTTACTTGTACAAATTCACCATTCATTCTTGGATCACCAATACTAGGCTTACTTGTGTGTATATATTGCTATGTTTTGGAAGTACTACGACTATTATGCAGGGCTGTCAACTTTTGGGATTTGCTGGGAGGGAGAGATACAATATTACGAATAATTATGATGGCCAAAGTGTACCAACAAAAAAATGGTAGCCCCAATTTCTTTTGCAGTCACCTCGTAAATTTCAAGTAAGTGGTGGGGGAGGGGAGGGGGTTGAGGTCAAAAATATTTGCACGGTTAAAAAAAATAAATCGCATAGTCAAAAAGGTACAGCAAATGAACGGGGCTATAAATAGTAAATTCCGTGTGATTCCGTAGAAGTATGTTGGTGATCGGAAAGTGTAAAGCACTGATAGCATCTCGCGAAGGAAATAAACGAGTTGAGAGTTGACAGCCCTGCTATTATGTACCGCCTCAAACCATGGTTAATGATCGTGATGAGGAAGTTTGAGCAAATCAAACCGACAAATTATGATATGTGTAAATGAAAGAAAATAGCCTAAGAGTGCATGCGCATTGGCTGGAAAGTATTCATGAGTGCACGTGGCGATTGCGTATTTTCTGTTATCAACGTACCGGTTGCTGTGCGCGGTGGGAAGTGACTTTGTGGGGTGTTGGGAGAGGACACGCAGGTGCCAACGCTGCAACCATTGGTTATCTGGGCTGTGTTTCGCCCGTGTCACCCTATAGAGGAACTGATTTTGTGGGGTTTTGGGGAGGACACGCAGGTGCCAACGCTGGTTTAGAGAGCAACCATTGGTTATCTGGGCTGTCTCGCCTGTCACCCTGTAAAGGTACCCACGGAAATAGCCTAAGCGCGGAGATGTGTTATGGAGCCTAAGCGCGGAGTTGGACCGTCAAGCTTATGCGCGTAAACATTTACACGTATGATAGTCGGTGTGAAATGGTATTAACACAGTGTTCTTTTCTTTTGTATATTTCAGAACGCTCCGTGGTGGTACAATTTCAATTTCAATTTGATACCTTTGTCTGGTTCAAATATCTATCTGGTACAATTTTTATCTGGTTATATTTTTATCTGTCACGCTTTTTTTCACGGTTCATAACTTAATTACAGACTTGGGTTTTTCACTATTCACGATCTTAAATACTTGGTTACTTTAGGCCAATATCATTTGGGGAGATAATTATTGGAATAAATTGTTGTTAAGTGCTGTAGTTGGACTATTGTTAATGTTGTATGGTTGCGAAATAAAGAGTATAGGAATTTTAACCTGAGTGAACCAGTACTTTGTTGTCTACAGTTGAAACGCAGGTTCTGTCCCTGCAAACAAATCCACGTGGTCCTTCATGCAATAAACTCCCAGGTTTCTAATTTAAACTCTGTCCACACATTAAAAAACATTAGTGGTGTCAGATACTGCAACAGCATTATGCACGCTTCGTAGTGGTCTCGCGCTGCCGGCCCGTCCCGCCACAGCTGCAAGACTAGATTAGACGGCAAACTTCTAACAGTATAAATATTCAATGAAATATTTGCACTCGAATTTCTAAAATGTGTTCATCTTATTCTCAACGATAAATGGTTCTGGAAAAGAGTGTTTTTGGTATTTCGGTAAATGCAAACACCTGCGTCCAATAGTAAGAATATTTCTTGACAAGACATTTTTGGTAATACTAGTAGTAGTAGGCAAGGACAAATACCGTAAACCCACTTTGAATTGTGTGTTACTTTATTTAAAAGATGTACTCCAGAAAGTACCTAAAACATGTTCTTTAGATCCGTAATCTTTTAGAGCCCTTAGCAATATTGATATATATATAAAACTTGAAAGAGTAACATAATTTGATTTTACTACTTGGATTTACCTACATTTTGCGTAAGAGTCCTACGAATGCATTAACATGTAGAGGACTTATGTGAGCCGATAGCGTTTGATAAAAGCAGGTTAGTATTATATGGTGACACGTGCAGTGGGACTCAATGAGGTTTTTTTTAATGTAGTCGATGGTTAAGTGTAGTGTTTAATGTTGCAGGCAATCAGAAGGGGAAGGTTGATACGCTTCAAGATATACTAAGAGGTTGCAATAGAGTTATTGACGTAACGGATGATGGTATGTAATTACTTTTCATGATGTGCACGTTCGTTTACATGATGTTTCACTTCGCGACTTTTTCTGAAGTATTGTTTTGTTTTTGTTTTTGCTTTTGTTTTTGTTTTTGTTTTTGGTTTTGTTTTGATTTTTGTTTTGTTTTTGGGTGTTTTTTGTTGTTGTTTGGGGGGGGGGGGGATATACCGATCTCGTCACGTGACCATTGTCTCTGTTTTCTCTTTCTACTAGTTGTAACGATATAGCTCTCACACTCCGCACAACAGACTTTTAACCAGTCAAGGGTTCTGAAAACGACAATAATCTAGAGTCGCTTTAGGAAATCCCACCATAGGTAGTGTACTGGGCTTTGATTTCGGACCCCATTTTGTGACACATGCTGGAGATCAAAAAAATTTGCTCGGTCACAACATTTCGCACGGTCAAAAGAAATCGCGTATTCCTAACCCTGTAGCTAAGTTATTCACTATAGAATAGAATAGGGACATGTTGTAGTCAAGGGCGTCCCCAGAGGGGGGGTGTGGGGGGTGTCACCCCCCCCCCCCCCCCCCCCCATTCATCAAATATGTCGGCAAAATAATGGGGCTGTGGGCAAAAAAAGGAAGGAGGAAGAAAAGGGAGAAAGAAAGAAAGAAAGAAAGGGAAGAGAAAGGAAAAGGGAAAGAAAAAAGAAAGAAGGGAGAAAAAAAGAAGGGAAGAAAGAAAGAAAGGAAAAGGAGGAAAGAGAGAAGAAAGGAAGAAAGGAAAGAGGAAAGAAAGAAAGGAAAAGGGAAAGAAGGGGAGAAAGCCCTATAACGGATATCGTATGCGCAAATGATAATGTTGTGTCGGCATATATAATGTTATGTTAACACAAATCAAAAATGAACAAAGGCAATGTAGGCATATAAATTTGTAGGCACTGTGTGAACGAGCCCATTTGTATGAGATTTTATGTCGGCGCAAATGAACAGCCTATAGGCCCAAATAGTGTTTTGCTAATTGTCAAGACACCTAGCAAAAAATTGTGTCGGATTAGTATAGGCTAGGCCTAACGGGCAATGTGTGGGACCTGTATTGCTCTTTAATTAAACTAACTAGGCCTATATCATTGTCGTTGTCAATGCAAACCCAAGTCAATAATGTCGCCAATGGCCAATCATGCCCCCACTTGGAACCCTTCCCCCCCCCCCCCCCCCGCTTTCCCCCCAAATGAAGAAAAAAAATTCGCGCGCTACGCGGGCATGTCTTCCCAAAATGCAATATTCTATGGTACAAGCTTGTTTAGAGCCGAAATGCAGCTCAATCGTGCAAAAAGTAGGTGTAAAGTCTAAAATTTTCGCGCGCTACGCGCGCATTTCTTTACACTGGAATGGAGACCACCCATTAGGAGCCCCCCATTTTAAGTTACTGCCCCTTCTTGCCCCCCCCCCCCAAAAAATGAAAAACAAATCTAGTTACGCCACTTATCTCACGTAATGGTATAGGTCTATATGTCGAGTTTTCCATGACCATTTTAGTTTAAAAATGAAAATCTTTGTGCACTTCGCGCGCATTCTTTCTACAGGTATCAACATTATGATGGTCTCGAACCAAACCAAATATTATATGTGGGACGTTAAAAACGTTATACTGGACCCTTTAAGTGTTAGAAATGCAAGATTTTGCGCGCTTCGCGCATATTAGTTTCAATGTTTCAAAATTTATAGTATCAGAAGGCTTCAACCAGTTTTCAATGACCATTTTAATTCAAAAACTGAAAAATTGGGCGCGCTCTGCGCGCATATTTTCTACAGGCTTTAATATTATAATGGCCCTCAAACCATACGATTTGGATTTGGACTTGATATATATGTAACTATGCAATATCAAACCGTCAAAAACGTCATACTTGACCATTTAAGTGTTAGAAATGCCAATTTTTGCGCGCTTTGCGCGTATTAGTATCAATGTTTCATTATTTAAGCTTTAACAAGACAGTTTTCCATGACCATTTTAGTTCAAAAACTGATAAATTTTGCGCGCTTAGCGCGCATATTTTCTGCAAGTTTAAACATTAAAATGGCCCTCAAACCACAACAAATATTCTAAATGTGGAGTAATTCTGTTATACCCTTCACAGGGGTATTCACAGTGCATGAACGACGCATACTACTAATGTAGGGTGTGGATGGTATAACAGAATTATGCCCTAAATGTTATGTGGAGGACATTTAAACGTCATACTGTACATTTCAAAATCACAATTTTTGCGCTCTTTGTATAGTTTCAACGTTTCAATATTTAAGATTAACAAGATGGCTTGAGGATTTTTGCACCCCCCCCCCCCCCCCATCAAAACAGTCCTGGATACGCCCTTGGCTCCCCCAGAACTATTCAATCAGCGCTATATGCTGCTTTATGTTAACATTTCAATTATCATTATCAAACTTGTGTACCCCCTCCCCCCCCCCCCCCCCCCCCCCCCCCCCCAATGTGATGTGTCTGAAAACGGATTGACGCCTCTGACCACACAGTTCATTTTAAAATATGCGTGTACGAATTCCGGCGAGCGAAGCGAGCCAAAAAAAAATTAGTGTCGGCACAAATGGCTTTGTCGGCAATTGATGACCTTTACACCCCCCCCCCCCCCCCAATGAAAAGGGTCTGGGGACGCCCTTGGTTGTAGTAGGTGTCAGATCGTAATTCGGACTGCGGACAGAAAGCCAACTAGTTCTCTTGACCAACACACATGCTCCGATATCGTCACGTGGCCATTGTTTCTGTTTCCACTTTCTACTAATGTAGTTGTAACGATATAGCTTTAAAGACTTAACGTCGTACACATTCGTCATGAACTATGTTGTCGACACTCCGCACAACAGACGTTTAACCAGTCAAGGGTTCTGAAAACGACCATAATCTCGTGTCGCTTTAGGAAATCCCACCGCAGGTAGTGTTACTTGATGCAATTATCCTCCAATCCTTTGTTTGTTTTTTACTCAAGACACATCTCTATTTTCTAACACAGCATAGCAGTTAGGGGTTGGTCATTTTCTTTGGCAGGGTTCGGTCCCAAATATGTCATTTACCGTCATTTACCGGGGTTTTTTATGAACCATTAATTGAAAGCAATATTGTATGACCCCACCCCCTACTTGATGTTAATTTGTTGTATGACCCCTGCTCACTCCACCCACAAACACACACATCTAGGATATTTATGCATAATGTTGACCGTGTTATTGATTTTATGCCCCCTATTTTCCATGTATAATAGTATGAACGCCCCCGGGATATTTGGTACCCGCCACCTACCGAAGAAAATAAAAAATGACATGCAAAGCATGCTGGTACTACTACTACTAAAGTGCCATCTTCATATGATCAGACGAGAAGTATCTCATTTCATCTAGATACTTTGTGGAAATACAAAGTAGATCTCGGCCAGCTCAGGTCTAGACATGACCTGAAAATTGATAGCATGTATAAATTACATTGTGTACTATACAATTCCACATACAGGCTGTCCCAAAATAATGAGTACACATCGATGCCCAAAGTTCTAAGGTCCGTTGTTTTTCCATCACCTTTGACATACTGTTCCCTTTCATTAGAATTTTAGATCATGAATATCGGACTTTTTTTAACTGTGGTTACACTCCGGTGTGTAAGACGGGGTGAGTTCACCTTTTTGGCAAAGTGCACAAAAATGTGGGGGGGGGGGGGGGGGGGTGTTCAACTTGTTTGAAAGAAACACAAATATTCTCTCAATTTCTTGTCTGCTATTGTTTCTTTCTATTTTAAACTGTTGTTTGTTATGGTTGTTCGAATCATTAATAATGCTTCATTTTGATTTAATTTGAAGAGTAAAAATGGATCGTCACACGTGAGTATTCCCAAGCTTTGTTTCTGTATGAGCTAGATTTGTGGCGGACATTTAAATAGGTAAAGAAGTGGTTATGGCTAATTAGCAGTGACTTAAGACTTCTTTTTGATATCGGGGGTGGAGTTTCTTACAAAATTGGTGAAAATGAAATTGTCCCTTACTTTTTACCCTCACCAACGCCATGAAATCTAAAACACTGCTAACTCTCCAATACCACTTCAATACAAAGTCCCTAAACACTTGTCAGTCAGAAAAAACAAAGCATGGGGTCACTCAAGCGTGACGATCTTCTTTTACCCTTCAAATTTAATTTAAAGGAAAACTGATTAATGATTTGAACAACCATAACTGATAACAGTTCAAACAGAAAAGAATACAAATATTATATCCTTAGTAGACAAGAAATTAAGATATTTTCTATCAAACAAGCTATTGAACACACATTCTTTTGCACTTTCTTGAAAGGTGAAATCACCATGTCTTATCTTGAGTTTGACGAATCTGATATTCATGATCTAAAATTCTATTAAATTGGTATAAAATGTCTAAGATAATGAAGAAAAAAACCCGGATCTGATCTCATTGATTTTGATGCTGTATATCGGATAGTTTTCATTCAAAACTTGTGTCTGTCCCAAAAGGCAAAAGACCAGTAGCGTAGCCAGACGGGGGGAAAGGGGGTGGGGGCTAAGTGCCCCCCCCCCCCCTAAAAAAGATATTGACCGGAAAATCGCGAAGGCAGCGGAAAATCGGAAAGGCAAAGGAAGAAAAAGAAAGGGAGAAGAGGAGACAAAAGGGGAAGGAAAGGGAAAAGGGAAAGGAAAGGATCGACATAAAGGAGAAAGGAAGACAGAGAAATTAGTTGGAAATTGCAGTTTTTCACGCCGTTATGGGGACACAACGCTTCTACCCCCCCCCCCCCCCCCCCCCCCCATAACTGATAACAGCGAGAAAGGGAGAAGAGGAGACAAAAGGGGAAGGAAAGGGAAAAGGGAAAGGAAAGGACATAAAGGAGAAAGGAAGACAGATAAATTAGTTGGAAATTGCAGTTTTTCACGCCGGTATGGGGACACAACGCTTCTACCCCCCCCCCCCCCCCCCCCCCGGCTTGTCATTTTCTTACTCGACGGCAAAGCAACAAGTTACATGAAAAACCTGGCTACGTCACCGGGTCGACTCTTCGCCCTCCCCCCCCCCCCCCCCCCCCCCTGACAAGTGACCCTGGCTACGCTACTGCAAAAGACGCATTTCCAACTACCGAAATGTAATAGACTAATCGTACCATTATATTATATTATATCGAGGGAAGTCTAGGTTTTGTATGTCTTGACATAATGTCTGTAATCAAACTTTCAAATTCGTTTTTCTCATTGTGTACTCATTGTAATGTTGACCAGGCGAGTTACCTTTGTGAACGAAAACAATAAAATGCATTATAGCATTGAAGGAAGAGAGGAAAATAAACACAAATGACTTTTTTTAAATGCATTATAGCCATTGTCATATTCTTCGTGTGAAGTGATGGTGAGATGAATATACGTTGCATTTTTTGGTGACGAATGTCCATCTCTCTCTGTGAACTCAACAACCTAAATGTGGTAGAGCTATGGTTTAGGTGTCATTTGAAAGCTTATTTATCTAGCTACACTGTGTGAATAAATCAGGTATTTCTATAACTGTTTGGCTGAGATATGATTGATTATATTTCGAAAACAGGGGTGGCGGCAGTGGCGGTGGCGGTGGTGCTGTGTACAATCTCTATGGGGAATGTAGAAAATGTTCCCAAGTTTACGTTCAATTTACAATAACTCTTCATCTCTGTATGGTACAAACATGATTTTGCTCTCATTTTATAGACTATAAGTTTCTGTTTCAACGTGTCAACTATTATGTAACACTTATAATCACGAATCGATTGCATTGTCCTTGGCTTTCTCCCTATTCACTACACAGTGACTACATGACTATAACAACAAAATTATTCAACCGATAATAGCAAAATTATACATTTTAGGATAGGGTGAATAGTAAAAAAATATATGTGTAAACTCTAATAAATATGAAATGTAAACGTTTGTGCTCATTTACTTCCCAATATAGTATATTTCAACAAATTACCCTTGATAGCCAATATGTTCTGATGGGTAAATTGCATGAGGAACTATTATGCACAGTAAAATGATGATTGGGATAGGAAAAAAGAAATATTGAGCTTTAATCAAAATATGAAGAAAACAAATCGATATTCTTTGAACATTCTTAATCACAACATGTTACCATTAGGTCCTATGCAAATTCTATTCGCGTATTTGGATTTCTTGTGAGATTACCGTTCAGAAAATATATACTTTTTATGGGGAAGAACAAGTAGTTATTGCGATATGCTAATTTGAATCTCATATGGTGTAAAATGTAAAAATCTGGACATGCAATGGGAAGGGTGGCGAGTTCAAAACACATGGCCGTACCCACAACCATCAAAGAGACGCGAGTTAAAATGAAATTACATGACATGTGAGTACATCTCATCTCTTCAGATCATACTTGAATTCATATGACAGACTATAAAGTACGTTTTATTCTGAGAGGGTATACTAGTCTCAGGTTTCATTCGAATTGAAGGTCCATTATTTGATCACATCTAGTGTGGTGATACACAGTAAAAAAAAAAGTGAACAACATGTTTAAAAAATTGAACAACTGCTGTTTGACGGGTGAGCTGAGCAACTTGTTGCTCAAAATATTAAACATCTAGGGTTGTTTAAAGTTTTAAACACCTAGTTGTTTAACTTTTTAAACAACATGTTTAAAATCAGATTTTACACATTGGTGTTGTTTAAAAATTGTTGTTCAATTTTCAAGGGTTGTTTAAAGAAAGTTGTTCAATCCTCATGGGTTGTTCAAAGAAAGTTGTTCAATCATCTTGGGTTGTTCAAAGAAAGTTGTTCAATCATCTTGGGTTGTTCAAAGAAAGTTGTTCAATCATCTTGGGTTGTTCAAAGAAAGTTGTTCAATCCTCATGGATGAAATTGGCCTGTTTAAATAACCAGGGTTGTTTAATGGTGGTTGTTTAAAACTGCAGGGTTGTTTAAATGATGGTTGTTAAAAAAACAGGGTTGTTTAATGGTAGTTGTTTAAAATTCCAGCACGATTTGAAGACTTTTTCTTGTGTTGAAGTACACAGACAGAACGGCAGAACTGTCGAATTCGGATGCCTTCTGTCTGTGGAGCAAAATCGCGAAATTAAAATTATATTTGTGCAAAAAATATCCATCTTCGCCGTCTATCATCAAACTATATCGGTTCTTTGGTCATCATATTTCATTATTTTCTTGATTGTATTTCCCCATCTTGTCAGCAAAATCTTTAAAATGATGATTTAAAATCGAAATTTGTTTACCGAATGAAATACGGCGGCCGTTAATTTGAAGCATATCGCAAACGAATCATTGTGACACGTGACTTGTGACGTCACAAGTAAACAACGTTGTTCAAGATCACTTTGTATTGATGTGAACGGCGTTCTTTATACTGTAAACAACACCTGTTTAAAAAAATGTTGTCTTCTTTAAACAACGATGTATAACTTTTACACATCTGTTGTTTGAAAAAGTGTACAACAGAAATTGAACAGCGATATTTTGTACATCGTTTTCTCTGTGTATAGTTAACAGTTGTGGTCTTAGCAGTTATTGACCGAACAAGAGTACTTAGTTTCTTTTGCAATTATCCAAAAGTCATAACTAATACGCACGAATGCTCGTTATAATATTTCTTCAAATTCCGGCGTACTTTTCGTATGAAAACACGGAATATATGTGACATGCTCATAAAACGTAAGACCGATTGTGATATCTGAGTGACTTATACACCTATCAGTTGTAAGACGCACTATACGACCCCCGGGAGTGGTGCGTCACTTTACCGAGGTGCGTCAACTTCTCATGTACCATGACGCAGCCTGTGTCAAAAAAACGACGGACCATTGCCATCCAAATACGCACCCTCAGTCAACTATCAGCCCATTCGCACCCATGTAAAGTGACGGACCTTTACGCACCCTCCGTCATTTTTTTGACGGACCAAAGGCTGCCACTGACGTACCCTCCGTCAAGAATTATTGGTAAACGACGCACCCACGACGCACATCTCCCGGGGTCGTATAGTGCGTCTGACAACTGATAGGTGTATTAAAGCCATCAAAGAGTCAAAAAGTAGTAAACTAATGAGACTGTAGTGTATGGCAAGCACGCCCTCTCACTTCAGATTATACTAATTGACTTCATATGACAGTCTATAAAATACACTTTGTGCGTGTTGATGTGCTATTGAATGCTATTCAATTTCACACTTACCAATGGAAGGAGCATTATGTTATCATAACCTTCGTAATTTTCTCCGTCTCATAAATATCACGTATAACTTTTAATAATAACATTTCTTTAAACTGAATGATTACAGTGGACCTTTTTGGTAATTGCATTTACGGACACGTTTTGGAAATTTAAGATTCCGTTTCAGGATATAAGTTCACTAAGATTGAACTGCCTTTTAAACATAGTTCACTAGTAAAAGCCATTGTCATATTAACACCCTTGTAACCTCAAATACCTTTCATTCCTTATTCAGGTCAGATATTATTTAGTTATTTATATTTTTATGTTGTTCTCTATGTTTGGGCTTTTATCTTATTTCTATGTCACTTTCATTGTCATTTTTAACCCCTGCCCATTTGTGTTTCTTGTATTATGCATATTTTCTGAGTTGCAGTGAACCAATTGATTGGCCTTTCAGAGCTCTTTGTTGAGAGTTGTCAGTTTGATTTCTTATTACTCGGTTCATTAACTTTGTTAATGTATGGGCTATTGTTCACATTTACTCTTTATATTCAAACAAAAAGTATTCAGATACCGGCAGTCTTAAAAAACCACAGATAATGGGTAATAATTGGAATCTTTCTACCGCAAATTAATGGTTGATGAATGAATACCTGAAAAGAATCTTGGTTTTGTATTCATCGTTGAGTTCATTTTTGTCGTCAGTGTACGTACATTATTGATTTGAATACTACTGCATGCTAAATGTAAATAACGATCGGTTTGTAAATGGTATTAATCCGTCTGTACTCACGTCTAACTACAATTAGCATGTGCATTTATAAAATTGCCATCGAACGGGCTTGCAATAGCATGCAATTCAAAATATTTAAAATAGTGTAAAATTTCTTCGTGGACCAATATCAATGTGAAGTATTAAACGCTTGTCAACGTATCTGAGCTTATCGTATTTGCACTTGAAATGAGCATTGGTGTCAAATTGCATTGCACGATCTTCTGAATCTAGTTAAGTAAGCTATTAAATCATAATAGCTTATAATAATTGTCAGCTATATCTAGATCACTGACACAATTTGACTATTCAACCGCCACCCATGCTACTATAGGACCTTACAGAATGCCAATGCATGAATGTTCAAGGAAGTAGCCCACGACGTTATATTTCACCATATTAAAGGTAGATGACCCGATCACATTTTCATAACACAGAATTATTTCAAACATACGGAGATTTTGATATCATATGAAAGCTCGTATTTTTCTCATCATCATACTGAAATTTGACGGCCTAAATCGGTATAATTACGGAGAAATAACGTCGAATTACCGCGAATGGTGGTAACCACCGATATAGTTTGTGTACTACTCAATGGGTACAGTTCACAGCATCTTGTGCGTCTAAAATAAGAACCATTAGAGCTATGCAAGTTGAAAATCGGAACATCTACCTTTAATAGAGATACTTGTTGTTTCAAATTCTGTGAATATTGCAAGTTTATAAAATATGTGGCAAGAAATAAGAACCAAAAATCATTATCACTATATTGGTTAAATTATTTAACAATGCTCGGTTTATCTAAAAAAATCATGTAATAATGGCTGAACAGATTGACGGCTGTCAGAATGTTTCAATCTGGCATCAGTAGTGAAAACACGTATGACAGCATGCACATAACATTACATATCGTTTTTTGATGTCAAAAATGCCCATAAAATATTGCTGACTCGACAATAAAATTGAAACTGCTTGTAGGATGCAATAATTTGGTTTTGACATGTCATGTAATATACTTCTTTGACAGATCTGGGTAATTCGTGTCCAAGGACTCTTTTGACCTCGTCGTCTACTGAAATGAGTTATGTGTTATAATAAATACCATTAACTAACTAACATACATGACATAACATTGTTGTACGTGCAGCCAGTCGTCCACAGTGATATGAAAAATGTCAATGGCTTCTCGAATTGGCCAACTCTACGGTACGGTCTATCTGCTATAATGTAAGCAATTAATCATAATCAGTGTGAGACCATTATCGACAGTACAAGGGTCAGCATTGAGTCATACTTTTTTGCATAAGAGCTATCATCAATTTCGATTTCTTGTTTTTCTTGAGCGAACATTCGCTATATAACCAATTCCATATCTGGAAATAAATACACGATTTTTAATATCTTTCCCATATATTTCAAGCAATTAGGCATTAATATTTACTGTGGCTTAACTATTGAATACCATACCATTCTCTCGCAAACGGATCCATTTTACAAATCTCATTAACGGCGACTTTTAAACAATGTGCATCGGTGGCACAATTTTTATCTCAGAAGATCGCGCGCGTAGCTTTTAAAATTCGTGTTTTAGCGCATGACTTTTTCTTTCTTTTTTTGAACTTTTGGAAATGATGGTGTGAGGTTAATTCTGCCTGTATGGAATGGGGTTTTTTTCTTCTCAATATTAAAACCGATTTAAACGCAAGAAAAACAAGTGATTTCAATGATTTATTGGACTATGTTTCTTCAAATATTGATTACACATTGTGAAGTACCATATTATAAGCTTCATTTTTTTGCTTCATTTGCTTCACAGAGCCTGTCCCATGTTTAAAAAACCTACCGCATTTCGCATAGAATTTTTTTCTAAAAATAAAAATCATATTTCGCATAGAATTTGTCAGGTTTCATTTTTCTTTCTCTTTTGTCTTATAGCATAATGTAAGCAATGGAAATTGCTATGTAAGATATTTATTTGGATGACACATATTTCATATATTTGTTGCATATTAAACATATTATTCTTGAAACATGAAAAATAGCAATGATATCATTCACGTCACCCTTCATCATACTTTATGTTCTGGTGGTATGTTTTTTTACCATATCAAATGTGATCATTTTTATAATTGGAGGCGCTATATCAGTTTGACATGCATAAACCGCCAGTGAGTAGACTACGGTATGCCGTTAGTCAGTTCTACTTTTGCCGAGAAATATTCCATAAAACGCGTCGATGATAATTTATATAACAGAAATAACCGTGATAAATCAGCCTTTTCCTTGACAAGTCTGCGCGGATTTATATTGTTCGTGCCGATGGCTTCGCATCAAATGCTTTGCTTTAGATCCAGATAATCTTCACTACATTTGCTTGTGAACAACGAACGTAAATTAATTCTACTTCGAGTGAGAATTATTTTCATATTTTATGCGTCAATGATAACTTGGATAAGACAAATAACCGCCGTGATTAATCAGCCTTTTCCTCATCGAGGTTGCATGAAGAAATATTAATATTAAAGGTACATTACGTTGTTTCGAAGCTTATTTTCTGAATTTTCCTTTAGACAATAGAATACACTTGCGAGTCTCGGATTATTTGTTGAAAAACCTTGAAAATAAGGGACAATTCAAGAAAATCCCTGAAATATCAACTGAGCTCGCATGAAGTATTTGATCGGTATCATATATCTACCACCTAATAATAAAAAAAATGACCTACAAACGTTTTGGAAGGATACAGGTATATTTGCGCAATGATAAAAGTTTACATATAACACAGTCATTTATTGGCAAACGACTTAACATCTGACACTTTCCTTCTCGATTTGAGTTATCACATAGGAAAAGATTATCAACAAAACCACAATTTTGTAGACACATTAGGGCACTTCCATCAAAGGGCTGAGCGTGTCTGTAATTTACATGACCAACGAATGGAAACGCCTGCATGCTGTATACAGTTCCGTAAAATATGTTCAGTGTTACAGCGCGTCCTAAAAAAATCTATACCTTTTTAAACACCCTTATTTACGTTTACCTTGGTCAAACCCATTACAAAGCAATATAGCAGAATGCATAAAAATCAAATGTTAACTTTTAGAGATACCTAGTGATGAAGCGAGGCGTATCAGAGACAATTTCTCTCAGTTTGATGAGAAAACCACCCATACAATGCATATGCCGTTTGGGCTTTTGGGACTTTAGGCAGGTTTTATATTATGCTTAATCTAATTTAAGATTTTACTTATGACAACCTATAAATTACATTTTAAGCAAGGTGAGCAGCTAATCAATTTCAAATTCATTGATGAAAGGAGTGTGTTATGGTTAACTCTATGAGAGCAAATTTTGAGAGCTTTTACGACAGATATTCATAATATGGGTTAAGAGTTTAACGGGTTCGCCGTCGAACCAGTTTAAAACTGTATAAAAAACAATTAGTTCCAACTTAAAAAATATTAAATTACAAAATGATGGATTAATTTCTTCTCTTCAATTTGAAATATCGTTCACGAAGATCTGTTAACAATTAAGAAAGCTAGGCCGAAAATACAGTGTTTTTTGAAAATGGTAGTGTAATAAATGTGCGTACGGGCTGCATTGATCACTTAACGCATCCTCAATCCTCATCTTACGAGTTGTCACTACTAGTTAATCAATAATCTGACTATTACTGCACCGAGACTGCGTGCAGAAATTCTTAAATGAAAAGATAATTTTGTTTTGGTTTTGGACACATAGCTCTGTTAATTTTCAGTCAATCTTCAAATCTTAAATCTCCAATTGAATCTCTTTTCCGATTTATAATTTATAAATACACGTGAGAGCTATTATAGTTTAGGCGTTATAAGCATAGTTATTAACTGGTAAGTTACTTTTAGGGACTCTATTATTATATATATATATATATATAATAAATAAATAAATAAATTATCAAAATGATGCACTGCCCGTATCAAAAGTGCTCAATTCCTAAGAAGAGCGTAATATGTTGAAAACAAGCAGTAAATTAAGAATTATTTATACATAGTAACTGGCAGTTTCATGCACACCAACCACACAGGGCGGTGGCAATCTTCAGACTGGAGTACATCTAATTATAAAATAGTCAACAATAATAATAATATAATACAGCATATCCAAGTTATTGACACACATAAGTGGAATATCAATAATCTATAATAGGTGTGAATGTCATTCTCCAGATAGGATAATCCATTATGAGTTGTATATATATATATATATATATATATATAGACGTGTTGTACGAAACTACGTAGTAGTAGAGACAGCAGTGATGCTACCAAATATTTGTTGATTCCAACAAACCTGTACTATATATATAGAGAGAGAGAGAGAGATGTAGATTAATACTGTCCAATATCAAAGTGCTCGATTCATATGAAGAGCATAATTATAATTAATAATGTACAGCAAATTAAAATCCTAACAACAATGATGTTAGGATTTTAATTTGCTGTACATTATTAATTATATATATATATATATATATATATATATATACGTGATAAATGATTACTTTGTACATGTTGTACGCATTGATATCAGTGCTTTCATTCATGTAGACTTGATGACGAGAACAACGCATATTTGAAAATACCGTCGATAACTCACATTTCAATTTCGAGCGCATATATATATATATATATATATATATATGTATATACAATATAAATCTTGAGGAAACCATCACTAGAAATAGTGCTCAACTATAAAATAGGAGCGAAATAGATTTCAAAATTAGTGGTGGACTTAACACATCATTGCAATACAAATTTGTTTCGTATGGATGGAAGTTAGGCCATCCACACTCCTCAGTTGCTATGCGTAGAGTGACAAAAATAGTCATATCGTACTTTAAACAGCACATAATGGTTATAACACAGGTGGATATACCAGGTTTATATTACAAGAGTCAATAAGTCAAAGAGTCAAAGTGTCAAATAAGTAGGGCACTTATAGTAGTCTAGGGTGGTTCAAAAGTGGATAAGAGATGTTTTCTTCTGTGTCTACATCCACTCACCAGTTCATTTCTGTTGTTTAGGGTTGACATAAGTGGTTTGTGTATGATGAAATACTTTTCCGTTAAACACAGATTACATCGCTTACTGGTAGTTGAGTATGGCTTGCTTCTAGCGATTATTTTCCACTTTATATTATAATCCACCTTTTTGTCAGCTAGTGACCAGATATATTGGCTTAGTGCTGTGGCGTTTCTTTGGTGTTTATTTTTGAAGCTGCTGGTGTGTCCATAAAATCTTTTTTTGAATGTTAGCTCTGTTAGTCCGATATATGATTCCTCTTTGAAATTGTCTTGCCTGGTAACCGTAGCTTGATAAATTACCCCTTTAGTTAGGCAATTTCTGTCAAGTGGGCATGTCTTTTTGCCACAGCTACAATTAGGTTTGTTCAGGGCTGGTGCTGGAGGTGTGTTTTCAGGTTTGAGTGTTGATTTATAAGTAAGCAAATAAGTAATAAATAAGATTTATAAGTAAGGCAATTTCTGTCAAGTGGGCATGTCTTTTTGCCACAGCTACAATTAGGTTTGTTCAGGGCTGGTGCTGGAGGTGTGTTTTCAGGTTTGAGTGTTGATAAATAAGTAAGCAAATCCTTGAAAGAATCAACATGAAAGTACGTACATGCCTATCACTGAATCAATGGAAGAATACCAACGATGTAACAGCATGGTTTGACAAAATACCCAGCAAGCCAACCAAATCATTCATATGTTTTGACGTCTGCGAATTCTATCCATCCATAACAAAGGATTTACTACTGAAAGCCATTGATTTTGCCTCCACGTATGAAGATATCTCGCAGCAAGAAACGGATATTATCCTTCATGCCAAGGAATCGCTGCTCTTCAACAACGGTACACCGTGGTGTAAGCGAAACAACACCAAATTTGACGTCACCATGGGAAGTTTTGACGGGGCAGAAACGTGCGAACTAGTAGGACTATTCTTGTTATCGCAACTTAATGAAATAAATATCAATGTTGGCCTATACAGAGACGATGGTCTTGCCACCTGCTCTCAACCTCCGAAACAGGTTGAGGCGATCAAAAAGCAGATTTGTCGAATCTTTGAGCACAATCAGTTAAAAATAACAATCGAGGCAAACAAGAAATCTGTTGATTTCTTAGACATCACCATGGACCTACGGACAGAGACATTTAAACCATATACAAAACCAAACAATACCCTACTCTACGTCCATAATCAAAGCAACCATCCGCCCGCAATCATCAAAAACATTCCTGAAAGCATCAATCGGCGATTGTCAAACATATCATCGAACGAGGAGATTTTCGACAATGCTGCCCCACCATACCAGGAAGCGCTGAAAAAGAGTGGATACGATTACAAACTCAAATACAACCCTCAACCCCGGAATAATAATGCACAAGGGAAACGCAACAGAAAACGCAACATAACATGGTTCAATCCTCCACATAGTGATACCGTATCAACAAATGTTGGCAAGAAATTCTTTGGTATTCTAGACAAGTGCTTTCCACCAGGTCACCACATTCACAAGCTTCTGAACAGAAACACAGTAAAAATCAGCTACTCATGTATGCCGAACATGCAGCAGATCATATCGGCGCATAATAAATCAACACTCAAACCTGAAAACACACCTCCAGCACCAGCCCTGAACAAACCTAATTGTAGCTGTGGCAAAAAGACATGCCCACTTGACAGAAATTGCCTAACTAAAGGGGTAATTTATCAAGCTACGGTTACCAGGCAAGACAATTTCAAAGAGGAATCATATATCGGACTAACAGAGCTAACATTCAAAAAAAGATTTTATGGACACACCAGCAGCTTCAAAAATAAACACCAAAGAAACGCCACAGCACTAAGCCAATATATCTGGTCACTAGCTGACAAAAAGGTGGATTATAATATAAAGTGGAAAATAATCGCTAGAAGCAAGCCATACTCAACTACCAGTAAGCGATGTAATCTGTGCTTAACGGAAAAGTATTTCATCATACACAAACCACTTATGTCAACCCTAAACAACAGAAATGAACTGGTGAGTGGATGTAGACACAGAAGAAAACATCTCTTATCCACTTTTGAACCACCCTAGACTACTATAAGTGCCCTACTTATTTGACACTTTGACTCTTTGACTTATTGACTCTTGTAATATAAACCTGGTATATCCACCTGTGTTATAACCATTATGTGCTGTTTAAAGTACGATATGACTATTTTTGTCACTCTATGCATAGCAACTGAGGAGTGTGGATGGCCTAACTTCCATCCATACGAAACAAATTTGTATTGCAATGATGTGTTAAGTCCACCACTAATTTTGAAATCTATATATATATGTATATATCTTTCGTTTGTTATTGTTGATTTAATTTTCCATCGGTAAAATGAAAGGTTGTACATTACAACAAACATCACTCATGGCTGTCCGATTTATAATTAAAATTATCGGATAAAAAATGATTATACAGTTGCCGATTAGAATACAAAATAGGAGCATACAGTGGAAATGTCATGAAATGTGTTTTTAAATCATCAGCATTCTACTTGACACAGATTTTACATCTAACTCAGTGGGAAATGTGGCCAATGAGGTAGAACCGCTATTGGTCACAGGTCACTAATAGGTATATCAAATAAGGTGGGATCGTTTCAAAAATCCTTAAAATCGTGATACGTGTCTCTATTTTAAATAGAAGTTTTCAAAAAAACATAACATTTTTGGTATCATATTAAAGACAATTTATCCAGCTACCAAATAAAAAAAGAATTAAAGCCACATGTTTAGCAACAGTGAAGTTATCAATCTAAACGGTCGAGTGAGTCAAGGGTGGGAGCGGTGGATGAGGAGCCGGTGGATGAGGCGCCCATAGGTTTGTACACAAAATAGCGGGAAACTAGAACTTTTGAAATTGATGCCATTTTAAAAGTATACATAGGAAAGTTTTCAAACTTCTCATATGTGTTAATAACATGTGCCTGCTACTATGAATACTAATATTGAATTGTTATCTAGACATTCTCTACTAGAATATGATGTTCAATTCAGGGAGTGTTTTATTGTAAAAAATACACAGTTTTATTCATTTTATTGATTAAACAATGGCCAAATCGCAGTCTCTCTATTTCATTTGTGTGACTCTTCAGTCCTTTTCTACCCTGGGTAGTAAAACATTTAACTAAAAAAGCCAGAAGTGTTTCTTCACAGAATTGTTCATAGATTTATGAAAAATTTGCTATTTAGACCTATTTTGGACCACCCTGTATTCAAAATAAAAGGAACTTTAACGATATTCATGTAGTTCATTTTGATAACCATTTTCTTTTAAATTAAATGGTCCATGCAAACTAAATTTCATAGAATATTATATACAAACATTCATTTTATGCATTATTTCATCATAATTTTAGACACCCTGTACTTTTCCTGTGTACATTTTGGGCAAATGATTCTTAGCAAATTTGGTAGCACCTTCTGCGGTTGTTCTGATTTTGGTGACTATTTTCAGCTAAACCCTAATTGTACAAACTATCAAACTATTTTGTGGGGAGCAAAAACGATCAAATTTTTTATGTTCCACCCTGTAAAAATTGTACACACCCTGTATAATTTGATTTTATTTTGCAAAAATAAAAAACCTTGAATCTTAAGCTTTCCAACAATATATAGTTTGTTGGTCATTAATTATGTAAAACTTAAGTTTTGTCCCGTTTAATCAGAATTGGTGCATTTCTCAACATTATTGGAAGTGAAACTTTTTTTTTGACCAGTTTGTGACTTCTGACCTATTACAGTAAATAATGATATTAAAATTTCCATTTCTCTGAACTGGCTATAATTACTGTTCTAAAATTTCGACAGAATATGGCGGGTATATTCAGGATACTTGAACCAGTTTAAAACTGAAACAAGCCAGCAAGTTATGGTCAATCGAACAATTTATGTGGGGCCAAACAAATGAGGCTTACGTGATAAATGATTACTTTGTACATGTTGTACGCATTGATATCAGTGCTTTCATTCATGTAGACTTGATGACGAGAACAACGCATACGGTATTTGAAAATACCGTCGATAACTCACATTTCAATTTCGAGCGCTTATATTTCAACGTAAACCAATAATTTCATAGAGAATGAAATGAGCATCGGTTTCAAAACACATTGTGCGATGTTCTGAATCTATGTTTTCATGGTTTTAAATTATAATAGCTTCTAAAACTGTTCGTGTAAGGAGACACTTGCTGTTTTACATGGTTTAAATATATTTGTTATTCGATAGCTGCAAGGATATATAAAAGGAGGATATATATTTAAAGACCGTGTCAATATGAATTTAATGACATAACATTAACTTGAGTTCATTAGTCAACAGTAAGAATATCTGCTTTATAATCAAGGGTTTATAATCATTCATACGTCGTTGCATAAGAAATGTCATTAATATTTGTTTTATTGAGCAACATTTAACTATTTAAAAAAATAGTTATAAATATGTTTAATTGGCTGAACTATTGAATGCTATACTTTTTGTAACAACGATCACCATCGAGGACGCGTGAAGTCCATTGTTAAAGGGGCACTAAGAGATGTGTTGGAGGATGCGCCCTCAATTATGATAAAAACTGGGATTAGTATATTTTTATAATTGTATTACATGTATGAACTTACACCTATAAGTATTAAGAAAAATCAGCCCTCTATGTACAAGAAAACGTCGATTCAAAAAATGCTCGTCCCGCGGGACGAGCATTTTACGTCCGAGAGTATCCCCCCTGCAGTACGCGTGATACATAACGTGAACCATATTTGCATAGAGGGCGTTTTTCAATAAATAGCGATGATATTGTTTTAATCAAGTTTTGCTGTATTTTTGCTAGTAGAAACAACAGTAATGGCCATTTTTAATGTTCATCTTGAATTCTGAAGTAAATTTTTAAATATTTAAAATTTTCAACACCACTTAATGTGCCTTTAATGTTGTGAATGCGCATCGGTGGCACGAATCTTGAGATATTGTAATGGTGGAAGTTAAAATTAACAGACCTATACATAAGAAAAATAAACACATATTCTGCATAAGATTTGTATTTGGATGCCACGTATTGAATAGATTCGTTTCGTGTTTGAAAAAAATATTGTTTGAGACATGAAACATATTATCAATTGTATAAGAAGAATATAAATCGCGTTAAAGAAAATATAAACTCTTAGGGCACCACTAACTGTTTGCCGATATTTGTAGTCACGTGCTTGCTAAACGGTGGATTAAACCAAATAATATTGCGACTTCGGTAGCGTTTCTTACTCTTGTTGATAGGGTTGAATATGAGAACGTGCTTATGACCAGCTCTATAGCGCATCTTGATAGGTCTTTGTGGAGGCTTCAAACTGGTGCTCATCACTGGATATGTTGGATAGTCTTTGGTTGATGTAGTTGGGAACAGCCTTGATAATACATTCGGGGTGGTTTGAGTGAATGCTTACGTATTGTGTTGTATTGTTAGTTTTCACATGGGCGGTATGATCCATCGGTCAAGTTGAGGGTGACATCCAGAAAGTTCGCTACATTGATGTTCTGATCAGTGGTGATTCTAAGTCCAAGTTTTTTGAACTCAGCTATCAGGTCCTTGACGAGACTGTTGGTTTGAGATGGAGTTCTGTTGCGGATAATGGCCAAGCCATCATCCCTATATAGTCCGACTTCGCCGCTAAATAGGTGTTTAATCTTGTTGAGGAGATACGCACCTACTAGTTCGCATGTTTCAGCACCATCAAAGGAACCCATGGTGACATCGAAGAGATTTGGAGGGTTAGACTTAACCCATGGCGAGTTATCGTGGAATACGAGAGTTTGCTTAGCGTGCATAATTATGTCCCTCTCTCTGTCAGTAACAGTGGTTAGCGAGCATGCAAAGGTGATGGCCTCTTGCAGGAGATCCTTGGTTATAGATGGGTAAAATTCAGCTACATCAAACATGAGAAACTTGCAATGGTTTTTGTCAGTAATGGCATTAAACCATTCAATGACTGAGGTGGTGTTCTTCCATTGGTTGATGTTCGTAGCTGCTCGTATACTGTTGTTGTTGCGGTCCAAGATTACCTTACTGACGACGCCAATGTCACTTTTTGCTGGGTTGATAAGTCTGCACTGGATGTGGTTCGGAAAGTTCTCTTTATGGTCCTTTATAGTTATGAAGGCAGGCTTTTGAGCAAGTGTTTCAATTCTATCATCTAATTGCAATGCTTTGGCGGTTTTCTTGGCTTCTTTGTTGATACGGTCTATCTGCGTAGATGTAGCACGGTTGTATTTTGACGTGGTATTGTCTTTAAGAAGCTTATTATATTCGGCTTCTTTGAGTTTATAGTAGTTCGTGGTTTTGTCAGCTGGAACAAAAAGATGTTCAGATTGTTTGATATCTCTGACATCTTTGCTAATGTTAGACAAGAATTGGTTCCGTTGCTTTCTGAATGTGACGTTTTCAATCAAATTCAAAAGATCACTTTCAAAATTGTTCATTTCATCAATCCGCGGTGGTGATTTCTTTCTGTTCAGCTTTTAATTCAGGGTTCAGGTAGAAGAATGCCTTCCAACGCATTCTTTTAATAACGCTTTCCGTTTTATCAATTAATCTTCGAATGTACTCACGATCATCAGGAATAGGTATGTTCTTCATAGAGTATTCAAAACTCACTCGTTCCATATTTGGCGAAAGTTGCAGAGTGTTCAACAGTTAGGAGCAATATATATCGTAGATTAAAAATATCTTCCTTCGTCAGATAGAGTGCTCGATCTTTACAGAGAGCAATATTTATTTATTTATTTATAACAATAGGCTGAAGAGCCAGGACAAACCCAATAGTGACAAGCACTAATTAAAGGGATGCCCGAACATCAAAAATAAATAAAAAAGGGACAGACAAAAAATCCCAAAAGGGAACAAGACAAATGAAAGGGAAAAACAAAAAGGGACCAGACGGATGAAACAAATGGAACTGGCTACAGGAGATGGTGGCAAACAGCAGTCTTGAAGGATGTTAAGGTAGTACTCTTGACAACAACATCAGGGAGATAGTTCCACAAAGTGGGAGCAAAAGGATAGAAAGACATTTTGGAGAGAAAAAGTCTGCAGAAAGGGGGATAAAGGGCACAGGTGTTGAGGTTGCGAAGATTGGGTCTGGGATGGGGCTGGTACGGATTAGGAGACGAACAAAGGTGGTTGAAGATCTTGAAAAGATGGCAAAGAACGGCAGTATCACGACGCCTTGACAGGGGAGGGAGTTTAGAGTCCAGAAGGAGATCTTTGTGGGAAAGATTCCAGGATTGGAGGATAACTCTAGAAGCAAACCGCTGCGTTGACTCAAGCCTGTTGGTCAAGGTAATGTTCAAAGGATGCCAAGTGATGCTGCCATACTCAAGAATTGGACGAACCAAGGCCAAGTAAAGAATCCTGCGGGTAGTAGGAGAAGAACTGTTGAAAGCCCTATGGATGAAGCCAATGGTTTTCCTCGCTTTCTTGCAGATGTAGTCAACATGCACATTCCAGGATAGATTGCTGGAAATATGAATGCCAAGAAATTTAACAGAGGACACCCTTTCAATCGCCTGACTATTGATGTTTAGTTGCAGGTTGGGAAAGGGATCCTTTTTGGTAGAAACCACCATCAACTTCGACTTGCTGGCATTGGCGGTGAGGTGGTTGCTGGTGAACCATTGATGGATGGTGTCAATGTCAGATTGAAAGCTATCAATGTCGATGTCATGGGTGAGAGGTTTGTAGAGAGTGGTGTCATCTGCGAAGAGAACCAAGGAACTGTCGGGGGAGAACTTAGAAAGGCAAAGGTCATAAGAAAGAGAAGAGGCCCAAGGACAGAACCCTGAGGAACACCAGAAAGAACAGGAACCGGATCCGAGGAGACACCATGGACGGACACTGACTGGGTTCTGTCAGATAGGTAGGATCTAAACCAACTGAGAAGAGGACCAGTGATGCCAGCAGAGTGGATTTTAAGCAAAAGAGGACTGTGGGGGACTTTGTCGAAAGCCTTACTAAGATCGAATAAAGCAACAGCCACACTTTTACGTTTCTCAAGATGACCATACCAGTCATGCAGAGCGGTGAGGAGAGCATCAGATGTGGAAGACTTAGGAAGAAATCCAAAGTCAGAACATTGTTGAGATTTAGGTGGGCAAGGGTGTGTTTGTGAATAATCCTTTCCAGAAACTTGCAGACAATAGGTTGCAGAGATATGGGACGGTAATATATACGCGGAAAGAAGAATACGAGTAACTTTACTCCATATTTTATTTTACTATCTCCTATCACACTACGGCTCGTTACGCCCGAAGGCTCATCAGGTGTGGTATATATATGCAGCTATGGAAATATATATATACATTGAAGTTTATCTCATAGTTATGAAATAGATTGGACAAAAGTGTTACTATTGACAGCAACCACATTTATTACAGCGGTGCAAGTACACTAGGTTTCATGAAAATTCCCTTATGTCATCTTTTGATCAATATTAAGACGCTAGAGAACGACATGATACAGAGGTGGGGTAGACGTAAGACGAAATAATAGGAGACAAGGGTATACATCAAATAAGTTACAGTATTTCATCTGAAGATTGATGTGTATTTACCTAGTTTAAATTAATACTACATTAAATAAACCCCTTTTAAGTTGCCAGAAGTGAATGCTTTAGGTTTTAAAAATCGCGGCGTCCCGAGGAGTAAATCATTTATAAAAACAGACTTTGAGTATCAAGCTGTACTAAATACTATATCAATATTAATTAAGTGGCGAGAACTTAGATAATTATACAATATGTAAAAATATTAACATTGAAACATGCATCAGTTGTCTGTTGTAAATAATGACTTAATTATTATTTTTGTTTTAATTTCGGTTTGACCTTCTTCAACAAGGATGGCCACCAAATGCGAAATTAGCATTTTGAAATGTATACGAGTTTCATATAGATAATGAAACGTGAATCATAAAAGTGGTTTGTTTTTAATTTTGTTATCTACCTCGAAGGGGAACATGAATTAAACTATTACCAACAGATGGCAACACAATAACATATTTAAAGACAAATTAACTTTATAGACGTTCGTAAGTTGTACATTAATGAATGGGGAATGTATTAAGTCTGTCAGATTTCTGGAAACAATCCGTTGATTTGTTTCCATAAAGACATTATTGCGCGTCACGAAACCACGAATTTCGTTCGTTAGGCACGCCGGACGACTCGTTATAAATCCATATGGGTGATTCCACGGTAACACGCGTTACATTTTAGCGCGCCATTCTTTATTCTCCACTCTTTAACTGTAAGAGTAATTTGAATGAAGTTTTCATCTTTTGTATTGTAAATGCTTACACCAACATGAAATATCAGCTCATGTTAATGTGAGACCGATGCGAAAATCGGTAACACGCGTTAGTAAGCAAGTACCCTTCTAAAGTTTATAATACTAGAATAATAACAAGAATTCGAGTTCTCACTTTTTTGTAAATTGCAAAATAGTCGGTAACACGCGTTACACTTTGTCCAGCCATAATTTACTAGCATTCGATTCTAAATTAAAAATAATTTTGACTTTGACAATTGAACTAACATATTAACCATAAATAATGATAAATGACACTTAGTGATCACGAGACAGGGGTTCAATTCCCAGCTGGTGAATGTCCTTGCTTATTGTTAATTGGGACGTTTTCCGGTTGATGTTATATCGTCCATTGTAAAGCACCGTAGGTTATCAAACTGCTTTATATAATATAACGGAGCGATCATTTAATATAGCAGGGCGGATGGGCATTTTCCAATTTTTGTATCCATTTTCTTTTTGGGATTCCCACACTATTTTCTGTCAACATTTTCGGGTTCCCCCTAATAATGAAGAAAATGTATTTTTAGTCACAGCGCCTACATGTAGGGGAGGATATGGCAACTGGTCCGGTTAAGCATATTACATGATATAAAAGATTAAAGCTCGTGTAAATATTTATGGAATTGCTATGAAAATATCACCCATGTAACTGTTTACATATAACGTATAATCAATGTAAAAAATATCTAAAGAAAAGGCCAATTATTACTAACTGAAAACTTTACTTGGCACGGACCAGTTACCCCATCATTGGGGCAACTGGTCCTATATGTTCCAACGGTTAGAATACACAGAAAGAAGTGAATAACAACACGGAAACTAGGCAGTATTTTCTTTACAAACACATTTCCATATTAGTTAACATGTAAAATGGATACATGTCTCACGAAACCAATGTTTTATACAGTGTTCGTGGTTAACGTGTAAATAGCAGTATACTAATGGTGTACAAAGCAAGCGAAATTTTCGACTGCACATTTATTAGATAAAACGGTATGAACCTAGTTAAATGGTTACATGATTGTGATATTCAGATGCCTCATACATTTGTCTATGTATACCTCTTTCTTTAATGATTTTATTTACTTCATAAAATCATCATTTAGTACTTATATTAAACCATCTTGATATTTAGCCAGCTTTTCATGTTACAGGGGAAGTTAGTCGATATGACAATGATGACCCAACGGTTAATATACACAAAAAGCAGTGGATCAAATACATATCTCATGATATTTTGTCATTGCAAATACCTTTACAGACACCATTCAAAATATAAAAGATGTAATTCATAATACCGAGGTTTTAAACCATTCTAAAGCAATTTCATGTCGTATTGTAATCCTTCAATAGCAAAAATAGTGGTATTAGATCTAAAATGCCCCAAAATGTCTAAGAACTAGAAAGAATGTGAATTATTTCATATTCTATTCACATTTCAATACCGAGTCAAGTTTTATTGACACTAACAACTAATTTTCAAAATGAATTTTACAAGTTTGATTAAGTTTTTGCAGGCGGACCAGTTGCCCCATACCTCTTCGGACCACTTTCCCCAACAAATGACTTAGCACTTTGTCGAGATGAAACATTATTCAAACACGCCTGTGACGTAATAAATTGTACGCCAAAATGTTTTGAAACATACCACCATTTGTCATAATAATCAATAACTCCAATACATTTCAGAAAAAAGGCAAAACTGCATTTTTGTTTTTAGCCATTACACAGATTTCTGTAGCCAGTGAGTATCTTTGAATTCGCAAATATTACGGCGTTCACTGTCCATTCAATAGGACACATTTGTAATGCATCCACATTGTATGCACACATCATGGAATGTGTTTTGTCACAAAAAAAGGCCTCAATCCTAAAACTTGGTATAGGGTATGAATAATTTTGGACAGGCATAAAAACACAATTCTTGTTCAATTCTATTGTTATGCAAATAATTTTGAGCTCACATATATTGATTTGTACTTGCAAACTAATTGTCTTTAGTGTAAAGCGAAAGTTCCACCACTCCAGCTGGTATAGATATGAGAAAAACGCAAAAAACTCATATTTTTCAAAGGGTATGAATAATTGTGGGCTTAACTGTAGGCCTACGTCTTTCCGCTCACACGTTTTTGAACAGCGATCAGATATTGCTGATTATTTTTCCACGAATAAAATGATGGCATTCTAATGTTTTAGAATGTATTAATATGATAAACATTATTGAAATACATGAAAAAGTAGAACTACAGTTCCGTGTGTGGTTTTGTGGGACACCCTGTAGACCTACAGTGAAACCCGGAAACAAATAAGGTCAACATGTGATAAATGCATTTCGCCGCTTCATTGAACTTGAAATTATACATATGATATTAGGTGTGCAACCACCATTCAATAACGATTCTTGAATTGCCAGTCCTGCACAGGAACAATTACTTGTGTTGCCACTACTTACCACCAACAAATAGATTAGCACACAATACGCGTCTAAACTAAACATGTTGTAATGTTTAGACCATGATCCGACACTTTCAAAGTCCGTGGTTCTGCCGCATAGATTTAGTTATTATCCTGATAAGAGTAAGTTACACTGTGGTTGCGGAGGTTAACACTGGTAAGTTGTCTAAAATATATTAAATTTATTAAGATTATCATATTGAATAATAATCATTTTAAATCGTAAGTTAAACTACATATATAGTTATATTAGTTCGCATGCCATTTTAGGTCCTACATAGTTGGTTAATGTACACATCATACGTATAGTAGTAGCACGTCCAAAGCAATAACTTTTAACATAATTCTTTATTTAAATATCTAGGCAAACACACGAATCTATAGTGTCTCGACTCGAATCTGAGTCGCCCCAAAAATCACACCCATTGGGGGTCATATGTTTAGTTATACATTTTGGTGCTCAGGTCTTTACAGCATGATTCTATTTTCAGCTGATATAGGCCGCAGTTACAGGCTAGTAGATGGCCCGTCCACGAGACCCAACATTGGTAGAGTACAGATTCAACAAGTTGGTTATTGGAGAGATGCGTGCTTTCTTGATCCAGAGGGAAACGAGGCTTGGGATTTCAATAACTTGGCGATGGTTTGTGAACAATTGGGTTACCCAGGGGCATTGAAGTCAACAAGAATTGATAGTTGCAAAGGAGGTATGTTTATTTTTACCAGTGTTTAATGTGGTTTGTTTTCCGTATTTGCATATAGAATAGATTCCAGATCTTTATTTTAAAAAGAAAGAAACAAGAACAGTGCATTGATATTACCAAAGACTACAAACCTGCAAACCTGTATTAAAGACTACAATATAGTATCAAATATACTACACTCCTGGATCAAAGACTACAGCCATGTATCAAAGACTACAATCCTGTATCAATGACTACAATCCTGTATCAAATACTACAACCCTGTATCAAATACTAAACCCCTGTATCAAATACTACAATCCTGTATCAAAGACTATAAGTTGACGACACTCAGCTTTACTTAACTTTCAACCATAGCATTCCAGGTGACTGTGCTTGTGCTTGCTTCAAACTCTCTGCTTGAATTAGCGAAATTCACTTCTGGATGACTGCAAATATGCTTATAAGCTCAATAAGGGCAAGACTGAGTTCTTCATTGCTAGCACTCTATCTATATTACTCGACACTACTCTTATTGTTGGTTCGGAAGACATTTCCCCATCCTCTACGATTAAAAACTTGGTTGTCACTTTTTTGATTCTTCCATGACCATGTTATTTTATGTCACTGCCATGTCGCACCATCAATTTCGGTTTATGGAACATATCCAGAATACGCAGATTTATTGACACCGATACTTGTAATCACACAATGCGTGCCCTTGTTCTTTCAAAACTTGATTTTGCAAATTTCATTCTTTCTTGATGTAGTAGTGCTGACAAGTTTCGCTTGCAGCGGCTTCAAAACAAGGCTGCGTGCATCATTTTTTAAGTAAACCGGCGTCACTCATCTGCTCCACTGCTTCATTCTCTACACTGGCTACCAGTTGATTAAAGAATCAAGTTCAAAACTATTATGTATGTCTATAAATCCATTACTGGTTCAGCACCCATTTTTAGTTTTATACCTTTTAGTATAATTTCAAGACTCATTTGTTTAGTAACTGATTTTCTGTACATTTAATTAGGCTTTCTCATACTTTCCACTCACTTTTGTATGATGCCTGGGGTACATTGTATTGTTTATATGTTTGTTTGTTTTTGTTAAGCGCTGTGATCATTTTTGGAACAGCGCTATATAAGCACTGCTATTATTATTATTATTAGAGGTAGTAGTAGTAGTAGTAGTAGTAGTAGTAGTAGTAGTATTACTTTGCTAACAGGTACCTTAGGTCGAAAAAGGTTTTTGTTATTCACTCATGAGCTAATTAATTATGCAAATTTATTCAAATATTCAATCAAACGGGCTGTCCCTAACAAGTGACTAAAGACAGCCCGTCGTACAAATTATGCAAATTGTGTGAATATTTGAATAAATTAGCATAATTAATTAATTTATGTAAATGAATGTTATTGTTAGTTAATCTCATGTATCATTTCTCCTTAATGTTATCATTAGTGATATTATTATTATTATTAGTGTTATCTCACTAATAATAATAATAATAATGATGATAACACTAACCTTAAGGGGAATAAGTACATGAGATTAACTAACAATAACATTCATTTACATAAATTCATTAATTATGCTAATTTATTCAAATATTCACAAAATGTGCATACTTTGTACGACGGGTTGTCTTTAGTCACTGTTAGAGACAGCCCGTCGTACAAATTATGCAAATGTATTGAATATTTGAATAAATTTGCATAATTAATTAGCTCATGAATAGTAATTTACTTTGTTATTTATAACGGAATAAAGCGCATTATTGTTTATGAAAGAAATTACGTTTAGGGGAAACATTATTTTCGCCCTAACGTAATAATGAATGAATAACAAAAACCTCGTTCCCCCTAAGGTACCTGTTAGTAGTATTATTATTATTATTATTATTATTATTATTACAATCCTATATAAAAGACTACAATCCTGTATCAAACACTACACACATGACGCTCTCCATAGACTTTACTGTTAGGAAAGGCTTTCTTAAATGGCTCTAGTTTCTATATTAGTGCGTTTGGTTCAATGACATTTTGATATGTTTTACTCACAAGGGTAATCTACAACGTATCTGAATATGAAGGTGACATTACCGTGCACTTTTTTGATATAAGCCGCCGCATAACAACGTAGTGATATGCCTACCTAAATTCGGTCTCCGGTCTGGATATCACCGCATGTGTAAATCAGTCCGTGAAATTAAAATTGACCTCAAATCACCTAGATTAAATGTCAGAACATCAACTACACATTTCAAACACAACATATTAGTGAAAAATTATATCATAAACCGTCAAAAAAATAACTCTCTTTCCCGCCAAATAGGAACTATTGTCGTACTCAACTTTGATTGATCGCGTCGATAGCGTGTCGAGATACCTATTTGGGTATGTGCTTCCTTATAGAGCACAAATTTGTTCAAAATCATTCAAAATTGATATCAACTTTTTCAGCGTGAAATTTTGAACAAACTAGCCAAATAAAATGACAATTGAACAATCCGTTTTTGAAATATGATCTGATCACGGAGGCCGCATCTTTCGTAAAATCACTATTATTTTCCGTTTTTTGACTCTAGACGCGGCACGCTTTGACTTGTTAGGCCTACACTCACGAAATTCAAACTTGTTGACTCAAATCCAACTGATTTTGATTTTGATCAGTCTCTGATTATGTCGACCTAACCCACCTATAACACATCAACTGAAATAACGCCGTGTTTTTGTTTAAAAAAGAGCAACCACATGCCCCCCCCCCCCCTGTTTTTTAAACCGGACAAAGTTGGCCTATGCCATAAATACACTGCCCAGTAGATATCAAAACGCATAGATTTGGGTGAAACCCGACTCTTATTTATTGCATTGTGTAATACACCTACACTGGATCGGAGCACGCAGGAGATCGGGAACCTGGTGCTTATAGAGCACAAATTTGTTCAAAATCATTCAAAATTGATATCAACTTTTTCAGCGTGAAATTGTGAACAAACTAGCCAAATAAAATGACAATTAAACAATCCGTTTTTGAAATATGATCTGATCACGGAGGCCGCATCTTCCGTAAAATCACTATTATTTTCCTTTTTTTTGACTCTAGACGCGGCACGCTTTGACTTTTTAGGCCTACACTCACGAAATTCAAACTTTTTGACTCAAATCCAACTGATTTTGATTTTGATCAGTCTCTAATTATGTCGACCTAATCCACCTATAACACATCAACTGAAATAACGCCGTGTTTTTGTTTAAAAAAGAGCAACCACATGCCCCCCCCCCCCCTGTTTTTTAAACCGGACAAAGTTGGCCTATGCCATAAATACACTGCCCAGTAGATATCAAAACGCATAGATTTGGGTGAAACCCGACTTTTATTTATTGCATTGTGTAATACACCTACACTGGATCGGAGCACGCAGGAGATCGGGAACCTGGTGCTATAAGGGAGCACAGCACCAAGACGCTCTCCATAGACTTTACTTTTAGGAAAGGCTTTCTTAAATGGCTCTAGTTTCTATATTAGTGCGTTTGGTTCAATGAAATTTTGATATGTTTTACTCACAAGGGTAATCTACAACATATCTGAATATGAAGGTGACATTACCGTGCACTTTTTTGATATAAGCCGCCGCATAACAACGTAATGATATGCCTACCTAAATTCGGTCTCCGGTCTGGATATCACCGCATGTGTAAATCGGTCCGTGAAATTAAAATTGACCTCAAATCACCTAGTTTAAATGTCAGAACATCAACTACACATTTCAAACACAACATATTAGTGAAAAATTATATCATAAACCGTCAAAAAATAACTCTCTTTCCCGCCAAATAGGAACTATTGTCGTACTCAACTTTGATTGATCGCGTCGATAGCGTGTCGCGATACCTATTTGGGTATGTGCTCCATCAAATACTATACTCCTGTATCAAAGACTACAATCTTTTATCAAAAAACTACAATCTTGTATCAAAGACTACAATCCTGTATCAAAGACTACACTTCTGTATCAAAGAGCACAGCCATGTATCAAATACAGCAATCCTGTATCAAAGACAGCAATAGCAATAGACAGTCTTTGATCATGTGTCAAAGACTACATTCCTGTAACAAAGACTACAATCCTGTATCAAAGACTACAATCCCGTATCAAAGACTACATTCCTGTATTAGATTGTGTCAGAACTACTTTATTGAAATGTATCGATCCGCTTATGTGTCCAAAGGGAGTTGCAAAGTGATATCTTGAATTGTTTCACATTAGACTTACCAAAACCAAAACCTATGGAAATTACTTCTACTCTGCGCAAGTATTGTGATATCGACAAAGATAAATTTGTAAAATCTCTAGGTGAAGTTATTTCAAACCAACCATCTCACATTCGTCAAGATAGTAATGCCATGTTTGAGTGGTATGATTCTGAAATCAAATGTTTACTGGACACATACGCTCCTTGAACGACTCGTACACGCCTTGTAAAAAATCGAATGCCGTACTACAATGATTCAATTCACACCGCACGTCGTGAACGCCGTCAAGCAGAACGAAAGTGGAGAAAGTCCAAGTCCGAACTTGATCGTGAATTTTATTTAAATGCAAAACGTAATGTAAATGATCTCACCATGTCTGCAAAACAAGCATTCTTCAAGGATAAACTATCTTCTTGTTCAACTAAAGATGTCTACCGCACTATTAACTCGATTAACAAAATGTTCAACATCTACCATACTACGATTCTGCAATAGATCTCGCCATCAATTCTCTTCATTTTTTGTCAATAAGATTGTGAACATCAGAAAGGAACTTGACAATGAAAATGTTAGTATTCCTGATCACTTTTGTGACTCTTCCCATGGAAATGTTCCTCCTCTTGAAGTGTTCAGACCAACTAATGAAATTGAACTTTTGAAAATCATCAATTCATCACCAAGTAAAACCAGTCGGTTGGATCCTATATCAACATGGTACCTCAAAGACAACCTGCCTCAACTTCTTCCTGTGCTTGCTGATATTGTAAATGTCTCTCTTTCTACCGGAGTCTTTCCCAAAGGAGCTCATTCTGCAATTATAAGGCCTCTACTGAAAAAGTCAACTCTTGATCAAAATACGCTGAAGAACTACAGACCTGTTGCCAATATAACTTTTGTTGGTAAATTAATTGAAAAGATCGCATGTTCACGTCTCACAGAACATATGGATTTGAACAATCTTGCAGACCCTTACCAATCTGCATACAGAGCACTGCACAGTACTGAATCAGCACTTCTAAAAGTGAAAAATGACATCATGTTTTCACTAGATGCTAATAGAGCTGTTCTTCTTGTGTTATAGGACTTATCAGCTGCATTTGATACGATTGATCACAACATTTTAATTTTACGTCTTTCTGAACGGATTTGTGTCAAAGGAACTGCATTAAATTGGTTTCGTTCATATCTAAATGATTGGTCTACCCACCCAAGTGGATATAGCTGGTAAACTCTCAGATCCAATCATCTCGCAGTTTGGTTTGCCACAAGGCTCTGTAGTCGGATCTGTTGGATATTCTGTTTATACCCTTCCAGTTGGTGACATTGCAAATCATCATAATGTGTCTCATCATAAGTATGCCGATGATACGCAGTTATACATATCATTTGATCCCAAAGTGCCGGTTGACCTTAACAGTGCAATAACTCGACTCCAAAAGTGTATATTTGATATTAAGAACTGGATGACTGCAAACAAATTAAAGATAAATGATAGCAAAACAGAGTTCTTTATTGCCGCATCTACATATAATCGCAAACACCATCTGCCATCTGATATAACTCTTTCTATTGGAAATGAAAACATTCAACCTGTGAAGACCGTAAGGAATTTGGGTGCCTTCTTTGATTCACAAATGACCATGTCATCACATATCACAAATGTCAGCAAAACGGTAACTTTCCATTTACGAAATATCGGCAGAATCAGGAAATATATTGATCAACCTACATGTCAACATGCTGTACGTTCATTGATACTCTCACGTCTCGATTATTGTAATGGCCTTCTCTCTTCGCTACCATCTACTTACATCATTCGCCTGCAACGTTTGCAAAACTGGGCTGCACGTCTTGTGTTTGAAGTCGACCGAAAACATTCGCCTGGACCACTTTTAAAATCACTGCATTGGCTTCCAATACGCCAAAGGATCATCTTTAAATTACTTCTGTGTGTTTATAAATGTCTTCATAACCAAGGACCAATCTACTTGTCAAATTGTTTATAATTATATGTTCCAAAGAGACCACTCCGATCTTCTAATGACTATCTACGTCTTCAATACCCTATCACTAGAGTTCCAGCTGGTGATAGAACTTTCACAGTTTGTGCGTCAAAAGAGTGGAACAAGCTACCTATCTGTATTAGACAATCATCATCTACAAGTGTGTTAAAAAAGCTCTTAAAACTCATTTGTTCCCTTAAACAGTTTTTCTGTTTATATTTTGTTTCTAATCTATTTTGTAATTGCTATAATATATTGTACGTACTATGCTCAAGTTACACTCACATTTTGTAGTTTAAGTTGTAATGGCGCAATTAATGCTTTCTGTATTGTATTGTATTGTATGCTGTTGATAGGCGAGGGATTGTATTTCTTGTGATACTTGACCTGTCTGCAGCATTCGATACTATTGATCATGCTACGTTATTGCAACATCTTGACTACCTCTTATGTACGAGAAATACAGCCATTAGGGCCGTATTCTCATACTAAACGCGTGTTTCGCCTGAATCCGTCGCTAACTACCCATGTTTAAGTTAAACGCAAGTCTTTCTTTTAGACAGGACGTTTAACAAAACACAGTTTTAAACTATGCAAATATCGTCCCCGGGGGAACTTGTATGGTAATTTCTTGCAGGTAATAGTGGCCCAGATAATGGACGTGTGAATGGACGTGTATTTAAGCGATACCCGGCCTATCCGTCGGCTCGCAGCGATTTTGAAGTGGGGTTAAAATTAGGACTATACAATATTTATGCGAGGGGCACATGCAAATATCGCATGAAAAGCACACTTTTACCGATGAAATAAACAAATCGATCAATTAATGAATGTATTATGGGGTGACATGCGACGTTATGCCGGGAATTTGGTCGGCAGTTGCCATTATTCGTTGCCCGGCAGTGTGTGCGCGCATCCTGTTTTGTTTGGGACCCGTGCTTTGAAAACTCGCGCAAAAGCATTATAAGGGGCAATAAGGCATAGTGGGCAGTGTTGTGGTCATATATTATGCTGTTCCCTCTAGCATGTATCGACAGTCCAGTCCCTTCGACCGTTTGTTGATAAACATTGCTGTCACCCAACTATACGGAGATAACACGTCTCTCACAACTGCAACCGTTGTGACTTACCATGCAGGACCCTATTGTTTGTAATCGGCGGACACGGGTTCAATTCCCAGCTTTTGCATGTCTTATTTCATTTCATTTAAAAAAACCTGAAGTAGGCCTACATGAAGTGATATTAATGCCTGAATATTATATACATTTTACTCATTTATTACTTATTGATTGATACCCGTGTTTGATATAACGCCACTATAATTCCTTTATTGTTTTCACATTCAAATTAGTATTGATTATTTCTTCATTTTCACTGTAGGCCTAAACATGTATAGATCAAGACTAGATACTGTAAAGATATTGGTTAATTCAGATTATTTTTATTTATTTTATCTTTTGTGTTATTATTTATTACATGTTTTCATAATTTTCAATATTTTCACATAATATTCATATTACATAATTTTCAATATTTTCACATAATATTCATATTACATAATTTTCAATATTTTCACATATTACTCATATTACATATTATTACATGTTTTTTTATAATTTTCATATTTGATTTTTCAATTAAAACATTCAAAAAAATACATCATACACCTGAGTCTGCGCTCTACATTTCTTCACTCATACATTCATGACATGGTTTCATGCATAGTTGTTCAAACATTATATTACGTCATGTATCCGTTTACACAGATAGTTGTATATTATCTAATTTTGTAAATTCATATTTAATTTCAATATAAGTTTTACATCAAATCATCAACATGTTTATAATATGAATTTGTATCAATATACATGCGCATCATACAAATAATTTATTCATTTACTCATCCAGACAATCATGCTAAGGCATACACCTTTTTAATATGTTCAAAACCCAACGAATGTTACTGGGTCAAATAATTTACAAATTAATGAGTTGATCAACTAATTAATGTATTAACTAATTATTTGTCTTAGCTATCATTTAAACAAAATTCTTTTCAACCATGGTATCATCACGACATACACTTGATGATGCAGAAGTGTAGTTAAACGCGAGTTAAACTACCACCATGCCCATGTTTAATGTTTAATGAACGTTTGGCTTTCTTTAATGTATTTATTATCAACCAGTCGTTTCGTTCTAAAGGCGATTTGTTCTAAAGGCGATTCGGAGCATTTAAATTGAAATCGATTGACCTGTAGAAGGGGGTCATATTTGAATTCTTCAATTTGATTTTCCTTTAAAGCGGAGCGGACCAAGATGCGCCGTATTCGCGCACTAAACACGGTAACTAAACGAGTGTTTAGTTTCTGTACTCTTTATCTTTTACTATGTAATTTCTTTTGGTTTGTAATCTATTATCAACAATTTATTTCAGATTCCAGCTGCTCTCCAGAGACTACTTACACAAATTGTTCAGATAGTGTATATGTCCAGGCAGTGTGCGCTAGTAAGTTGCATTGGTCACGGGTGATTAAGATGCTTTATTTTGTAAATAAACACGCGTTATAATGACAATTATTTTTATTTATTTTTAGTGTGTATAAAGATTGATATCATGAGTGTAACCCTGAGGTTGTTGTAATTTGAAAATATTCTACAACTTAATATTTGCCTTGTTTTTCGATGTTTTTTAATGTTTTATATCATATCATATTTTTAATGTTTTTTATCTATAATGTACAATATTCTCTTTTATATTAATTAATAAGTTACCTTGTCTTGTTTTTCAATGTTTTTTATCATGTAAATTTCATGTATTTTGGCCTTAGGGCCACGACTGTGAAATATTAATAAAATAAATCAGTCAATAAATCAATCAATCAATAATATTGAGAAGTTTGTTTAGTGCCAAATGCAAAGATGCCCCCTGACTTGCTCAAAACGTAAAATACATAAAAGAAAATTAATGAAGGTACAAAGGTGTCTGTATAGTGTACATAGCAATTTGTTATACACTAGCAACCAAAAGTATTAGGACACCTTGTAAGCTGCAAATTGAGAGAAAACACTGGGAATCTATTGAACTACTGTGTTAGGTTTTTGGTATTCTAGGGTTATAAATTAATGGAAAGTTCTTAACAGTTTGTTACAATGAATTTGGGATGATATTCCTACTTAAGACATTATTATTTAAATGGAAAACATTTGTAACAATATTTCAGTGATAACGTTTTTTTGCATTGATACGTGTATATTTAGTTAATTTGAGTCAAATAGCTTGACAAACATTCTTAAGTCATGATGAAATGATAGCCCTGTGTAGTGGGCCCATGTTATGTGGGTGCTATGAACAAGTTCAGATACTTTGGTCGGTTCAGATACTTTGGTCTGTTAATATCTGTGTCAAAAACACAGATATTACATGTGGACTGTAATATTTCACTATGAGTTGAAAAAATGTGTTGCTGAATCTCTTCTCATTAATAAATTCATGTTTTCTCAAACATCTGCTCATTTCATTCCATGAAATGGAAGAAAATATGAGCCTACGTTGAATCCCCATACAAATTTCCCATTGAAAATAGCTCATGAATAATTCATCAAGCTCATTATAACCTATACAATGCAATGGCAGGCAGTGTGTCAATTTTGACTTCCTTTCAAAATAACCTTCGCAATTGTCCTGTCAGTGGATCCACTCAAGTGAAGCTAATCCCAAAAAAATGTCTCTAATCTTTAATCTTCCTCAAACATTGATCTCTTTATTCATCTTTAAAAATTAAATATTTGGGAGGGAATTTTGAAACTGATATTTTAACACCATGACTTTCATATTCCAATCTCCCTATACCTTCTAATTACACCCACGGGAACTGGGCATACTACAAACTTATATTCATTTCATCATTACTAAGTATTATTTTTAAAGCTAAATTTACTCTTAAATTAACTGAATATATCAAAGAAAACATTCTAATTCACTGAATATTGTTATAAGTAATTTCCCTATGAACTATTAATGTCTCAACCATATCTTAAATTCGTTTAAACAAATGTATAAGAACTTTTCAGCAATTTGAAATTCTAGAATATCAAAAAGCTAACACTGTAGTTCAATGGGTTTCCAGTGTGTTCTATACATTTTTAGCATGCAAGGTGTCCTATGACTTTTGGTTGCTAGTGTGTGTTTAAACACACACTATCAACCAAAAGTCATAGTCATAGTTGTTAATACAACTTTTTATATACAGCTCCAAGTTATGTGGGCTGCTTTTATGAAGTGTCTAGCGATGACCGTCTTTTACCTGATTACCCGCCATATGAGGGACAACCACGTTTGGTAGACATCGATGGTATGACAATTAAGAAATGTATTGACGCATGTCGAGAACTTGGCGGTAATATACGATATGCTGGACTTGAATCACGTAGAGAGTGCTACTGTGGATCTGCGATCAGAGAACAACTTTTGCAATATCTCGAAGAGGATTCCGAGTGCAATTATGCATGTTCTGGAGATGCATTAGATGTATGCGGGGGAGAATTCAAACTATCCATATATGACAGTATGTATGTGTATTGAAATACGGTTAGGGTCATGTGTTTTTAACGCGCCACTTTCGCGATTTTTACCTTTTACCTCATCTGAGATTCAAATTAGCAAAGACAATGTCTTGCTCTACCCATGAAAAGTATACATTTGCATAATGAAAATCTCATAAGAAATCCAGATATGTCATCGAATTTTATATTGGACATAATGCTAACGTAGAATGGTTGACAATGTTCAAGAATATATCAAAATGTTATATTTTGATTAAAGCTCAATACTATTTCATACTCTATAATAATTTACTTTGCATATTTGAGTTCATTATGAAATTACCCGTCAGAACATAATTATATGGTTGTCAAGGGTTACTTTGTTTGGAAGATGATGATAATATACCGGGAAGTGAATGAGCCCGAAAGTGTATTTCATATTTGTTGGTATGTACTCTACCCTGATTTGAATTGCATTATTGAATGCCCCTAGTTGAGAGCTTTCCAAAAATGTACTATAATTTGCTATCATAGGTTGAATCCTTTTTTATGATATACTCATTTATGTAAAACCAATGAATTAGGGCAAGTTTACTGATTTTAATGATTAACAGTTGTCTGGAACTTAAAATGTTATTTCAATCGGACATTCGGATGCCGAGATATGTTAGGTCAAAGGGGCATGAAACCAACATCTCTGGCAACAACTTCATTTTTAATTTCCTTATTTTTTTGAATTCCAGTTGCTAGGTAATTTCCTAATTATGTGTAATTATGTATGCATAAAATATGCAAAGTAAAGTTTGTGGATAGATGAGATGAGCTATGATGATATGACTTGGTACATGGGTAGTACACGTGAAGTATTTATTTTTCTTATTATAAAAATTACTATAAACATCATTATTACAAGGTTTATTGATATTTCCAAAATGAACCATGCGCTATACAAGATCATATACACAAATAGAAAATATTAAGAAGCCAGTACACGTTAAAAATAGAAAATAGAATATTGCAGCATCCTTTTTGTAGAAAAACTGTTTTGCCGATTGTCACTATAGCTGGTCAGATTCATATAATTATCTACAAACTGTAGGTTTGCAACCCGGGCCAACGTTTTATAAGGGCGTAAACGTGACCACCAATAACCATGACGTCATTGAAGCCGGCACGTACATCACTGCGAATTGTTTTAAATGGCCTGTCGAGAGATGGCATCTTCTTCTTGTTGTTATGATGTATGATGGGTTTTTTCTTCTTTTTTAGGCTCAATAATTATTTGTCTAACAAATAATGTACAATGTTGTGCTTACTGGACCGCTCCTTTAAGAATATTAGAAGCAATTATGTGAGTTTATATTATTGTTGTATGTCACATTCGTTGCCTGCAACTGTTAACAATTTGCATATCATTGTTCTCCTTAACCATGTTTACCTATAAACATTCCAGTTACATTAGGAAATTGCAATGATCCCGGCGTTCCTGATAATGGTCACGTCATCAACCCTGTCAACCCGAATAGTACTTTTGCATTCGGCGATGTCATCACCTTCGGCTGCAACGATGCCTTTGTTCTTGAAGGGTATAATTCTATACAATGCGTCCTTGGCACATCGTCTGAGGAGTCTGCGTGGAATTTTTTGATTCCAACTTGCAGTGGTGAGTTTTTTTGGGGTTTTTTATGATAAAATTTACTGAATTATCATGTATTTGTCTATTAGAAACTTCTTCAACCAGATAAGAGGGTCATTTCGATCGCGTGTCCTCAATGGTTTAACCGCTAGATTTTATTAAAATGATCGCTTAGCTTGTCACATTGGATTTGGTGTTTCACAATCACAGTCACATGCTGATCTCTTTCTCTGGACTGGTTGTAGTGACTGTTGTAAGCTTCCTTCTTTCTGTGGCGTTTCCAAAGGGAGTGGGGGCACGCCATTCGGTTGAAAAGACTCATACGGAGCAATGTTAGCATTGATCAATTAGAGTCTTTTTGACTCAACAATATTGTCCGAGATTGTAGGTCAAGACACGAAGCTAGTATAATAGTGGCTCGACTCGTGTCAGAGTCGCCCCATATAATAAGCCCATATGCATGAGGTGTTAGATGTTTACATTTTGGTGTTGAGGTCTTTACAGCATTATTCTGCCTTCTGTTGATATAGGCCGCAGTTACAGGCTTGTAGATGGCCCATCCACGAGACCCAACATTGGCAGAGTACAGATTCAACAGAATGGTTATTGGACAGATGCGTGCTTTCTTGACCCAAAGGGAAACAAGGCTTGGGATTTCAATAACTTGACGATGGTTTGTGAACAATTGGGTTACCCAGGGGCATTGAACTCAACAAAAATTGATAGCTGCAAAGGAGGTTTGTATTATTATTATTTTTACCAGTAATTAATGTGGTTTGTTTTCCATATTTGCCTACAGATCAGATCCATGATCCTGCTTTATTGATGGGTTATTATTTATGTATAATTATTTAAAAACAACCTTAGTTATTAGTGGTATTATTTTTACCTTGATTTTTTCAAAAAATCGAGGTCTTGAATCTGTCGTGTTTTTTTTCTTCTTTGTTTCTTTCCCAAGCCCACATACAAAATGCATCTCCTCCTACATAGTACATGCTACAATCACCATGGACCCCCAATCAGACCTTCATATAGGTGTTTACGGTTTGGGGTCAACGGTCACACAGGGGTCACTAGGGGTCAAAACGTCAAAATTGGTCAACATATTCCTTATGATCGTACGCATATACAATAGTTCGGTTTTGGAAAATGAAAATTTATTTGGAGTCACTAGGGGTCAAAATGAAAATTTTCAATTCGATCACTTAAAATGCATCTTGTCTCAAAGAAAATGACTGATGACCTTCGTAATTGGTCAAAAGATTCCTTGGATCCATGCACATATAGGGTGACAGTGATTAAAAGTGACATGTCATACGGGGTCACTAGAGGTCATTGACCTATAGGGGAATGTGGGGCAACTGGTCCGAAATGAAGGATTTTGTAATTGTATGGGCATAATGCTTTCTTTTGAACAGTACGGCTTTTGTTGAAACTTGACATATATCCTTACCTTCTACAATCCAAAACATTTGTAACTTTAGGGTATTTACACATGTGATATTCTCCAGATCTTTGAAGCCACCTCCTTGAGTGATATATTGAAATACAGATAGTATGGGCGATATATGAAGATGGGTTTAGATCATGTTTAATGTACTTTATAGGATTGATAGATATGCAGCAGTAAATATATCCTTGCAGTACAGTCGTCTTTAGATGCTAGGTGCATATTGCATTTGATGGGTGCTATATTGTAGTGTGCTTAAGGACTTTCCGAAATATGATTAAAACCATAGGTTGTGGTTGAAATGAACGTAAAATGGCGCATATTGCTAACTTGGGACATAGGTGGTTTGCATTTGCGATCAATATTATCATTTAAAGAATGCTTCAACTTAAATCATTATCACGGATATTCATTTGGTAGAGTTATTAGTTTATGAATTTGCAAATAACAAAGTACACCATTTTTTAAATTTTATCTAAAGACACTCGTCTACTTGTAGGACCCGAACGCCGTAATATTTGCGAATTCAAAGATACTCGCTGGCTACAGAAATCTGTGTAATGGCTAAAAACAAAAATGCAGTTTTGCCTTTTTTTCTAAAATGTATTGGAGTTATTGATTATTATGACAAATGGTGGTATGTTTTTAAAAAATTTGGCGTAAAATGTATTACGTCACAGGCATGTTTGAATAATGTTTCATCTCGACAAAGTGCTAAGTCATTTGTTGGGGCAAGTGGTCCGAAGGGGTATGGGGCAACTGGTCCGCCTGCAAAAACTTAATCAAAATTTTAAAATTCATTTTGAAAATTAGTTGTTAGTGTCAATAAAACATGACTCGGTATTGAATGTGAATAGAATATGAAATAATTCACATTCTTTCTAGTTCTTAGACATTTCGGGGCATTTTGGGTCTAATACCACTATTTCTGCTATTGAAGGATTACATATGACATGAAATTGCTTTAGAATGGTTTAAAACCTCGGTATTATGAATTACATCTTTATTATATTTTGAATGGTGTCTGTAAAGGTATTTGCAATGACGAAATATCATTGTTTTATGTATTTTATCCACTGCTTTTTGTGTATATTAACCGTTGGGTCATCATTGTCATATTGACTACCTTTAACATGTAACTTTCCCCTGTAACATGAAAAGCTGGCTAAATATCAAGATGGTTTATTATAAGTACTAAATGATGATTATATGAAGTAAATAAAATCTTTAAAGAAAAGGGTATATATAGACAAATGTATGGGGCATCTGAATATCACAACCGTAACCATTTAACTAGGTTCATACCGTTTTATCTAATAAATGTGCAGTCGAAAATTTCGCTTGTTTTGTACACCATTAGTATACTGCTATTTACACGTTAACCACGAAAACTGTAAAAAACATGGGTTTCATGAGACATGTATCCTTTTTACATGTTAAATAATATGGAAATGTTGCCTAGTTTCCGTGTTGTCATTCACTGATTTCTGTGTATTCTAACCGTTGGAACATATAGGACCAGTTGCCCCAATGATGGGGTAACTGGTCCGTGCCAAGTAAAGTTTTCAGTTAGTGGTAATTGGCCTTTTCTTTAGATATTTTTTAACATTGATTATATGTTATATGTAAACAGTTACATGGGTGATATTTTCATAGCAATTCCATAAATATTTACACGAGCTTTAATCTTTTATATCATAAAATATGCTTAACCGGACCAGTTGCCCCATCCTCCCCTACAGTGGCCATGCAAAATTGAAGACATGCTCTGATATGAACCAGACTTGATTCATCCTGTTTGATTTGATAAGACACGAAAAACAGTCAATCATGATAACAAGGTCAAAGGTCGTGAAGACTTCACTAGGGGTCAAAATGTGAATCTTCAATCCATTCACTTAAAATGCCTCATGTCTCAGAGATAATGACTAATAACCATCTAAATTAGTCAAAAGATTCATTTCGTCTATGCACGTATAGGGTGATCAGCGATATGGCGTCATAAGGGGTCATTGACCACAGGGGAAAAATTTAAGACATGCTCCGATTTGAACCAAATTTGTCTCATCTTGGTTGATTCGATAAAACAAGAAACAACGTCAATTATCATAACCATGTCAAAGGACAAGAAAAGTGTTACTATGGGTCATAATGTTAATTTTCATATAGGGTGTTCAACGATTAGAAGTGACATGTCATATGGGGTAACTAGGGGTCATTGACCTATACAGGGGTGACATTTAATACATGCTCTGATTTGGACCGGACTTAATGCATCTGATCTCTTTTGATAAGACAAGAAGAAAAGCCAATTGGGACATTGAGGTCTAATGTCAGGAACGACGAAAAAATCAAGGTGGCTTGATCTTTGACCAGAGTAAGAAATGGTTATTATTATAATTAGTGTTATACGGTTAAAACTGTCCTTAACGAGAAGGAGAACAAAGGCGTTTATTCCGTCCTGTTTAATATGACGTTAAGGCGAAGAAAAGTGACGTTAAGGCGAACATTTTAATCCACTATTAGTGCAACCTCCTTTCAAAGGAATTCTGTTTAGGTGTACATTTTATATCCTTAATACGTTTTAATAGATGTACCTCTTTATTTTTATCTATCAACCGCTATCAAACGAATTAGGAAAAATTGGTCATTAATTTCAAGGATCAAATTTGAATATTTTAATTTAATTGACCTTGTTTTAAGAACGGACAAAGTGGCAGTGAAAAGACGGTGGTGTTCGTCCGAGTTATAATCTATATTACGCAATTTGTTACTTTACCCTTAATCTTTTCTTTGTATTTTTTTGTCGGTTTTTTTGTTGTAATTATTAACATTTTATTTCAGATTCCAGCTGCTCTCCAGAAACGACATACACAAATTGTCCAGCAAGTGTATATGTCCAGGCGGTGTGTGCTGGTAAGTTGCATTGGTATGGGTGATTAAGATGATTTATTTTCTTAGTATGTATATATATTGATATTATTAGTGCACGGGGGTGCTGTCATTTTAAAATATTCTAGAACTTAATCGTAATACTGAGAAGTGAAAAAGCCTCTGAGTTGACAACATAACAGACTTTTAAAAGCTATATAACTTATCTGATCTTAAGCATATTTATTTATCAGAGTAAAAGTGTTATAATTATCATGATTATTGCAATGTTTGTTTTGCAAACATTTGAAATGGAATAAAAGAAAAATATAGATAATTTGTTAACTCAGTGTTCAAATTTCGGACCAAGAAATAGAAGGACTCAAAACATTCAGTGTTGATAGTATCAACTTAAAGAGGTACTGAGAGATACGTATTGGAGTGCGCCCTCTTAAAAATCAGTTGTTTGGCACGTACATTATACTTAGGCATACTAATTACCATCTGAAACCATTTACATTAATTCGCCGTACAGTTTTACGATTTGGTAATTTCGGTGTAGATCAATCCGAAATGATCAGCATCACTCACCACATAAATTGCTTCAACCGAATTTCTATCTAGCGCCACCATTCAACCGTGTTCTCATAAGGTATTACACATCAGGGTTGAAACAAAAACAAACACAAAATTCATATTTCATTTTTCTCGGCAATCTCTCAATGCACCTTTTATCATTTCTCATATATATATTTCTAAGAGCCATTTCCAATGCCTTTATGTGAAAGCTATGTTTAACAACTTTTTATATACAGCTCCAAGTTATGTGGGCTGCTTTTATGAAGTGTTTGGCATAAATGACCGTGTTTTACCTGATTACACACCATATGATGCATCGGGACAACCACGTTTGGTAGACAAGTATGGTATGACAATTAAGAAATGTATTGAAACATGTCGAGAACTTGGCGGTAATATACGATATGCTGGACTTGAATCCCATAGTGAGTGCTTCTGTGGAACTGCAATCAGAAAACAACTTTTTCAATCGTATCGCAAAGACGATTCCGAGTGTGAATATCGATGTACTGGAGATGCATTCGACGTATGCGGGGGAGAATTCAGACTATCCATATATGACAGTATGTATTTGTTTCTTGTTTATTGAACAAACATTGTGCGAATTATATTTTAAAATAATGACAGGATCCCTGTTGTCCTAACATATTTCCAAGAGCCATTTTTAGCAAATTGAGCAATGAAATAGTATCATTTTCTATAGTAAACTTTACTCACTTTACACATTGGCCTTGCATTTTATGATTTTTTTTCATAGCGGGTTAGATTGAAGACAGTATTTAATGTATTGTTCAATGTAAATTGCATTGGCATACGACCCTTAGAAGTCAACTGTCCTGGATGTTTATAGCTTTAACTTAATAAGTTAACTTGTCAGGATCACCCATGCATTGTATGTATTCCTAACAAATAATGATTATTAATTGGTCACTCAATGGTTTTATTGGCCAGTAATCAAGGTGAACTGGACAGGCCCATAACCACTGATATTTTTTGTTTTGTGTGTGTGTTTTTCTGGGAGGGGGGGGGGGGGGGGGGGGGGGGCGCCAACTTTCAGAAAAGGTACATCGGAGCGTCATCCGAGAGTTATTATGACCCCTCAGAAGTTTAATATGTTTTGAAAATGAAGGCCTAATTCAAGCTTTAAAAGTGTTAAAAGTAAAATTTCCTTCAATTCCCAAACATTATTTTTAGAAAACCTAGAGAAGACAACAATAAGAAAAAAATAAAGACCGCCTCACCCGAGTAAAAAAAGAAAATGGGTGTGTGTATGTGGAAAATGTTGGGGTGTGGGAGGAGTTCAATGCATGATGCCCCAGAGTCAGACAATATATAAAGACAATTATATGATAAAATAAGAATAAACAAGGAACCTCCTCCTCAAATTATGCAAATTTTGTGAATATTTGAATAAATTAGCATAATTAAATAATTTATGTAAATGAATGTTATTGTTAGTTAATCTCATGTACTTACTCCCCTTAAGGTTATCATTATCATCATTATTATTATTATTATCTTGCTAACAGGTACCTTAGGGCGAAACAGGTTTTTGTTATTCACTCATTATTACGTTAGGGCGAAAATAGTATTTCGCCCTAACGTAGTTTCTTTCATAAACTAATAATGCGCTTTACTCCGTTATAAATAAAGGAAATTACTATTCATGAGCTAATTAATTATGCAAATTTATTCAAATATTCAATACATTTGCATATTTGTACGACGGGCTGTCTCTAACAAGTGACTAAGGACAGCCCGTCGTACAAATTATGCAAATTTTGTGATTATTTGAATAAATAAATTTGCATAATTAATTAATTTATGTAAATGAATGTTATTGTTAGTTAATCTCATGTATCATTTCTACTTCATGTTATCATTAGCGATATTATCATTATTATTATTATTATTATTATTATTATTATTATTATTATTATTATTATTATTATTATTATTATTATTATTATTATTATTATTATTATTATTATTATTATTATTATTATGATTATTATTATTATTATTATTACTATTATTATTATTATTATTATTATTATTATTATTATTATTGTCTTCATTTGTGCTTCTAAGGATCGATGGATCTTTCAGCAGCATAGAATGATCATTCAATAAAAGTATCCTCCCAATCCAGAAAGACTTCTGAAGATAGCAATTAGTTAATAGACCATGTATACGCCAAGTCGCACAGTTACGAGGGGGACTTTTGGGGGTCTTGATTATCATAAAATTGAACACGTTTATATGTAACATATGGCCGCACGCGATTCCTCCCCGGGAATCCTCCATAGACCTCGTGAAATGTGAAATCTCGTCGCATGGGTTTGTTTGTGTAAAGCGGGCGATGTTTTGATTTGTATAATCCGTGATATCTTCGAGGGAATGATAATGTGTGGCTTATTCCGTAGTGCAATGGGTCACCAAACAAAACATTATTATTAAGTCATGTTTCAATGTATGCCTTAAATCGAAACAAACCTTATATCTGAATGAGCTATGCAGAATATCCCTCGAAATTGATCATATCCCTCGAAATTGATCAATCTTTTAAATGAAGACGAGATAGAAGAAATTACGTGATATTGCATTTTCGTATAGGTTTCATTTCCAATCAACGTATACGTGGGATAGGAATCCTATTATCATGATTATACTCAGTCGAACGATTATCAACATACGTGCGTCTTATTTACCAATATGTATGGCATGTCTCGTTAATAAGGTATCCGGGTCAAAGTTCGTTACCTGTATTATTAATAGTTTGCATATTGTTATTGTCGTTGACCTAAACATTCCAGTTACAATAGGAAAGTGCAATGATCCCGGCGTTCCTAACAATGGTCACATCATCAACCCTGTCAACCCGAATGGTACTTTTGCATTCGGCGATGTTATCATCTTTGGTTGCAACGATGCCTTTGTTCTTGCAGGGTATTCTTCCATACAATGCGTCCTTGGCACATCGTCTAATGAGTCTGCGTGGAATGGTTCGATTCCAACTTGCGGTGGTGAGTGGTGTTTGTTTTTTAATAATAGGGTTAACTTAAGTATCATTCATTTGTATATTCTAAATGGGAAACTATTTCAAACAGATAAAGAGGGTCATTTCGATCGCGTTTCCTCAATGGTTTAACCAGCTCGATTTTAAACGATCGCTATAGCTTGTTACATTGAATTTGGTGTTTAACAATCACATGCTGATCTCTTTATCTGGCTCGCTTAATCTTGCAGTGACTGTTGTAAGGCTTCTATTATCATTGACGTGTCTAAATGGAGGGGGCACACGATATTCGATTGAAAAGACTCATACGGCCAATGATAACATTGATGAATTAGAGTCCTTTTTACTTGGGGGAAATGATGAGAAAGTTATGTAAGCACTCGCCAAGGGCTTCGCCCTGGACAAAACGCCGTCATTCGGGGGAGACTGTCCATGGTAATGGGTGCCAGACTGTGCCGGTGAAACGCTCGATCATCACTGGCGGCAGCGGTGGGATATCTGATATTCTAATCAATTACATTGAACATGTTTCATAAAAATAATTGGACATCCGCGATTTTTATTCATAGCAGGACAATATAGTATAACCCAAAAGACCGGTTAAACGGCCGGATAGAGAAAGTACTATAACCCCGAAAGACCAGTTTACCGGTCTTAGAACAGGTCACGCATTGATCATATGACTTCGAGTGGTCAATATAACTTTCAAGAAGTCACATGATGTTCACCCGATGTGAAATACCTTGTTTACGCCAGGTTTACGCTGTGTCTTGATGACATTTTGCTGAAGAAAAATGTCAAAAAAGGCATAAAATGGGATGAATATGCAACAAAATCATGCGCAAATGATTCTCAAGTAGACAGGGTGTACTGTTTCACGGTCATAACAGTAAATTTTGGGATGAAAACGGATAGTGAAAGTGATGTTTATACCGATTATATAACTAACCGAATATGTTACAACAAAGAAGGCATGCCACTATAGAAAACGGTTAATCAGAGGGTGACAGATCAATCAATACATTAGAATTAGGCATAATGTATGCAAAAAATACAGGGTGAGGGTACCGATCCCTACAAATAATGCAGGGTTCAAAGGGTTAAGATTTTTGGGGGAGCGTGTTGGCGCAGCGGTTGTTCCCTTGCACTAATGAAATCTGGGTTCAATTCTGTGCACGACCGGGCTTTATGTGCATTTGGTTTATTACGATCCATGCACGCTCTCGCATGTTTTTTCCGGGTTCTCCGGTTTATTCCTGCTTTCAAAATCGGTTATCAGTTGTATCAAAAACTTCCTTAACCCAATAGTATTTGGGGAGTGTACCATATAAACAATGAGTTTAGGGAGCCTACGGTGTAGTGATGACGCTGTACCGAGGTCCATGGCGTAGGTTAAATAGAACCGTACCATGTAAACAATGAGCTTAGGGAGTCTATGATGTAGCGATGACGCTGTACCAAGGCCCATGGCGTAGGTTAAATAAAACCGTTCCATATTAACAGTGAGCTAATGGAGCATATAGTGTAGCGATGATGCTGTACCAAGGTCCATGGCGTAGGTTAAATAAAGCTGTACCGTGAGCTTAGGGAGCCTATGGTGTAGCGATAACGCTATACCAAGGTCCATGGCGTAGGTGAAATAAGACCGTACCGGGGACCGTACCATATTAACAATGAGCTAGGGGAGCCTATGGTGTAGCGATGACGCTGTACCAAGGTCCATGGCGTAGGTTCAATACAATTGTACCATATACACAATGAGCTTATGGAGCCTATGGTGTAGTGATGACGGTGTACCAAGTTCCATGGCATGAAGACCATGGTCCATGGCGTGGGTAAGAAACTATTCCATATAAACTTTGCGCTTAGGGAGCCAATGGCGTAACAATTAAGCGGTACCATCGCCCATGGCGTGGGTAAAAACAGTACTATATATAAACGTTGCGCTTAGGGAACAAATGGCGTAACAATAAAGCCGTACCATGGTCCATGGCGTAGGTTAGAAAACCGTACCATATAAAAATGATGCACATACAGAGCCGGTGGCGTGGTTCAAAACTTAAAAAGGTAGTATGAGAATCAAGCTTATCAATCTTTTCACAAGCATGAACACATGTACTATAAGTATAATTATAATGACAGTAAATGACTGCTTGTGTAGCAAATCAGGGGCCTAGCGCCAGGTCTGACACTATACTTTCTCAAACCTTCTCAAACTGGTAACTCTCAATCTAGGGACAAGTATTGGTACCATAATAAAATGAGCAGCCCTACGTAGCATTAAAGAGCCTAGCACCAGGCCTGATACTACTATGCAAGAAAAACCCTTTGTACAGGCAGTCATAGTCCAGTGCAAGGGAGCAGAATTATGCAGTTAAAATACCCTGAGCAAGTAATGTAAGGGTGCAGAAATGTGCAGTTAATTGCCCTGAGCACCGGTAGTCTAGGCATGAATTCTGCTCTGATGCCTGAAGGTCCTGACATAATTACTAATAACCCAGTAACAATACAAAACCTGAAATAAGAGATAAGGCTTCAGTTGCACGATGTACAAAGAGCAAAGAGAATCAGTGGGCCTATAATGCTCCAGCCATGGGAGAAGGTATGCAGGACTGTGTTGTTATGTAAACTCAAAACAACAGAGGGCGCTATTTATGAGCTACCACTATCAGAGGGGGTCACATACAGCGCTCTATTGATCTATTAGGTTTACCTATTGGTAAGTGCAATCAAATCAGTTATAAAACTTAACCTCCCCTTATTCTAGGTATTTTCCTTAGTTATAATTTAGGCCGCGAAGTTTAAACTTGGCAACGCATTCTCAAGCGCCGTACATGATTCGCTGTCAGTTCCGGTTTACTCGACCCATCGCAATATGCATTTCTGAATACTCTTAGTCTCCCAGTATTTAGACCATGTTACATTTTATAACATAATGATGGCGAACCAGTGATGTTTTTACATTTTAGAAACTCGGATTGATGCGGGTTAGTTCTAGGTTTTAAATTGTTATTATAATTAATAAAATAACATATTCTGTATAAAAATATCAACTTTATAGCTTTGCCATTCTTGTATTTTTCTATCGTGTTATGTCGCTACCTGCGAGTGCGCTAATTCTCCATAATTTTACTATATAACGATATATAGTTCCATTGTTGCCTTTATCAGTTATATCTTCTTTCTCGTTTAATTTTGATAGTCTTATCAACACCGCGTATCATCAGCCCGCCTCAATCAACTCCAGAATTTAAAACGGGTATTGTAATTCTCATTTATTTCATTAATTGTAATTAAGTGGTAGAGCGTTGGGGGAATGGTGATCAATATGTAATAAAAGTAACCTTGAAGTTTACTGAGTTCTGAGTTCTGAGTCCCCTTTTTATAGTGTTTTAGAAGTATTCCCCTCGACACACTTTCGACATCGCCGATTCAACTTATGGAATGCCTTTGCGTAGTCCGCTTCAGGTAGGCCTAAAGCTTTGAAACACTGATACACATCATTTCTGACGGCACTTCTGCTCTCACATTTTCTTCCTGGTATCTCCTTATTCGGTATAGGGAAGAGCTAAAAGCCACGTGGCGCTAAGTCTCGGAAATACGGTGGATGTTTCAGCGTACGGATGTCATTAGGTGCTGATAAAGTCCTTAACAATGGCGGGTCTAGGTAAAATGAGGAGGTATCTACGGGAACAAAGCTTTCTCATTTGCAGATGTTTTGTCAGATTTTCATATGCACTTCCTTTTGAGATGTTGATTAATGCTGTTAAACATCGTCCAGGTAATTGGTTCATCCTCGTCAATCAGATCTTTCACTTTCTAATATGTGGTGGAAACATGGAGAATCCTCCACACTCTGCACTGAAACGTCTAACTCAACGTAAAACTCTTTAAGTCGGTGTGAGTTTGTAAGGTTCTCGTTACCGAGGATGGTGCCAATCTTCATGTACGACCTTATTTTATTTTTTAAACTTCCCACCGTTTTTACATTGATTTTGGTATGTGTCTTGAGGCTCGCATTATTATTCAATTGCCATTGCATAACCCAAGCAGCTAGACGCCCCAAATGTCAGTGTTATTGTCATTACATACTGACCCATCATCACATATCACATTACTCCCTTTTTCATTTGAATATAAATCTAATTGAAATACTTCACGCCTCTTAAGAGGACAAGCTGACCGATTTTACTCTCTAAACTTCAATTAATTATGTTTTGTTACAGGTAATACAGTAGGTATTGTTGCTGGTGCTTCTGTTGGTGCTGTTCTGTTCCTCGTCGTGATTGTAGTTCTGCTGCTGCTGTACCTTTATAAAATGTAATTACGATTAATGTTTATTGATAAGTCATAATCTTGATAAAAAAGGCCGAACGGAGCAGATGGCAACGAACCCGATATAAAAGGAGTCCTGACAAAATAAAGATTACGGGTTCCTTGGCCTAATATTACACCGCTGCTTTGGCTGACTCAGTATTGATTTTGATTTTTTACTCTGTGCAGTCATTGGAAAATATTGCTGGAATATCTGAATTAAACGTCGTGGTTTACAAAATTTGAATATTTGTGTGCATTTTCAAGTAAACCTGAAGTGATATTCCTGTACCATTGGGGAAATTCCATACAATGTGACGTTTGGTATTTAATCCTGTCGCTTGAGCTTGGTAGATACCCATGTAAATGTGACATTACATGTTGCATCGCATAACCGGTTTGCGTGTTTGTGCAGGGAGGGGATCGGTGGCTAGGTAATTGCAACAGCCAAATAGATTCATAAACTTTGACCGCAGTACTATTTCAGTAAATGTAATATCTTCCAATTTAGGGGAGAGAATATTTTAAATCTTAATATAGTCAAAGACACATCAGGTCCATGCTTTGCTGCGTCGTATATCACATCATAGTATGTATAATGACCGAAATGCAGATAGCCCTTTGTTGCACTAGACCCTCGTAGTCTATTTATCTATCCCGAGACATTGACGTAACTGTATCATTTACTAATCATGCTAATTGCAGAACATTCATGTAAATGCGCGCCTATTCGAGGCGTTGGCGTATACACCTTTGCGTACAAAGACGGATGATACATACGTGTGCACAAATGTTGCGCCTGTAAAGTTACGTCACTGTCCAGAGGATGAGAAATAGGGTAATAGTCAGAATTGTGACAACTATCTCTCGTGTCGTCGTCCAAATTGATTTTCTTTCTAATGTAATCCTGAAGTATAATGTATAAGAAATGATGATCAATATACAGGGTGGTTCAATAAAACCTTGACAGTTTTTTGAAGCCATTTTTTTTTAAAATTCTGTAGATTTAAAAAAAATCTTTTTCAATATTCATCAACTACAATGATCTTGACCATCTATGCTGAATATCGTTACAAATAACCTTACGGTTGCAAAATAACAGCTATTTGAACAAAGTCTGTCCCATTTCACTCTGTCCACGGGTACTGATTTCGCGACGTTACATTGAATACTGAATGATGAATTGCTAAATCTAAGATTTGAAGATCCCGCCAGGTGAAACCAGTGTCATTATCTATTCAGGTGTGAAATCAATACGTAATAATAATACCACGATTGACCCTAATTAGAATGATTGATTTTCATAGATTGGAAGTGTAATTGTCTATGCTCTATGCCTTAACAGTGACGATGCCATTTAATGTTATCTTGCTGGGCATTTCCCGTAGACTTACTCGTGGGCAAAGAGATTTGGAGAGATTCTCTTCAAATAGCTACCATTTTTCCGCCATACATGTAGCATTATTAACATTGACATTTTCAGCATAGACGGCCAAGATGATATTTTTGAGGAATATGTAAAAAAACACTCAAATCCCACAATTTTTAAAAATATGGCTTTGAAAAACTGTCAACGTTTTAGTGAACACACTGGTTGTAACGTCGCGAAATCAGTACCCGTGGACAGAGTGAAATGGGACAGACTTTGTTCAAATAGCTGTTATTTTACAACCGTAAGGTTATTTGTAAAGATATTTTCAGCATAGATGGTTAAGATCATGTAGTTGATAAATATTGAAAAAGATTTTTTTTAAATCTACAGAATTTCAAAAAAATGGCTTCAAAAAACTGTCAAAGTTTTATTGAACCAACCTGTATGCGCTATATGTTAAGATAGCACGTTTGAATACGGGTGAATTGTCTCAAAGCTTTGAAGTCCATTATATAGCAGCGAAACCAATAACATCTAAACGATACCGCTTATCATCGTGATAAGGTCATTGTGGATCCGCTGATGTTCAATGGAATAGGTTCAAATCAATAACCGATCGGCCAATATTTACAAATCTACTATAGTGTTACTCGTGTCAGTCCGGTCAAATGTTCACGATTTAGAAAGCTTTCAAAGTGTGGCCAATACAAAAGATTCAACTGAGCAACATGTCGAATTCCGCTGGACAATTGTATTTTACATGTGGTTAAGAAATGTGTGCATCATGCTTCAGTCTAAATTCACTATAAATTTGCAGTAACTTTTTTATTTTTGTCTAGGTAAAGTTAATTTATTAATTAAGACATTGACATTCAAAGCTGAAAAAAAAATCAAATTCAAACCTTTTTTTCTCATAATTCACCGATAATATTATTTCTTGATTATTTTACCATTACATTTGATTAGAAAATGTAAAGTAAACACCGTTTTTCGAATAAAAGCAATAACGAAATTTGAATGGTTAATACGCGTGCGATGCATTATGGGATTATCCCATTCTATTTTATGGTGAAATCCAAATCTGGTAATTTGGCAAGGTTTCTAAATCTGCGCGTTGTACGTTCGGTTATGATGTTATGAGGATGTTTAGGTACAAAATCACCCAACCACTACCACCCAACAGAAATACAAAGTATGGTAACACCATAAGATGAAATCCTCAATCGTGCGGCGGCGCGTGAAAAATAATTTGCGCTTTTTCGGAAGTTGATCTGTTTGTCCAGGAGATTTTTACTGCTGATGTTCATAGTACTGATAATCTTGACCATGTAGCTGATACTGCATATAATGTGTACCCATTGTCATCCATATTTCTGTGCCTATTTTTCAGCCGTAAATCTGATCCATCTGAGGAAACAGATCTTGACGCCTACGAGATTCCCCCTACGCTGTCAGACCAAACTCCTAACAATCAAAACGTATCCATCCCAGCTAATATGACGGATAACGAAACATACACAGGTTTAGATGGATCGACCAGACAACCAGAATCGGTGTACCAAGGAGTCAGAAATCGGGACCCGGACAACTTGACAAGAACAGATAACTACCAGAGTCTCGATGCTACGTCACGATTAAGTGCAGCGGACTACCAGGGTATATACCATGACGTGAAGATAGAGGAACATAATGACCAGGATGACATATACCATGAGTATATGGATCCCATGGCAGCATCTGCTAAAAGCCAGTCACCGGTCCCTATTCCTCCAAGAGTCACTGGGATGGACAATTCAAATAGCATGTACGTCAACGTGAAAGAAGCAACGAATAACCCTAAATAGCTAGAATTGAGGGGTTTTCGCATCTTACGTCAGTTTCATTACACAATTGGAGTGAGTTTGGTATAATTTGTAGTGAACATACAAAACGTGATTTTCATGGCGAGTTGTTATTTAAGAGACTGAGTCGGGAAAAGTGTACTTTAGGTCCCAGATACTGATATTACAGTGTATGTTGGCATGTGAGATCTCTTGATACTGATACAATGTTTAGTTTTTTAATCAATGACCAAAACGTGCCCAAAATTTGATTGTAAGTCTTTAGATGATTTTGGTGCAATGTGGGCATTTTTTACCAAAAACTGATTTTGCTACATTGTCCAACAATGTTTGAACCCAAAAAAGTTATTTGTTGGTCAAAGTGTTAAAAATCTGCATTTTTAGTGAAATTTGATATCATAAATGGATTATCCGACTCATTTCATCTCCAAAAGTGTATACCGTATTTGTTATACATCACATTATGATTCAAAAGTTACAACGCATGATAAATTTCATATGTTTTGGGTTAATAGTCCATGAAAGATATACGATTGTCTCATAGCGTAATTAAATTGACAGACAGCTACAATCACTAAGTTTACAATTTCATTGCAAATACTCTATTATTTCATCCAAAACAGATCACGCTATGAATCAGTATTTTCACAAGTGATACTGACATGATCGTTTGGCTAGTGTATTGCAGCTGCAAGACTACAATTCAGGAAAATTGGTGTTGGACCACATAGTCCATTTCTTTACTAATATCCCACTTTAAGGGACTATTTTCAAGCGCTGATTTTGCAACAAACTTGTGTGGGGAGCTTGAGCTATCTACTAAGTGATATCCCTCCCCCGCCTCCACCAATCAATGTTGAGGGTCCCAACGACCGTGGTGATGAAACGGTTCCGAACAACATTGAATGGGGGACTGGGGGGTTGATTTCAACGAAGTCCTCAAAGTGGTTCAACAGTTATTTCCGGAATTGTCTGAGGCTATTGGTAAATGCTCAATATGACAACTGTCTATAGGAAATAACTCGTGTTCTATACATTGCATAATCTTCTAGTTTGGAGAGTGACAAGATATGTATATAATTGTTATATACGGTAAAGATAAAGTAAATACGACATTTACATTGTTAGGGACTGGTCATTTTATGCGTGATTATGGCCCGTTTGTATGGTAAATCACTCAATATAACAACTGTCTATAGGGAATAACTCGTCTTCTATACATTGCATAATCTTCTAATTTGGAGAGTGGCAAGATATGTATATAATTGTTATATACGGTAAAGATAAAGTAAATACGACATTTACATTGTTAGGGACTGGTCATTTTATGCGTGATTATGGCCCGTTTGTATGGTAAATCACTCAATATGACAACTGTCTATAGGGAATAACTCGTCTTCTATACATTGCATAATCTTCTAATTTGGAGAGTGGCAAGATATGTATATACTTATTGTATATGGTAAATATAAAGTAAATACGACATGTACATTGTTAGGGACTGGTCATTTCATGCGTGATTATGGCCCATGTATATGGAATGCGCGAGTGTTACATGTAGTCTTACATAGGGTGCAACGGGTGAAATTCATTATTTAAACTAATTATATGACAGAAGTTTATTATGCAACAATCAATTAAAATCCTTTTCGTTATCGCAATGCGTTTCTTTTTTGATAAGGGACCGGTCACAACCGCATTATAGACGCTATGAAGTAATAACTATTGTGTCAATTATTGTAGCGTTGTATTTGCCATTGAAGTCATGGAATGATTGTATTTTCTTTGCATTTACTTAACTTGACGGTTATAATTTATCTTCCGTGTTTAATAAATGCATTAAAAGTACGAAATACATTGTGACGGACTGGTCATTTTACATGTGGTAGACAGAGAGAAAGAAGGACAAACAACAACCACCGAAAAAAGTTCAAAAATAAAGAAGAACAAAAAACCAAAAGAGAGGAAAAACAATAACAATATGTGACAAACAGATGAATAAAATAAACCAGTTAATGAGCCACGCGAATAACGAAAATGTTATATTAATACATTATTAAAAACACCAATGGCTCCCGCCATGAGGATTTGAACCCGTGTCTCTGCATAGGATTAGGCCAACGCGCTAACCAATTGAGCTAATCGCCCATCTATGCAATACCAAGCCAAATCAAGTGTCATATTATCTTCGGCTTTAGAAATTAGCACTGATTCACAATACACCTTTCATAGTAACGCCTTATAGCGTCTTTTTATTCAGAACCATGCCCTCGTACTATCAGAGTATGGTCAACCGTTGCGTTTGTCCATCCATTGAAAAGCATGCACATCGGTCGATTGTCCCCGATAAATAATAGAACTAACTCCTATTATCTATTTAATTTAGACGGACAATCGTGTACACGCATGCAATTCAATACGGTCAACCGTGTAATGGTTGTCCATCACCGCGTCATTAGAATTCCAAAGACAGGGTTCGGCGAATTACCTACAATGTAATGTTTATACCACTGTGGACGATGCTATTTAATATAATTATCTTTATTTAGCTTTGGCCTTGTTATTATAGTGTTATAAATGTAATAATTCTGTAATAAATGATTGCCGCGGTATGCTACGCGAGCAATGTCGTGCGCTATGTCCGAGCCGCTTGGAGCGATATGCGCGAGGCGTGCCAATCGATGTGCACGAAGCGCTGCGCGCGAGACGTATAGATTGTTAATCATGATCTCTACACGAACAATGAATGTAATGACTGAACCTATTCATATCTTGCCTGTATTGATATGTAATGAACCGCAATCATGGCAATGTTAGTTACCATCTCATTGTTCATGTTATTTCTTGGTAACAAAGTCGAGTGCTATGCTCGAAGTGTATGCAAACGCGTAGCGCAAGCTGTAACCAAGGGATACGCATGGGATTGGGTCGAGCGCCACGCACGAACCGTCAAAGTTGTATTTAAATCATATTTTATAATGTTCTCGTGTTTATCGGGGTATCAGATGCTTTTTTAAAATAAATAAGTCAGGCTTCCTTGAATAATAGGAGCAAATATGCAGGTTTAGGTATTTAATACGACCAGTCCCTAATTCAGTACTGTAGACACCTCTTGATTATGGTATATCAGGAGATTCATAGCATCTCTATTTACTGAAAATTTGATCAAAAAAGACTTACAAATAAAAAAGTTGTGGCTAAAAATGTAAAATCAGATGATTTTTTTTGGACTTCATTCAGACAATTCAGGAAAATTGGTGTTGGACCACATAGTCCATTTCTTTGCTAATATCCCACTTTAAGGGACTATTTTCAAGCGCTGATTTTGCAACAAACTTGTGTGGGGAGCTTGAGCTATCTACTAAGTGATATCCCTCCCCCGCCTCCACCAATCAATGTTGAGGGTCCCAACGACCGTGGTGATGAAACGGTTCCGAACAACATTGAATGGGGGGACTGGGGGGTTGATTTCAACGAAGTCCTCAAAGTGGTTCAACAGTTATTTCCGGAATTGTCTGAGGCTATTGGTAAATGCTCAATATGACAACTGTCTATAGGAAATAACTCGTGTTCTATACTTTGCATAATCTTCTAATTTGGAGAGTGACAAGATATGTATATAATTGTTATATACGGTAAAGATAAAGTAAATACGACATTTACATTGTTAGGGACTGGTCATTTTATGCGTGATTATGGCCCGTTTGTATGGTAAATCACTCAATATAACAACTGTCTATAGGGAATAACTCGTCTTCTATACATTGCATAATCTTCTAATTTGGAGAGTGGCAAGATATGTATATAATTGTTATATACGGTAAAGATAAAGTAAATACGACATTTACATTGTTAGGGACTGGTCATTTTATGCGTGATTATGGCCCGTTTGTATGGTAAATCACTCAATATGACAACTGTCTATAGGGAATAACTCGTCTTCTATACATTGCATAATCTTCTAATTTGGAGAGTGGCAAGATATGTATATACTTATTGTATATGGTAAATATAAAGTAAATACGACATGTACATTGTTAGGGACTGGTCATTTCATGCGTGATTATGGCCCATGTATATGGAATGCGCGAGTGTTACATCTAGTCTTACATAGGGTGCAACGGGTGAAATTCATTATTTAAACTAATTATATGACAGTAGTTTATTATGCAACAATCAATTAAAATCCTTTTCGTTATCGCAATGCGTTTCTTTTTTGATAAGGGACCGGTCACAACCGCATTATAGACGCTATGAAGTAATAACTATTGTGTCAATTATTGTAGCGTTGTATTTGCCATTGAAGTCATGGAATGATTGTATTTTCTTTGCATTTACTTAACTTGACGGTTATAATTTATCTTCCGTGTTTATTAAATGCATTAAAAGTACGAAATGCATTGTGACGGACTGGTCATTTTACATGTGGTAGACAGAGAGAAAGAAGGACAAACAACAACCACCGAAAAAAGTTCAAAAATAAAGAAGAACAAAAAAACAAAAGAGAGGAAAAACAAAAACAATATGTGACAAACAGATGAATAAAATAAACCAGTTAATGAGCCACGCGAATAACGAAAATGTTATATTAATACATTATTAAAAAAACCAATGGCTCCCGCCATGAGGATTTGAACCCGTGTCTCTGCATAGGATTAGGCCAACGCGCTAACCAATTGAGCTAATCGCCCATCTATGCAATACCAAGCCAAATCAAGTGTCATATTATCTTCGGCTTTAGAAATTAGCACTGATTCACAATACACCTTTCATAGTAACGCCTTATAGCGTCTTTTTATTCAGAACCATGCCCTCGTACTATTAGAGTATGGTCAACCGTTGCGTTTGTCCATCCATTGAAAAGCATGCACATCGGTCGATTGTCCCCGATAAATAATAGAACTAACTCCTATTATCTATTTAATTTAGACGGACAATCGTTTACACGCGTGCAATTCAATACGGTCAACCGTGTAATGGTTGTCCATCACCGCGTCATTAGAATTCCAAAGACAGGGTTCGGCGAATTACCTACAATGTAATGTTTATACCACTGTGGACGATGCTATTTAATATAATTATCTTTATTTAGCTTTGGCCTTGTTATTATAGTGTTATAAATGTAATAATTCTGTAATAAATGATTGCCGCGGTATGCTACGCGAGCAATGTCGTGCGCTATGTCCGAGCCGCTTGGAGCGATATGCGCGAGGCGTGCCAATCGATGTGCACGAAGCGCTGCGCGCGAGACGTATAGATTGTTAATCATGATCTGTACACGAACAATGAATGTAATGACTGAACCTATTCATATCTTGCCTGTATTGATATGTAATGAACCGCAATCATGGCAATGTTAGTTACAATCTCATTGTTCATGTTATTTCTTGGTAACAAAGTCGAGTGCTATGCTCGAAGTTTATGCAAACGCGTAGCGCAAGCTGTAACCAAGGGATACGCATGGGATTGGGTCGAGCGCCACGCACGAACCGTCAAAGTTGTATTTAAATCATATTTTATAATGTTCTCGTGTTTATCGGGGTATCAGATGCTTTTTTTAAATAAATAAGTCAGGCTTCCTTGAATAATAGGAGCAAATATGCAGGTTTAGGTATTTAATACGACCAGTCCCTAATTCAGTACTGTAGACACCTCTTGATTATGGTATATCAGGAGATTCATAGCATCTCTATTTACTGAAAATTTGATCAAAAAAGACTTACAAATAAAAAAGTTGTGGCTAAAAATGTAAAATCAGATGATTTTTTTTGGACTTCATTCAGACATGTCTGAGGCTATTGGTAAATGCTCAATATGACAACTGTCTATAGGAAATAACTCGTGTTCTATACATTGCATAATCTTCTAATTTGGAGAGTGACAAGATATGTATATAATTGTTATATACGGTAAAGATAAAGTAAATACGACATTTACATTGTTAGGGACTGGTCATTTTATGCGTGATTATGGCCCGTTTGTATGGTAAATCACTCAATATAACAACTGTCTATAGGGAATAATTCGTCTTCTATACATTGCATAATCTTCTAATTTGGAGAGTGGCAAGATATGTATATAATTGTTATATACGGTAAAGATAAAGTAAATACGACATTTACATTGTTAGGGACTGGTCATTTTATGCGTGATTATGGCCCGTTTGTATGGTAAATCACTCAATATGACAACTGTCTATAGGGAATAACTCGTCTTCTATACATTGCATAATCTTCTAATTTGGAGAGTGGCAAGATATGTATATACTTATTGTATATGGTAAATATAAAGTAAATACGACATGTACATTGTTAGGGACTGGTCATTTCATGCGTGATTATGGCCCATGTATATGGAATGCGCGAGTGTTACATGTAGTCTTACATAGGGTGCAACGGGTGAAATTCATTATTTAAACTAATTATATGACAGTAGTTTATTATGCAACAATCAATTAAAATCCTTTTCGTTATCGCAATGCGTTTCTTTTTTGATAAGGGACCGGTCACAACCGCATTATAGACGCTATGAAGTAATAACTATTGTGTCAATTATTGTAGCGTTGTATTTGCCATTGAAGTCATGGAATGATTGTATTTTCTTTGCATTTACTTAAAAGGGGGCTGTGGACTCTCAGGTACAGCCTCCTTAAAACTGCCGTAACTTCTTCAATATTCATTTAATCTTTATAAACGTATCCAGTTTTTTGCACGAAAGGGTTAAATTAATCCAACCATGATAATGAAATTGACCATTTTGGAAAAAATTATAAAAAACACCTTTTTTGACCCATTTTAGGTTCTGCAAGGATAACTCAAAATATATTTTGTTAAATTTTGTCAGACTAGTTTTATGTTAATCCTGATAACATTCCCCAGGAGCGTTTTTTTATTTTTTTTAATATCTTATTTATTTTTTGAGTTAGAGACCAAAAAGTGCCAAAAAATGTGATTGTTTTCCCAAAAATGTCAATTTTCATGATTTTGGCGGTAAAAATCACATTTCGCTTAACCGTATAGCCAAAGCGCCAACAAAGAGACATAAGGAGTACACAACAAGATTGCATATGGCAAGCACGTCCTCTCACTTCAGATTATACTTGACTTCATATGACAGTCTATAAAATACACTTTGTGCGTGTCGATGTGCTATTGAATGCTATTAAATTTCACACTTACCAATGAAAGGAGTATTGTGTTATCATAACCTAGGGTGTTAAATACTTACGATATGTGTGGTTTTGCAGTTAGTAACCGAACAAGAGCATTTATTATCCTTACCATTACTAAAATGTAAACATGATTGCAAGCCCATGCGATGTATTTTTTAGACGCGAGAAAACATCCATCCATTATCATATCCTCCCTCCGGTGGGGAGGTCCCACAATGCGTTTGGTTCATATGCTTATAGTGAAATTTCATAAAAACCTAATTGTCTATTTGGACCTTTGCTGTCATTGTTGTGATGCTTACATTATGGGGATGTAAGGTTCCTTTTAGATACGTTCACTAGATTGAATTGCTTTGAGTGTATTTCAATTGAACTTAATAAGTTAAAGCCAATACCAATATCCTGATAGCCTTAGATACATCTCAGACCTCATTCTTATAACCTTAAATACACTTCATCTCTCATTCAGATGTGAGTATTGAGTATCGCCAAACACTGAGATTAGGCTAAAGGAATATCTTTCGTCTGCAAACTCATTATTCGATAAATGAATACCTGCAAAGAAATATATATTTGTTTTCACCGTTTATTAAAATTGATTGTAATTGTACCACCTGTATTAGTGCATGACGATCATTTTGTTAATTATAATTTATAATAGTGCTTGTTTCGCATCTGTAATCCACGTTACCGAAACTAAAACATTTTATGACAAGAACCACAACTACAGTATGTCTTAAAAATAATCGCTATCGAAAACGGCTTGCATTTCAATTTTCAAGTACTAACATTTCTACGTGAATCAATCAAATCACTTTAACGATTGAAACAATTGAAAACGTCTCGTCAACATATATGTGAGCTTGTCGGAGTATTTGCAATTAAAATGAGCATCGGCTTCAAATTACATCGTGTGATTCTCTGAATGTAGCTGGTTATGCTATTAAATCATAACATCTTTTGTATACGCCATCGAAATCAGGAACGGAGAATATATATCTGGTATTTTCTGCCCACTGGGCAGGTTTATTATATAACACAATTCTCCTTGGTCCATATGAATAAACAGTTTAGAGTGCAAGTCATTCAGTCTATAAATCCAGTGATGATAACATCTTATAACATGTCAACTACGTCTGTTACACTAACTCATTTTGACTAGAGTAATGACCGCATTACATGCGAATATAAGATACATAAGAATTTACGCGCATGAACGTTCAAGGTAGTGGCTGGCTGATGATAATTCATCTGTTTTTGTTGTCTAGAGAAAGGCTTGTTTTGTATTGTATCAATATTTAAGCTATTAAATAGCTGTAAAAAGTTGATATAGTGTGGATAGAAATAAATATAAATTGTAACTATTAACGTACTACCTTGCACAAATTCATTTTACAAACCTCGACCTGATTCAAAAGTTGTAAAAATAGGAAAGTAGACGACAGCAGCATTTACAATCTGGCATCTGATGCGAAAACACATCTGGCAACGTGTGTACCAGTTTAAATATCTCTTACGGAAATACAATGGAATACAAGTTTGCTGGAATACGCGTTTCTCCCAGACACTTTAACAAGAGTAACGCAAGGTTAAAGAGGATAGAGTTTGCTATTGCCTCCGAGCAAACGACAGGTCGAATTTATTTATTCACTATTCTCCGAAAGTGATAAACACAAACTACAACAATAATTGTATCATTATTAGCCAAACAATACTCGCATTATTTGCCTTAGAAAACCTATTTAATTGTTTGGTGAAGGGAACGCTAGTCGCGGCACCCACACCCCTCTGCCAAAACCGCCTATCTGGGGGTAAACATCTCAAAAATATATCAGTGATCAATTTAAAAATAATTAAATGTTTGGCGATTTAATTGCTGGAACGCAAGTCGCAGTACCCCCACCCCATGACTAAAATAGCCTTCCCGGGGGTGATACATCAAATTATACCAGTGATCAATTCTAAAAACAACGAAATGCTTGGTGAATTGATTGACGAACGCTAAACGCAGTACCCTCACCCCTCGGCTAAAGTCGCCTTCCTGGAGGCGATACCTCAAATAGTGTTAATTAAGTTTAATCCAATGTATCGATTTTATCAAATCTCAAATCAATTTTATCAAATGAATTTTGTAACTACATGAAATAATACTGACGCGATTGACATATACGAGGGGCATTCAGTAAATAATGAAAGTGATCATGGTATTGGATGCATGAGTGATTCTATTGAGGGATAATGTGATCAATACAAAGTATGAACCTTTGTCTTTCAAACAATACACTTTTGGAATGTTAGATACCTTTGGTTATGTAATGTCATTAACATAAACACAATAGGTTTCAGACACTGACTGAAATCTGTCAATTATTTGGCTGGATATGTAATATGTTGAAAATGGGTTGATCGATACATTTGCGTATATCTCGGCAATGCAAGCATAAAAACAGATAACACTTGGCACATAGTTAGAACACACACTTATCTCCGCTTGACATTATTTTTTAGACCTGAATTCCTTAACACAAATAAGAAGGGACCATCTCAAATGCGCTTTTATTTAGCAAAATCCGCAATAATATACCTTTGAAAACAACAAAGGATAAAGAACAATGGAGGGATTATAATTTAGTAAATTTGTGTGGGATGTAAAGCAATAATAGTAGGGATTTCAGAAGGAGCTGTTCATAAAATTTCCTCAAACCATTGAAATTATGTGACGATTACTTTAACAATACATATATAGTAGCTCTAAAGATAACAGTAATAAGAGAGGTTGTGGCAGCCATCTTTGATTGATACATTCATGTATATCTTTATTTTGACTATCACAATATTTAAACATATTGATTTAAGCATTTTTAATTATTTCTGATTAGAATTTGAAGGCACAGTAAGCTTTTATCTGGTAAATTTCTTGATTTTAGCCATTTGTGGCCCTGTTCAAAATGATCTGCCGTCTGCGCATGCGCACATTTTCTGCAGGTTTCATGCGAATAAGTTCAGAAAATTAGTTAACTATCATATGGAATCTCCCAAACTGGTTAATTGCTTGGATTTTTCAATAATTGTTTGATTTTCCGCAATATTAGTGATTCGCTGACTGGGCATTTTTCAATGAAAATTGGCTATTTGAAATACTGATATTTGTATACTTTTTATTCGATTGCCTCTCCTTACTTTTTACTCCTATACTACATACGTCAAATTACACAGGGATTTAAGTTATTGTCTTTTTATCATACTTACGTGAAAAAAATGGGATTTACCTGCTTCTGGTGTCATGTTATGCAATCTTCTTATCACATGTTTCATACAAATAATTCAAATTTCCCGCCAAATAACTAATTAAGTAGTGTCCCAAGTGCACTTAGACAATGCTATGACGTCATAGTTCACACTTATAAATCCAAAACTGTACTGTTTGAAAGATAAAGGTTCATACTTTGTATTGATCACATTATCCCCTCAATAGAATCACTCATGCATCCCATACCGTGATCACTTTCATTATTTACTGAATGCCCCTCGTAATTACGGTAATTATAGGACGTATTAATCAAATTTATCAAACAATTTTGTAATTACATGACATAATACTGACGTGATTTATATACAGGGTGAATCAAAAAACATTGTGCACGATTTGAAACGGCCATTTGACCTTGATGCGTGCATTGAACCATGGAATTTTTGTTGTATATATAAAGCGTTGTTAATCTAGTTTATCCTCCCCAAAAATGAAAGTAATAGACTAAAAAATAATCAAACTGTACCATGTTTTGTAAACTGTCCGCATTTTTCGCCATTCCAATGGGATTTACACAGTTAAGACATGAATATTGCAGCAGCATGATGATATGGAGTGAGAGTCTACAAGAAAGGCATTGTTGTGCCTGTAATTTATTACAGGTTATTGGCATATTAAATGAGCCAAAGGTGTTAAAACATTGTATAAATTAATAATACTTCACAAACTAAAAATATTGCACAAATGAAATGTTCTGAAGACACTTTGTTTATTGATAATTGCACTGAAAAGTCATTCACATTTGCCTTTAGGTTCACATGGTATGAGTTGCGGTCTTCTGCTTAAGATGTTTTTAAGGCATACAATAAAATGTTAGCTTCCTTGCAATTCAAAATAGAAATCATTTAGCTGTTTGCTGATATTAAGTTTTGTTAATGAAGCCCTCCTTCGACATGGCCACCATTTTGCTGAAGACATGTGTATGCCCTGTCCAACATGTTGCGGACAGCTCGTCTAACCATTCCCCTGCTGCGGTGTAGCCTGTCACTTCGGCTCTGTAACGTGCCTCCACTTCTTGAAGACTTCTTGCCTTCTTGATCTGTAACCTGGTGATGCTTGTATTCAAATTTGCCTTTTCATTTGACAACTCAGTATCAGACTATTAATTACTTATCCCAGAGTGAAAGAATGATTTTACAGGAACATTTTGACAATTAATGTGATAATAATGACCATTTTAGCAAAACCAATTTTACTGTGTGTAAATCCCATTGGAATGGCGAAAAACGCGGTCAGTTTACGAAACTTGCCACAGTTTGCTTACTTTTAAGCCGATTACTGTCATACTTTGGGAGGATAAACTAGATTAACCAGGCTTTATACAAATAACAAAAGTTCCATGGTTCAATGCACGCATCAAGGTCAAATGGCCGTTTCAAATCGTGCACAATGTTTTTTGATTCACCCTGTATAGCCTAATTACGATAATTATGGATGTATTAATCTGTGAACCACACATAACTTTGCATTTAAATACATATTCTAGCATTTGTGTATCCAAAATACATGAAGCTATCCAATATTAAATTGTAGAAACGAAAAAGAAACAATGCATACTGATAGCCACCAAAGGGGTGTGGTGGGTGGGAACATTTTTGTTTCAGGCACGAAGAAATCAGTCGACGTCGTCGTATGCTGTTACGGCGGATTATGACCCAAGTAGGGAATCTGCGAATACAGATATCCCGAGAACGTAGGGAGGGATTAACGTGAGAGTAAATGCCAACCTATTGTTTGCGAGGAACTGAGCGTAAAAAGCCTGCGAACGAGGGAAAGAACCCAGCAGCCAGTGCAGACGGCACAAACAATTAGTTCAAATTTCATATAAACAAATTGTAATTATCCAAGTGCAGCAGTTATGCGACACAATAAACGCATTGAATGAAAAAACAACATAACATAATATAAGCATATCATTGTTGAGTGACGCTTGTCGTCCACTGAGATATTGAATCCACAAATGACTTATACGACAAACCCAACGGTGTATATGCTCTAATAGAAGCAATTTATCTAACATTTGCGGAACCGTTGTCAAAAGTATGAGGTCCATTGGTCAAGGAGATACACTCACACTGTTTGTTAAGGGTTATATGAAAAACAAGGTTTGTTGTCTTTGGCAAATATGCGCTTCGAACAATAGGCATTCAATATTTATTTTATGTAATGATATCACAATAGGCCTAAGCATTTTATGTAATGATATCACATGAGCATTTTCAATTCATGTAATAATGTGTTGTTGTCACAGCGATTTACCACTGACTACTAATTTTCCGACGTATATCAATTTCGTTGCATTGACACCATCTTAAAAATACAAGAGTGTATTATCCTAATTAGCCATATAGTTGTAAATTTAAATCAAGAGAATCTTTAGCAACACTGAAACCGACAATTTTTAAAATATGTTACGACGCCCTTGTCGGAATATCCACAAAATAAGGCCGAAGCTTATAGTCGGAGGTAATAACTCGCTTAACCGTATAGCCAAAGCCAACAAAGAGACATAAGGAGTACACAACAAGAGTGCATGGCAAGCACGCCCTCTCACTTCAGATTATACTAATTGACTTCATATGACAGTCTATAAAATACACCTAGTGCGTGTTGATGTGCTATTGATGAATGCTATTAAATTTCACACTTACCAATGGAAGGAGCATTATGTTATCATAACCTTCATAATTTTCTCCGTCTCATAAATATCACGTATAACTTTTAATAATAACATTTCTTTAAACTGAATGATTACAGTGGACCTTTTGGGTAATTGCATTTACGGACACGTTTTGGATATTTAAGATTCTGTTTCAGGATATAAGTTCACTAAGATTGAACTGCCTTTTAAACATAGTTCACTAGTAAAAGCCATTGTCATATTAACACCCTTGTAACTTCAAATACCTTTCATTCCTTATTCAGGTCAGATATTATTTAGTTATTTATATTTTTATGTTGTTCTCTATGTTTGGGCTTTTATCTTATTTTTATGTCACTTTCATTGTCATTTTTAACCCCTGCCCATTTGTGTGTCTTGTATTATGCATATTTTCTGAGTTGCAGTGAACCAATTGATTGGCCTTTCAGAGCTCTTTGTTGAGAGTTGTCAGTTTGATTTCTTATCACTCGGTTCATTAACTTTGTTGATGTATGGGCTATTGTTCACATTTACTCTTTATATTCAAACAAAAAGTATTCAGATACCGGCAGTCTTAAAAAACCACAGATAATGGGTAATAATTGGAATCTTTCTACCGCAAATTAATGGTTGATGAATGAATACCTGAAAAGAATCTTGGTTTTGTCAGGCGCCTGACACTGTATTGTTCGAATCGTCGAAAGCATAGACGGTCATGAATATACAATGAATAATCATATCAATGAATTTACGTCATTTGTGAAGTCGAAAATGAAAGGTACCAGACCATAGTGGACACGAACGGCCGTAATCTTTGAATCTCCGTTGATTTCAATGTTATGTCGGAGTGTTTTACCTAATTTCATACTGACACGACCTGAGTGGTAATCAAACGGTCCCCGAACGATGCCCTGGCGCTGTTGAAGTCAGAAATAGCATCGTTCCCTACAGTCCGAGCGTTCCCACATCGAATTTCACCTAGAATATTCGTCACACGAACCTATGTCCGCCATCGTCTGAATATCGAAAAGTCCCTCTGGAGAGTCAAGGGGACAACATTTTTTTCTACGCATGCGTCCGATCGCTTTGGATTTGTCCACTAAAATGTTGGACAAATGCCTAATGAGTATGTGCTGCATGGCAAGTGACACAACTTCTTGTAATGCGCTAATCAACCGTAGATCTAACCCCGGGCTCCGGCCAGTGTGGGGTGGAAAAGCCCAATCAGGAAAGCATATGCTATAACCATCTAATGATTGGAAGCGTAGCAGCATAAAGTATTATGAGAAAATGTGTACATATCTCCTAAGATTCCGGAGATTCGGAGTCTACCATCGGACCGGGCTTTCAGTTGACCTACGCATAGGAGCATCGTCGAAGCGAGCATGTCCCCTGTAACCTTTTTCAAGATCTTTGGCACTGAAATTAAAATTTTGGTTCATTATAGAGGGAATCCACTTTACTCATACGTACTCGTAATCACCCTTCAAAGGTACAAGACTTGATCGCGTCTATCAATAGTTGTCTGATTGCCTTTCCACATATATTTCGACATGAATATTGCGTCTCCCAATTCGTTTATTAAAGCTAGCTAAATTTGGTACAAGAACTAACTTTCTTGAAATGAAGTTGTACCAAAGATTTTCTAGAAATTCATCGGTTGTACAGATTTAAAAAAAAATGGTAATCATGGTAGATTTAACATTGGTATAAACGGTCTCCTTTCTCATGTTGTACGATTGGCTATGGCCTGTTTTGGAAATGTGTTTGCTTTGTGTATCCAAATAGCTTACAGTTATATTAGCCTAGCTATAACAAGCTATAAAAATGACATCTCTGAATGTATTTTAAACAAAGTGTGCAAAGGAGAAATGGTTGGGCACACTGGTAAAATGGTTTTACAACAAGTGTTGCTATTATTATCAAAGTGAACTCAACTTCAATCACTTATTTATCGAGCAATAATATATTGTTTTACGCATTTTAATTTGTTTGGATTATAAAGTTAAATAAATCGAGAGATAAATGATAGATAGAAAAATAGATTAAAAAAAGAAAAGAAAAAAACTATAAAAGCATTGGCGGCCTTTATAAATTATAAAAATTGACATAAAAATGATGTTACATACATCCACAATCAAGTTTAAATTTTGTTTAAAAAAAACAAAAAAATAAAAAACAACAACGAATACACGGAGATTCGAACCCGTGATTGCCGATTGCAAACGATATGGCCAACGTATGCACGCCACAGAGATCGACGAGTGTAAACGATAAGTGTAAACGGATTTTTATCGTGCCATTTTGGACATTTTAAACCATATTTATATGTTACTCTCGCACAAAATGTGTTTGTATAAATGTGATTATACTCCTTATTTTGGAAAGAATGGTAAAAACGTTGACATTTCGAACACAATAAATGGCATATTGTATACTGTTTATACGGTCGCTCGACTGAGCGTTGTGTGACCTGTTGCATTGCATATTCATGTTACGATCTGTTTATGTATGCTTTTGTTATTATACTTCTCAATCGCTCATCGCCAACTCTGTACAAGAAACTTCATGCGCTGTCCCAACGCTGTCGTTAGAGAACAATAGAAAAGTCCCCTCGACTCTTCGAGGCGACCTTTGACTGGGTTCACGGGGTTAATCATATTAATGAGCAAATATGCAAATGAGCTAAGTGTCCCCTCCTATTATATATACTCCTTGGTTTTGTATTTTATCGTTGAGTTCATTTTTGTCGTCAGTGTACGTGCATTATTGATTTGAATACTACCGCATGCTAAATGTAAATAACGATCGGTTTGTAAATGGTATTAATCCGTCTGTACTCACGTCAAGCTACAACCAGAAGGTGTATTTATAAAATTGCCATCGAAAGGGCTTGTAATTCAAAATATTAAAAATAGCGTAACATTTCTTCGTGGACCAATATCAATGTGAAGTATTAAACGCTTGTCAACGTATCTGAGCTTAACGTATTTGTACTTAAAATGAGCATTGGTGTCAAATTGCATTGCACGATCTTCTGAATCTAGTTAAGTAAGCTATTAAATCATAGCTTATAATAATTGTCAGCTATATTATCTAGATCACTGACACAATTTGACTATTCAACCGCCACCCATGCTACTATAGGACATTACAGAATGCCAATGCATAAATGTTCAAGGAAGTAGCTCGCGACGTTATATTTCACCATATTAAAGGTAGATGACCCGATCACATTTTCGTAACACAGAATTATTTCAAACATACGGAGATTTTGATATCATATGAAAGCTCGTATTTTTCTCATCATCATACTGAAATTTGACGGCCTAAATCGGTATAATTACGGAGAAATCGATGAAATAACGTCGAATTACCGCGAATGGTGGTAACCACCGATATAGTTTGTGTACTACTCAATGGGTACAGTTCACAGCATCTTGTGCGTCTAAAATAAAAACCATTAGAGCTATGCAACTCAAACTTTGGAACACAACTTTTTTAAGGATGACCTTTCAAGTAGAATAGATAACTTCAAGTTGAAAATCGGAACATCTACCTTTAATAGAGATACTTGTTGTTTCAAATTCTGTGAATATTGCAAGTTTATAAAATATGTGGCAAGAAATAACAACCAAAAAACATTGTCACTATTGTTTACATTTATTTAACAATGCTCGGTCTATCTAAAATAAATGTAATAATGGATGAACAGATTGACGGTTTCCAGAATGTTTCAATCTGGTATCAGTATAGTAAAATGATATGACAGCATGCACACAACATTAAATATTGTTTTGATGCACACATTGTCAAAAAAAAACACCGAAACAATAAACCGAAAAATTGATTTACATGTACACACATATTGCCAGAAAAAAATACCCCTAAAATATTGCTTACAATAGAATTGAAACTGCTTGTAGGATGCAATGATTTGGTTTTAACATGTCATGTAATATACTTCTATGACAGATCGTAACTCATGTCCAAGGACTCTTTTGAATTCACCGGGTGAATTCGTCGTCTACTGAAATGAGTTATGGGTTATAATAACCACAATTAACTAACTAACATACATGTCATAACATTGTTGGACGTGCAGCCAGTCGTCCACAGTGATATAAAAAATGTCAATGGCTTCTCGATTGCGCCAACTCTATCTGCTATAATGTAAGCAATTAATCATAATCAGTGTGAGACTATTATCGACAGTACAAGGGTCGGCATTGAGGCATACTTTGTTGCATAAGAACTATCATCAATTTCAATTTATTGCTAATCTAGAGCGAACATTCGCTGTATAACCAATTCCATTTCGGGAAATAAATACACTATGTTTAATATTTTTTCACATAATATATATTTCAAGCAATTAAGCAATTAAGCATGAATATTTACTGTGGCTTAACTATTGAATACCATACCATTCTCTCGCAAACGGTTCCATTTTACAACAATTCTCATTAACGACGACTGACGTATAGACTTTTACACAAAATGTGCATCGGTGGCACAATTTTGTCTCAGAAGATCGCGCGCGTAGCTTTTAAAATTCGTGTTTTAGCGCATCACTTTTTCATTCTTTGTGAACTTTTGGAAATGATGGTGTGAGCCAAGTTCTGATTGTATGGAATGGTGTGTTTTTTTAAATATTAAAACCGATTTAAACGCAAGAAATACAAATGATTTCAATGATTTATTGGACTATGTTCTTCAAATATTAATTTCACATTGTGAAGTACCATAGTATAAGCTTCATTTTGTTGCTTCGCAAAGCCTGTCTCATTTTTTTTTTTTAAACCACCGCATTTCGCGTAGCATTTTTTACTAAAAAATAAAAATCGTATTTCGCATAGAATTGTTCAGGTTTCTTTTTTCTTTCTCTTTTGCCTTATAGCATAATTTTAGCAATGGAAATGAACACACCTTCTATGTAAGATTTTATTTGGTTGAAACATATTTCATATCTGATGCGATCTGTGAAAAGCCACCACATGGTGGCATTTTTCATTTTGGAGGGAGATATTTATATCATAAGAAAGCTAAAACTGTGCTGATTACAGAACTGTTTCGATCATTTTCGATCACTACAATCCGACGGTTTTCACAGATCGCATATTTGTTGCATATTAAACATATTATTCTTGAAACATGAAGAATGGCAATGATAAAAAAGGAACATGAATCATTCACGTTTCATACCAGATCAAAAGTCTCAATTTGATCATTTTTATAACTGGGGGCGCTATATCAGTTTGACATGCACACACCGTCAGTGAGTAGGGGGGGCTGGGGTACCGCGCCATTTTGCAATATTTTGCGAAATCGATCGTGGTTATCACGTGATACGTATCGTGGAAAAATAATGTACACTGTTTTAACGAAATGCACTGTGGGATTGTGTTACCAGCCTAAAATTATAGAGGTCGCAAACCCGGTCGCAAACTTGCTTATAAATATTGAGCCTAGCTATAACAAGCTAAAAGTGACATCTCTGAATGTATTACCAAAGTGTGAAATTGTTGGACACACTGGTAAAATGGTTTTACAACAAGTGTTGCTATCATATTATCAAACTGAACTCAAGTTAAATCACTCTATATCGAGCAATAATATAATTGTTTACGCATTTTAATTGTTTAGACAAAGTTAAATAAATCAAGGATACATTTATGATAGATAAATAAATAAAAAGAAAACTATAAACGCATGGGCGGCATTTATAATTGATAAAAATTGACATAACAATGATGTTACATTAATATACCATCAAATTTAAAAAATAGAAAAATAATGGGAATATTCGAACCCGTGATTTCCGATTGCCAACGACATGGCCAACCTATGCACGCCACAGAGATTTACGACTGTAATTGTGATAGTTTTATTATTTAACCATGTCCATTTATTTATAACGAACGGATTTTTATTGTGCCATTTTTGCCAAATGTGTGTGTTGCTCTCGCACAAAATGTGTTTGTAATTTGATTATAATTCTTATTTTTAAAAGAACGGTTATTTTTTTTGACATTTTCGAGAGACAAAAATGGCGTAACCCTGATACGGTAAACGCCAGCAGTGTGGTGTCCGCGTGGGCAAGCAAACAGATGATGCTAAGCAAATCCAGCATATAAAACAAAAAGTGCTCCTAATGGGATTCGAACCCACACTACACTAACCGTGCTAATTGAAAAAAATAACGCAAATAATTTATTTATATCATGGGTCATGGGTTAATGCACTGTGTTAAATTCTACAATCCCGGCCGCCACTCTGTTCAAAGGCACAACAAAGTTGACTTGTTTTATGCTTTTTTTGCAATTCTGAGGTGTGCAGTTCGATTTTCTTTCTCGAATTGTTTAGAAAACCATCCATTTTAGAACATCTGAAATTTAAAATGAACTGCACACCTGGGAAAGTATGATGCCAAGGGCATATTTTTTGCACGTAAATCCAATACAAGAGTTCTGAAAATCGACAAAAATATGACGTCATAACCATTGCTTCGGGACAAAATGGCGCGGTACCCCACCCCCCCTAGTCAGTGAGTAGACTATTCCGTTAGTCAATTATACTTTTGCCGAGGAATATTTTCATAAAACGCGTCGATGATAACTTAGATAAGAGAAAAAACCGTGATAAATCAGCCTTTTCCTTGACAAGTCTGCGCGGATTTATATTGTTCGTGCCAATGGCTTCGCATCAAATGCTATTAGATCCAGATAATCTTCACTTCACTTACGTGTGAACAACGAACGTAAATTAATTCTACTTCGCCTGAGAATTATTTTCATATTTTATGCGTCAATGATAACTTGGATAAGACAAATAACCGTGATTAATCAGCCTTTTCCTCATCGAGGTTGCATGAAGAAATATCAATATTAAAGGTACATTTAGTTGTCTCGAGGCTTTTTTTCTGACTTTTCCTTTAGACAACAGAATACACTATGACATGGCGAGTCTCGGATCATTTTTTCTTCAAAAACCTATATTGGATCGGTATCATATCAAACACATACTGAAAAATGACATAGAAACGTTTTCGAAGGATACAGGTATATTTGCGCAATAATAAAAGTCAGATGTTTACTAACACAGTCATTTATTGGCAAAACGACTAAACATCTGACACTTTCCTTCTCGATTTGAGTTAGTTATTACGTAAGGAAGCATTACATACAAAAACCACAATAGAAAATGTAGAAAATTGTAGAAAATTAGGAGGTAGAGGTTGGCCGAGCGGTCTATCGCGCTGAGTCGGTCGGGAGTTTTCTATCAAATTTGGGTTCAAGTCGCCTTGAAACCAGGATTCTTTGTTCACCCCAAAAGGTTCCTATCAAGGTCGGAAATTCTACAATCAAATCTTAATTCAGTGAGGGTTAGTTATCGGAGTCTCTTTCCGTGGTTTTAGCTGATAATCAGATTTAACCCCATTCACTGTGTAGGCCTACAACGTGCAGGTCTATACAGTGAGTGTCAGTTCGCCGTGATTCGGAGAGTCACGTTAAGCCGCTGGTCCCGTGTATTCAGACGCTTCACCATGAACACGTTAAAAGTTACAGACCTTATCGTTAAGAGTAGGGGTCTGTTACCTGTACAAAAATCACAACCTCTAGGTTTCAGAGGGCTTCCAGTTTAGCCGGATAGGCTGCTATATGGAGTTAACGAGCAATAATCAATAAGCAAGGGCTGAATGTGTCTTTAATTTCCATTACCAACGAGTGGAAATACATGCATGCTGCATAGAATTTCGTAAATATGTTCAGTGTTAGATCTAATAATATATATTTAAAGTACAGCGCGCCCCAACAAGTTCTATACCTTTTTTAAACACCATTATTTACGTTTACCTTGGTCAAACCCATCACAAAGCATTATATTTCTAGTAGAATGCATAAACAAAATTGCCAGTTAAATAATTGAATACTATGAATATTTTGAAATTATCGTCTTTTAAAGCAAATATGACACAAATTGATATGCACGTGTTAATTCCATGGGAATCTAATGTTAACTTTTAGAGATACCCAGTGCTGAAATGAGGCGTATCAGAGACAATTTATCTCAGTTTGATGGGAAAACTACTGCAATGAATATGCCGTTTGGGCTTTAGGGACGTTAGGTTTATATTATTGTGATAAACCTGTTACTGGGGTAACCCATATTCTTCCCTGTCACTATGAATTTAATGACATAACATAACTTGAGTTCAATTAGTTAAATTTACAAATAGCCATATATGAACAATTCAACAGTATATCTGCTTTCGTGTAAAATAAGCAAGTCTAATCGGTGAAACCATTACCGAAAGTACAAGGGTTTATAATCATTCATACTTCGTTGCATAAGAAATTTCATCAATTTGTTTTATCGAGCAAAATTTAACTATTTAACAAAATAATTATAAATATGTTTAATTGGCTGAACTATTGAATGCTATACTTTTCTTTAACAACGATCACCATCGAGGACGCGTGAAGTCCATTGTTAAAGGAAGGGTCCCGCAAGCATAACATTGAGCATTATTTTTTATAAAAATAATTATCGAGCCGAAATTACGTAATTATATAGAACAAAACACCATACCAGTCACAAAAATGAATAAAAACTGCCATCACTCAACATGCAATTTTTAAAATTCGCGGCGATCAAAAGTCCCGGTGTCGATGACGTCATGGATATCGGTGCTCAAATTTGTGCATGAGCATTGTATAACTATGGCATCATCGACACTGGGACTTTCGATCGCCGTGAATTTTAAAAAGTGCATGTTGAAAGATTGTGGTTTTTATTTGTTTTCGTCATAAGTGTGGTGTTTTGTTCTATATAATTACAAAAGTTCGGCTCGATAGTTATTTCTCTAACATATAATGCACACTTTTATGCTTGCGGGACACCTCCTTTAATGTTGTGAATGCGCATCGGTGGCACAAATCTTGAGATATTGTAATGGTGGAAGTTAAAATTAACACACCTACATAAGAAAAATAAACACACATTCTGCATAAGATTTTTATTTGGAGGCCACGTATTGAATAGATTCGTTTCGTGTTTGAAAAATATATTGTTTGAGACATGAAATATATTATCAATTGTATAAGAAGAATATCAATCGCGTTAAAGAAAATATAAACTCCCCTAGGGTACCATTATTCTTAACGCTCGGATACAATGTTATCATACCACGATACAACTATTATCGCTCATTTAAATCACTGGTGGCGCTATATCAGTGTAACGTTGGCTGTAAATGAGTAAACTATTATGCCGTAAAATAACTCTCCTTTGGCCATGGATATTTTCATGAAAGGTGTCATAATTTACTCCACATCATTGTAAATTAGCTAATAAACATAACCATGATAAATCAGTCTTTTATAAGGGGAGTGGTATGAACTTCGAGATCGATTTCCTTAATGTTTCCGAATGGGGACACATTGATGCTAAGCCCTAGTTGAAAGTGTGAGTATCGTTTTTTGATAAATAACATAGGTTTTCAAATATAATATGTTATTGTGTTGTTTAATTCGATCAAAAGAATAAAATTGTACAACTTATTTTCAACAAAATATATGATTCAAGTAGTGTGTAAATACAATATTTTAAATGGTTTTAACTAGGCCTATATCCCCTCGAAAATCTTTAAATGCAAACCCGTAGGATTGCTATAGAACCGAACATCAAGATTTAGTCAAATATTAAACGCAACAGCATTCTACAATAGCATTAGTTCATTTTGACCACCCCCCCCCCCCCCCCCCCCCCCTCATCTCCCGTGTGCCGAGAAACTAAACATAAAATAACTTGCTTTAAATCCAGGTAAACATCACTAAAATCTGACGTGTGAACGAACAAACATTAGAGCGTATGGACCTTACACGATGAAGTATTAATATTAATCAAGGAGTGGAATTAATTACTAAAGAATTCCCTAGTTCCAGTCAACTTTGTATTCCTGTAGTAAATTCTGAAAGTACAGCGTGTCCCAAAAGGTGCTTTATTTAAGCACCGTTATTTACGTTTACTATGATCAATTACAATCACAGTTTATGTCATGACACATTACATTATATTATGTTTACAAAATGTATATTTTAAAGTTAAAATTCAAGTTATTAAATTAAAAAGTTAAACTTTTAAGTTAAATTTAAAAGTTTGTTTCGAAACAAAATCATTCATTGAAAGCAAATACACGTCTCCCAAGAAACTGTGTCCAAATACTGCAGAGCTTATAACTTAAAAACTAGAAAACGTAGGTGATTCTTAATTCGGCTTTCTGAAATACAAAGCTTTGGTAAGATGTGGTAAGATCCTGTTTTTGAAATGCGTTGCATCTGTGCCTCTAATACCTTTGATGAGAGAATGACTTAATGGCTGGTTTCCAATTCCGAAAACGTTTTTTCAACTGCCACAAAGAATGGCAGTGTCTCAGAGGGTTATTTAATAATAATAATAATAATAATAATTGCAGCTTATAATGCGCCAACATTCAACAAAATTGTTGCTCCAGGCGCATCGACACAACATTGCAAAACAAAAATAGTACAAAAATCTGAATGAAGGAAAACCGTCATCACTTCAACACAACAACAAAAATGGTAGCGTTGACATGGTTGAACTAATGACAATCCCCACTCACAATGTGAACAACGCCACAAATAATAATACACATCAAGAACATAAAATATTCACAAAAACATTAATCAAAGAAATCGCTCTTAGATTTCATCATTAAAGTCTTTAACAATGTTTTGAATGAATCCACAGATTCTGCAGTTTTTACAGACTCCGGAAGCTTATTCCATAAGCGAGGTGCAGCACATAAAAAAGAACGTGATCCACAGGATTTACTGATTTTTCTAAAACATTTCATAGGTATTTACACTTTTAATCCCCTGATGACGACGATAACTTTCCTGAGTAAGTCATTGTAAAGAATAAAGTCACAGATAAAACTTCGATGACGTCAGGACGATGCGCAAATGCAACACAAAGCGGTTCATGGGCAAAATCGGGGGAAATGAATTCTGACCATAATGTATTCAACGCCTTTTTATTTCAAAAACCTTATAATCCGATCAGTTTCATAACTTTACTAATAAATGTTAAATAAAGTTGCTATCATATGCCTTGCTTCCTACATTTTGAGTTATAAACTCTCCGGTTTTTGGACCCAGATTTTTGTGACACGCTGTAATAAGAAAGGTCCCAGATACTGGTATAGCAGTATCGGTCGATACTGGTACATGAATTTTGCCAGTATCGCTCGATACTGGAACATTTTACATGTTCCAGTATCGGTCGATATTGGAACATCAAATTGTGTTCCAGTATCGACCGATACTGAAACACTTCATGTGTTCCAGTATCGCCCGATACTGGAACGGTTTCATTCCAGTATCGATCGATACTGGAACAAATCAAATGTTCCAGTATCGCCCAATACTGGAACGTTTTGTTCCAGTATCGCTCGATACTGGAACATGTAAATCGTTCCAGTAACGCTCGATACTAGAACGATTTACATGTTCCAGTATCGAGCGATAATGGAACGATTTAATTGGTTCCAGAACTCGTGTATTGTCATATTTGTGAAAAGGGGACGACTATTTCAGCTTTAAAAATTAGCGACATTTTTACGACGTCAGCTTTGAGTGCATTATAGCGAGGGCTTAGAGGTAGAACTGACTATGTCCATTTTGACTTTGTCCAGATAATTGTACAAGTAACATGGATATGAACTTTCCTTCTGTGGGAAAAAAAGTGTCTATGTCTATGTACCCCCCCCCCCCTTTTTTTTTGTTTTTGTTGATTATGTCCGTGAAGGTTTTTAGTTTTGTTGCAAAACAGGCCATGTCCAGCAGGTGTATGTCCACAAAGTCAAAATGGACAGTTCTACCTCTAAGCCCTCGAATTTAGTTATTTTTTCCTTTTTCAAATACGTGTTCAGTTGTTATATGAATTGCGGGATTTGTTTTCTATTATTTGTTTGAAGAAAAAAATGTCGTAGTATTTTAAAATATTGCGAGGGAAAACCATCTCATTCATTATGGTTTGGGAACAACATTGTTTATGTTGGAGTACTACACACTAAATGGGGCCGTTCAATATCTTTCTCTTGAAGTTGTGGTGGCTCTGAAAAGAGCTTTTTTAGGCCGTCCTTGATATTGATTAAAAAAAAACCCCATCTTTGCATTGAAAAACAAACAAGTAGCTGACATTCCGATATGTCGTGACATTCCGATATGGAGTTTTTTGGCAAACATTTCAATTTTGGCCTACATGTATATTTCACTACACAAATATAAAACGTTGAGGCCATGTTTATAATGTCATTGTGACGTCAAGCGTAAGATGTTTGTACTTATCACGAATAACCAAACAAATAATAATAATGAAGTGTCTCAGACAACAGCTTCGACGGGTCCATCTAAAAAGAACAACCAGCTGCAGTCATTAAGAAACGGAAACACCGGCACATATCAACACTAGACACTCGCCAACGTATAGAATAAACCGCACGAGAGAAGAGACGAACCTCCCAAAGATTCCCGTCGCTTGACACATCACAGGCAGTTTTAAATACCACAAAATGACTCTTTTCAGAGCCACCCTATTTTCCAGAAAGAGAAAATAACCATACAAGCCAACTTCACCGATATTGTATTGGGTGATACTGGCACATTTTTCATGTTCCAGTGTTGGGCGATACTGGCACATTTGTAATGTTCTAGTATTGGGCGATACTGGTACATTTTTCATGATTCAGTATTGGGCGATACTGGAACATTTTTCATGTAGGCCTACCAGTACCGGGCGATACTAGTACACATTCTTCCAGTGTCGCCCGATACTGTAACAAAATAATGTACCAGTATCGATCGATACTGGTACATTATTTTGTTCCAGTATCTGGCAATACTGGAACATTTTAAACGTGCCAGTATCGAGCGATACTGGAACAAAATAATGTACCAGTATCAAACGATACTGGGTGTTCTAGTATTGGTCGATACTAGTACAGTCTAGTATCTGGGAGCTAAAGTACACTTTTTCCGAACGGGATTCAACTTTTGTGTTATAAAATATTGTGATTAGCCATGATAGAGAAATCTCGAAATAGGCTACACTTCAAAACTAGTACGCATGGCTCATACGTATAAATGAACTTTACGTACTACTTTTATGATTGGTGCCAAAGTAATATATTACGTTACACTACGTACAAGCCCCTATACGAATTGAACCGAGACCGATATGCAAATATCTTGCATTGAAATATTTGCATTCGTCTCATTTTGATGACGCATCAGCTTCCAACGTGAAAGTTACTTATATAAATGACGCATACTCGTTTTGCATTGCAGCCCTATAACATCTATTTCTAAACTGAATATCGAACAATTCTGTATGAAAGAATGCTGATAATGTGCACGTAAAACAGTTCTATATAACCCCTTCAAATGTTAAATGACGACATTGATGTTCACCTCCTATATGGAATTACATCATCAGAAATAAATAAAGCAGAACCCAGATTAAAACTTATTGTGTGTAAAAAAAACCACGAAACATCATTGGCGGTTTAATTTATACGCATGTAAGAGGGGCATTCAATAAATACCTGCAACCATTGAAAATCTCTGAAACTTGACATGTGTCAATAAAATATACTTATGATACTTAAAATGTAAGTCTTACCCCTTTCTCACGGAAAATCTCAAACATGTGGGTCATTTTTATCATGTAATTTCAGTACTATAAACATCATGGTCTCTGGGCACTGAAAATTGACAATAATTAGCATTACCACCAGACGTTAGAATTATCACACAAACAATTGTTTTTGCAGTTGCCTCGTGTCAGCGAGATACATGTATATATAACATTTCATTTATTTCATTAAGGACTGCCAACCCATACTCAATTCAACACCACATATTTATTCATAAACACTGTCAATAGGAAGGGAGAGAGGCAAGAGTGCTCAGATCAAGCCCTCCTCGTCTTCTCCCTGCTCGTGGGCAGTTCACCCAATGAACCCCCCCCCCCCTGCAAAATAATAATGTCAAACCTGACTGGAATTGAAACTTGCGACTAGTCCTTAACATTTTCTTTGTTTAGCCAAATCTGGCATAACACATAATTGTGATCATTTTGGAACCACTACTATTTTATCATTATGATTATTATATTGGAGTGGATTATCCAAGCATTTTACTATTTCCGAAGACCTTGAGATACGTACAAAGTATTCTTTTTTCCACACACAAATTGACAACGGAATTTGGAATCAGGTCCATATCACCCGTGGGTGAAAACATGTAACAATTGAAAAGTATTGTATTTGATGCACGTTGACCAAAACATTAATAATTTCAACTTTTTTCTGAACGTGTCGTTCACTCATTATTTTGACCTTAACTCATTTTACTTTGCCAAACCAAAAAACACTGCCAACCCAAAATCCCTTTAACACCATATGTTTTCCATAAACACAGTTAATAGTAAGGGAGAGAGGCAAGAGTGCTCAGATCAAGCCCTCCTCCTCTTCCCCCTGTTCGTGGGCAGTTAACCCAAGGAACCCTTTTTGCACTTGGGCAAACCATCTCAAGGGAGGGTGGGTGGGAATTTTGAGAGAGTGAGAGGATGACTTCTCGCTTTGAAGACACGAAATAATATGATTCAAGATTTCGAAAGAGGCGATTGCAAAAACAGGGGGAGGGACGTCAACAACCGGCGCTGCCGCGTGATTGGCCAATTGATCCAACGGAAATGACGACACCCGACCTGAACATTCTAGCCCTGGCGGTAAAGTGGAAATTCTTTCGACGGGTCAATAATTTCTGATTATAAATCAAGCGCCAATATTAACACTGTTAACACATGTATCTTAATGCATGCCATAAACTTGTCTTTCAAATTTCCCGCCATTGTAACATTTAATTCCCTAACCAGTGCCCTGAGATCACGGTGTTCACAGTGCTGAAATGTAATGATAAAAATGACCTACGTGCCCGAAATTTTATGTGAAAAAAGAGTAAGACTTACAGTTGAAGTATCATAGGAAATTAGGAATAGATCGTCTTCATATTATTTTGCACACTATTTACACATCAATAGGAGTAAGGATATTATAATTTGAGTAAAGTATTACATGTACATGCTAAGTGTACAATATTGTGCTGACTTACTAGTGGATGTCTTCATATTCATAAAAAAGACGAATATAAAGAAATTGAAGAACAAAACGTCATATATGATCCTCTAGCGCGACATTTACAAAGTCTGGTAATCATGGTCACGTGACGCGTTCACATTATGGTTAGCTCACATTATAACATGAGTATATAATCAATTTTGAGGTTTACTTGATACCACTTGTGCTCTAAAGTTGATAAAACACGCAAGCCAAATTAATCTTGCATGAGAATCTTGCAGATTCAGTGACTGGTAAAATGTGTTCACTCTCAAATTTCCATTTTTCCTATTAAACTTAACGAATCTTCATGTTGCAAATACATGGATCTTTTCGTTCGCAAATGTGATTCCGAGGATGAGGGCTGCTCTTTAAACTATGAACATAGTCCAAAACAAATTTAGTACATTGGATCTAAAACAATAGACAGATTTGTGGTAGTTATAGCAGTGTATAAATAAATTGAATGCATTAAAACTGGCTAAATATAAGAGTCTCAAGGCCGCCCATGATCATATCTATGGCCACCCGATACATGTAGAAGTACATACAAATATACATGGGATTGAGATACACAATCCCACGTTTATTTGTATGACAGATTATAATCTGAGCACATAATGGCATAACTGAAATTAAAAACACCTCTGAAACGATATTTATGAACAAGTTTATGTCAAAAAACTTAGAAAAATCAAACTTAAACAATAATGTTGGACACCCTACATTCTTAAACAGTAAATATTAGATATCCTATATTCTCAAACTATTTTGTAAGTGTTATTGCGCTTTATTCCGTTGAGGGCGCTATAACGGAATAAAGCTAATCTAAGATTAACAGATTATAATCGGTCATAATCTCTCAATCCCATGCATATTTGTATGTACTTTTACATGTATTGGGTGCTATGGCCGTCATATTCCACAACAACAAAAACGACATCGCATAGGAAGTAAAATGAAATTGCATGGGAAAGCACCTGTTTTTGTTTTTACGGTTATCAACTAGATCAAATTAATGTTCTGCTCGCGCTCATAAATGCACAAGCACATTTCCCTAAAGAGTAACAACCTTATTAGGTATCGCGATGTAATCTCTAAATTTGTAAATCAACGCTCATATGAATTATAGGTAGGATCGTTAAAGAAGCTGCATTTGTTGTAATAGAAGCAAGATGGTTTGTAGTTGTATCACGTAACCCTGCTTCTTTTACGGCAAACCCTTTTAAAAATTTAAAAGTTAGTATAAGAATAGTAACTGTAAAGTCAACAATTCAAAGTGTATCAGGGAAGGGAAACTACTTTCTGCAATGCACTTATATTGTTTTACGCCCCATTTTGCTAAAGTTTTGATAACCCTTTGAAGCACTCACAGAGCTTTATAGAGACATTAAAACAACCAATAGCTCATCCGATAAGTGCGAATTGCAACGATTAAGTCTAACTAAATCCCTCGAGGAAACCGTCTTCAAATTACACGGTTAAAAATGAAGCCAAATGACTTTTTGAGTGTGACGTACAATAACTGTGGATCTTATCATTCTCTTAACGACGCGTGACTTGTAGCCATGACTTTGAAAGTTACGTTTTATTGGAGATTAAGTGCCCAAAAGCAAAAATGACGCACGTGCCTAAACGAGTTTTAGACACAAGTTCCAATGTCATCTTTTTTCTCTATCTTTCTCATGTCAAGGAAATTGTGAGTTTTCTTGTAAGCTGTCAGTCATTCTTTTATAGCTAAAAGAAGTCCTCTATGCAGCACCCACAGCTACCATTAACAATACAAGATAAAGTTTGTCTTACTTATTTAATATAAAAAGAAACACGAAATTAAACCCCATCGGGGAAGAACTATAGACGGTAATCATCTTATGACGAATATTTTTAATTTGATTTCCGTCAATTTTCCTGATGCATATACCTACTTTATCACTATTACAATCCCGTAAATAATGTATGCCTGGTTGATAGAGTTTTTAAGAGAAAAAATGTTTTATTTTCATGTATTATTTTGTTTATTTTATCACTACGTTCTCACCTATTTCATTAATATTGAGCTAATTCTGTTTTACCTACTTAAGACATTTGTTTGGATGACATATATTTCACAATTGTTTTTACCTATTGAGCATATTGTTGTTGAGAAAACATTTATCAATCAAAATAGGGCATCAATCGCGTCCTATGAAGTATAGCCATGGGCTTCGTCATACTTTTCACGGGTTGAATGTTATCATACTGTCAATAATACAACTACTACTACTGCAGTCATAAAAGAAACTAAATTACTAGCTAATAACTGTACTGATAACTATAATAGTATAATTCCTACATAAACAAATTGAATTATAAAGTTGTTGAGAAATTGTATTTTTAGTTGATATATTGCACGCTAAGAATGGTTGATAATCGACGAAGTTCCCAAACGTAATATAAAGTACGATTTTCATTTTCACATTTTTCGTTTCAGCACTGGGAGAGTATGACAGATAAAGCGCGTGTGTCGTTTGATCCATCAAAACAATGCGACCGGCCGTCTATCCAACCTGGGCATCGACCGGTGAATTAGCGCTACCACTACTAGTAATCAATAATTTGCCCGTAACTGAGTCCTTGAGATAAAACCATACTTCACATGCAATTTACCGTATCTGATATTATAGGGGAGACATTTCTCAATATTTTCAAGTAGAAGTAAAGCTTTAGCGTTATAGGCACATTAATACATGGTAAGTTTATGACTGTATATTGTCAAGAAGTAGCCTATACTAGTGAAGTAAAATAATTTGCTTTAGCCCAAGGAATATTTTCATAGACGGCATCATCTTTTACGCCTCAATGGTATCTTAGATTAGAAAAACCATGATAGAATCAGCCTTTTCTACGACAAAGTGTGCACAGATTAATATATCTTGTGCCGACGGCTACTCATCAAATGCTTGCTTGAAATCCAGGTAAGCGTCACGAATAAAAACGTGAACCTGCCGGAAGAAAGAGATCCAGCCGTCAAGATAAAGTACAATCCCCTGGACTCTGCATAGGAATAGGAAATCAACCTAGGGAGATCAAATGATCAATAGGCTTATGCAAAAATAGGACAGAAATCCATTTGTATTATTCGTCATAACTTATAAACGTGCATCATTAATCAATGATACACAACAAACACAATGTTTTGTGTTTATGCATGCATATTATGTAAAGAACGCTAGATTTCTTTTACTATTTCTACACGCATCTGAAGTTTTCGAAATGCTGTAAAATGTTTAAGACGTACACACATTAATATGAACGATTTACAAATTAAAAGTACATTTAGGTATACAAGCATGCCTAAGAAATTTTACCTTCAGCGTCTTAAACGTACTCTGCAAAAAACGTGTTTATGAATTAAACATTTTCAAACATTCTAAACCTGTCAAAATCCTAAACACTGGTGTTTTAGGGTTTAATTCCAAAACATAAAGTATTTAAATGCTTAACGCTGGAATCTCAAAACACTTTGCAAGTTTGTAGTTGGCGCTGATTGGTTCTTTGCCGTGTGACGTAGTTTCCTCGGATCGCGTTCTTCATACTGAGCCGCCATCTTTTTCTCGCTGAATCTTGACTTGAGAGCGAGTAATTTAGAGGCAATAAACAAATTAATCATGCAGCTGTAAAACAACAACGTTTCAGGTAATAAAATCATCTTGTTTGTATTCTCGGACTATTAGATGATGTAGATTAAGAAACATTGGGAAAAAACTACCAGAAAGTTCAGAAACAGTCAAATATCCGTACGAATTTTCGGCCATACAAATGATACGTGCATAAAAAGTACTGCGCTGGCATGCTAGTAATGTGCATGTGTGGTGTGGGTATTGCCGTGGTTCGAATGTGAAAAATTACTTATTCTCGCAGGTAGGCAGTTATCTTCAAGTAGCGCCATAAATCTTGCTGATCAAACCTGATCGACTTAGGCCTATAGGGCAAGGATGTACCTTAACATCGCAATAGTAAAAAAGCAAGCTATATCTAGTCACGGCAATGTAGGATCACTTCATCAGGTGTCTACAGATTTACGCAACGCAGCTCAAGTATTCAACATGCACTGAATGTAAGCTGAAACATTATAAGGCGTTTAATTATGGGCTTCTATCAAATATATGAATTGGTCTCCTAGAGCTTTTCCTTATCATTCTCTTAATAAGACGATGTTCATCTTATTTCCCTCGCGATTACAGTTGTTTTGAGACACACGCTATTCTGAGCATGACATATTTTCAGAAAGTAGATATATGAGTTATGTGATAACTGTGTACTACTTAATTGGGCTGATTTATTGGTGGATGTATTCGGTTATATATAGCATTCACGAAAAGCCTATTATTTATTACACATTGGTGCTTGATTGCAAAGGGTCGTATCTGCATTCTTGTTGTTTTGCAAGAGAAGTCTTTTTTATATCAAATGTTTTATTAGGTGTTTTTTTTTTTAAATGAAAGTACTTTGAATCGAGATTTGCACCATATGTTGATAACATGTGCGTATTTACCGATAAGGTTACTTTTACAATCCAGTCAAACTCTATTCTGTCACAGTCTTGTAATCTCAGTCACATGGCACGTTCGAATGTCGGGTAGCTCGTGTAATCTGACATCATAACATACATACTAGCACATACACAGCCAGTCCAGAGCTCCACAAATTTCACTTATCGTACAGCTTCAGAGTGCTATAAATTTGATATCGTAAATAACCTGATTAATTATATCCCAACTTGGTGTGTGTGTCTTTAGTAGATGATTGTTTATCTTGATCAGTGTTGCTTGAATCAAAACTTCAAAGTTCTATCAGTATCCTACTGTGCAGGGGTTAGTACTGTACAGCAGAGTTCTGCCACATAAATCATCACTAATACTAGTACTGTCGATGAGTGCTATTAATTCCTTATAGCAATCGGCAGCTACGCTGCCTTGTGCTATAAGTCATACTAAACACCCAGTGTGTTATATATTATTTAGAATGATTTACTGTGTGTTTAATACTACTCCAAAAGAAAAAAAGGTTTTATGATTCTGTCAGAGTCTGGTAATCTCGGTCATATGGCGCGGTGATATTTCCAAAAGTAGCCAGGCTATTGCAATATGATCAATAACTTTTATGTGATCATTGTATATCGGTTTTTGCACAAAATGTCATTTGATTCTCTGGTATGACATGCACAGTCTGATATTATCGGTCACATGATGCGGTCGATCGGTTAGCTTGTGCATGTCGTTGGACGTGACACACTACATAACCAGGGGTTGCCACTGAGCTTGCCGATCGGGTCCACTTTTAAATTGAACTTAGTCAGCATAGAATTGATGGCGCTATACTGATAAGGCGTGATTGTAGCAGGGATTGTAGCAGACGATGGTAGACACGAACGGTCGTTAATTTTGAATTCCATTACTTTCGATGTAACAATGAATTTTGCCCGGGATTTTGATTATATGACCCCATAAAATTCATCACACGTTGGAACTAAATTATTTCATCCAAAAACCGCTGAAGTTGGATAACCAACTCCAGTGTCAGTATTTTTTTTTTACAGCAAGCTGTGTGTAAATCTACCGCGTGCACAGCGCCACCAATTATATGCTGACTAACACGCCGGTCACCGACGCATTCCAGACGATTATCATAATTTATTAAAATATTCAAAAGGTTCGTTTTCGCTACGTCGCTTAGTATACGACTTTCCTATCCACAAATTAATAGTATCCCTGACATAACACAACACTTTAACTTTTATAATTTAATACACTGTGTGATAACTTGGTAAATAAAAATATGTGAACTTAATGAAAAGTTTCTTTAGCCTATAATCTCACCATACATACAGGGTGAGTAAACTTACCCTGCAATAGTGGAAAGAAGCCATACTATTTTCAAAACCAAGTTGAAGCTTGAAGGAATACCTTATTTATTACCAACGTTATGAAAAAGATTTTCTTTGTAAACTTGAGTAAATTTGTGATGTAATTGGAATTTAATGCATCCTTTCTTGTTTACATGGGAGTTAACATGATCAATTTACCTAACCCTTGCTACGAATTGCTTAAAATGTTCTAAATTTGAATAAAAAATAAAATTATTCTATTTTTTGGTTGGCAGGATAATCAAATATGAAAATGCAACGTGTGCAATTTCAATTGAAAATCACTATGCTCGTGGACAAACACGTAAATTGGGTTGCGCAGCAAAAAAGGTCACCAACATAAACAGAAAATGCGATCGACTTCATTTTTTCATTTACCCAGAGTTAGGAAAAAATATATCAGATCAGAAATGTAAAACTGCAAGAAAATCTGCTTGAGAATTGAGGACGTTCCCTGGAAAGATCACAAACTTCAATTCGGTTTTGAAAAATGTCTTCTTTCCACTATAGTAGTTTTTTTGACTCACCCTGTAGATAAAGGGAAATTTTGAACACATGACATTCGCAAAATTCGAGCAATTATAAAAAAATCGCTTCTAATAGACTTTAAAAGAAATTAATTCATTTGCGAACAAATATCTTGATTCGTTTGCAATTGCGATAATTCAATTCAGTGCAAAAAATAATGCTTTACGGTATGAACATAGCTATAGGATGTCTAAAGATGTAAACAAGATATTTAAGGGGGGTGTGGACTCTCAGGTACAGCCTCCGTAAATCTGCCGTAACTTCTTCAATATTCATTTAATCTTTATAAACGTATACAGTTTTTTTGCAGAAAAGGGTTCAATGAATCCAACCATGATAATGAAATTGACCATTTTGGGAAGAAATTGTAAAAAACACCTTTTTTGACCCATTTTAGGTTTGGAAAAGATAACTCAAAATATATTTGGTTAAATTTTGTCATACTAGTTTTATGATAATCCCGATAACATTCCCCAGGAGCGGGTTTTTTTTTTTAATATCTTATACCGCCCAAATCATGAAAATCACCATTTTTGGGAAAAAATGACATTTTTTGGCACTTTTTGGTCTGTAACTCAAAAAATAAAAAATAAGATATTAAAAATAAAAAAACGCTCCTGGTGAATGTTATCAGGATTATCATAAAACTAGTATGACAAAATTTAATAAAATATATTTTGAGTTATCTTTTCCAAACCTAAAATGGGTCAAAAAACATGTTTTTTATAATTTTTTCCAAAATGGTCAATTTCATTATCATGGTTGGATTCATTGAACCCTTTTCTGCAAAAAACTGTATACATTTATAAAGATTAAATGAATATTGAAGAAGTTACGGCAGTTTTACGGAGGCTGTACCTGAGAGTCCACAGCCCCCTTAAATCAATTGCACGTAAAGAACTTGAAATGTGTTTTAAGACAAAAAATAAATTTAAAAATACTTCAAACCGTTGCATTCTTTTGCACTTTCAATTTCAAGACCCCCTTTTATTCTCTGCTACATGTAGGCCTTATATACGGACGGAACTATTATTGTGTTTACGAACACAGAGAACACAGCACTAAACACATCTAAATGTCGCCCACATCGACAGAGAACAGGGAGGAAGAGAATCAACAGTGAGTAGAGGACAAATCGTCCCACCGCAAGCTCGCCTAATATATATCATGATGGACTCGCCCAATATATTATACTCCACGTGGGTTAAAATCGACAAAAACATGATTTATTTTAGAAAAATCCACCTATTTAAGAATGCCATTAGCTGCCATTGCCCTGCCCTACGACTCAGACAATCTCCGGAGTTACTCAAACCATCTTCTGTGAATTTGTTTAGTATGCTCTACTCTATCTAGGTTCCTATACTATCTTGGTTCCCATTACGATAATATTATAATTCCTATAGGCGGTCTAGTATACAAAAATGTATGTGGCACACACACTGTACACCGCCCCCCCCCCCCCCCCCCCCCCCCCCCCCCCCACCCCCCACCACCACAACCATTTGATATCACTGTAACATGGGTTGGGGTGGCAAAAGGGGTAGAGGTTATTATTTGTTGTATTTGTGTTGTGTTCAGAAATAAAGCACCCGAAAAAATCTAGTTCTTATGTTTTATATCATTTGTTGTGTTTTGTGTTGTGTTTAGAAAAAACACACCACAAAAAAATCTATACTTCTTATGTTTTATCATATTTTCATTCTATTTCTTATGTTTGATTTCATGTAGCCCTATATTATTGGTCATGTTTTGTTTTGTGTTTAAAAAAACAACCCATTTCTGTACGTCCTTAATAAGGAGCTGTGCACCTTCAGGTATAGCCTCCGTAAACTGCCGTAACTTCTTCATTATTCATTTAATCTATATAAAAGTATACATTTTTTTGAAGAAAAGGGTTCAATGAATCCAACCATGATCATAAAATTGACCATTTTGGAAGAAAAAAACATTTTAGATAACTCAAAATATATTTTGTCAAATGTTGTCATACTAGTTTTATTATATTTCTAGTACAATTCCCTAGAGATTTTTTTTTAATTTTTTTGAAAATCTGTATTATTTTTTGAATTATCGACCAAAAAGTGCCAACAAATGTGATTTTTTACCTCCAAAATCGAGGATCATCTTGGGTAATTATTTATGTATCTATCAATCTATCAATCTATCAATCTATCAATCTATCAATTAGATTGAAACACCCTCTCCAAGCTGAACTCGCGCGCTAACCTCAGACGCACGTCGCGCAGCATCGTGCAAAAAAACCTAGTAGGCCTACGACTAAAAAAATTATTAATCTATGTATGATTCATTGACGTTGCCCGATTGAAACGCCGTGACCGCCATCCCCTGGTCGCACGACCATGTTGAAGCGCCATCTATAGCAGTTTGCAAAGTAAAAGGTGTTTAAGGGTCCACAAAACCGGGTCACGCGACTCCACCGTATTTACATGCATCACGTCGCGTCGGGCATAGATGATCCAACTTTGGATACCGACCGACCACAAATAAAAAACCCATTAAAGGGAAAGTGCTAGTACAAATGAAAGACTTTGATATTTTTTAGGAAAGCATTTGGTAGAATAATGACATGTAATTGGGTAATCAGTATTGGCACAAGAGCAGGCAGTGGACGTATTGGCAAATTTGGGCATGATATCAAGTAATGAATATGAAGACAAATTTGCAGTAGTTGTCCGTAGGCCTATATGTGAAAATCAGACACAATTAGGCAAGATATCAAAATTGAGCTTGTATTTGATTATTGTAGTAGAGATCTTCCGCTTAACAATGGTACTCTTTTTTTAAGCGGAGTTATATAATTTTTCAGTTATAGTCTTTATGAAAACTCCAAACTGAGATATCATCCTTTAAAGATGTACTTATAATGTACTAACGATGTACTTTTATTTGTATTTTTTTATTTTTTTATTTTTTGGATTGAATTTTTAATCTGAAACTTTCAAACACTCTGAAAATTAATTATTTACAAGAATCACCTCCAATTAGGGTTTGGGCTATTTCTCAGTTTGGAGCTCTGCCCAATTCGTGAATTAAAAAGAAATGTGGAAGAAATGAAACGGTCATTTGATCTTGTTGCGTGCATTCATTGGCGGCGTAGCTACAGGTAACCCACCAAGGGTCATTCGGGGGGGGGGGGTGGGGGTGCAATTAACAATTCAGGGGAGTTAAAGGGTTTTATATACTTATCTCCAATTTCATGGCGTTTCTCGTCGTGGGGAATCAATACCAATCATAATCACCTGCAGCAGAGGCTTTGTCCCAGGACCTACCGGGCCGGGGCAATGTGAGCCCTGGACCCCACGCCACTCTCGTTCCCCCGGGATGACAAGCCTCCTGGCTACGCCCATATGTCGCAAACAGTCCATGAAATCAATTGACTTCAAAACTCATAAAACGACCGCCAATTTTGTATTTATTTCATTAAGCCTACCAAAGAATGGAAATGAACTACCCAGTATGATTTGTTTGTGCAGTTATAAACGATATCTCCATCTTTGGCAAACACGAGAGTAAACATTTTAGAACCACCCTCTCCATAGGCTTTATTGGTATAAGTGTTGTAAAAATCAACACAAATTGTCAGAGGTATATTTGCTCAATAGTGAATTAAAAAGTACAATAGTTTTTAAACGGCTTTCGTTGGGTTCGATCGATTTTTTTTTTTTTGGCCACCGAAGTAGGCGAAATTTTTTTTTTTAATTTTTTTTTTAGCAAAGGCGGCACAGTGTTTGTTTTTTTAGGTTTTACTGTTTTTCTTTACATTGAGTTGGGGGAGTTGGGTGAGTCATCTTTTTTTTCTTTTCCTGGTTGGTGGGCAAAGTTGTTGTTTTTTCCTGGTTGGTGGGCAAAGTTGTTGTTTTTTCCTGGATAGTGGGCAAAGTGGGTTTTTTTAAACTTCCATGCAACGCCCCCCCCCCCCACCCCTGAGTATCTAATGGTGTGTTCCTAATGTACTTTTATAGACATTTGAGTCATAGTTCAATAATTACAGCACTCACAAAATTCCTAAGGTTACTTCCTTGAGCCCCCCCCCCCCCCCCCCCCCCCATTATTTTGAGAGTGTATTTATTACCTAGTAATTATATCAGTTAATTTTATGAGAACTGCATTATATATTTTGAAATTTTATGATTTATTCATCAGTTTGTTTGCTTCAAGCGCGATAGCAATCCTAACCTTAAATTTATGAGTGAGACTTGTATTTTAATACAGTGTGGACAACTAATGAATAATAATAATAAATAGGAATTCTTAATCATGTATTAAGTCAACCATTTTCTAGCCTTTCATGGGCCTTTTCTTAACACTTTCTATGCGGTTAGTTTTACCAGAGTGATATTACCTATTACACCTCCCTGGTTTTGCCATATAATTTTTTTTTGCAAAAACCTTTTCTAAACTTTCAAAGTCTTATCTCAAGAATAACTGACCTAATACTAGACGTGCTTGTACTTATGTTAATTAATTTCTCATGGTGATTCGAAATATATGATGATGAAAGCCAATAAATTAAATACGTTTGTGAAACATGTTGTGAATTGTATTTTGCGTGTGCATAACCGCGCGCATGGACAGCGTTAATCTATTCTATATATATTTGCCTTCAATTCTCAGTCCTTTTGCTTCCCCCCTCCATTTCTTTAGAAATACTAACATTGCCACAAGCTAGTGGATATTTATCGCTTTGTTTACCTATCGGAGTAAATATACTTTACACAGGCTAGGCAAACAACTGCAGACAACATCTCAAAATTTCACCCCGGGCGCTATAACAACTGAACACATCTCTCGTCCAATCAAAGCTATGGACACAGATGGATTCGGCGGCGCTTGTAAGTGACCCTGATGCAATACACAATAGCGTCCAAGCGTCACACTTCTCGATCAACCAATATACCCGTATGAGAGTGTCATTTGGCTGGACCCGTTCGATAATTATACCGATTTGGTCACGGTTTCCTGAACCAAGTGACTCGAAGTCATTATAAATAACGCGTACTTGGAATATTGATTTTGAATTCAGGCTATAAGAGCTAGCTATCGATAGCTAGCACAACAAGTATACCTGTATGTCTTATCGTATAAAGTTCGTCCATTCATTCCACTCGCTGATGGGATTATGAACCAGTGAGATTTATTCATCTTATAACCCGGCTTAAAAATACAGCTATACTCGGCCTTCTTGGCAACAGTAAACGAGTGAACACCATCCTTGTTGTGAAATATAAAAGCTTAAGTTGCAACTTGTTCTGTGCATGCTGTGTGTGTAAAGAAAAGACTTAAAACGGCTTAGAAATACATGCCCTCAGAGTCAGATACCATATTCCAAATTTTCTTGGGGACTTTGAGCGGGCCCGAACCCACGTTGTACGTATACTCGTCGGTACATCATTCGTCGGTACAACTGCATGGTGAGCCCCTCTTGTTTCAAAAAAGCTAGCTACGCCAGATGTCATATGCATTGTAATGCATGTATTTCTTCTTTGTCGCGCAGGAGGTACACTACGTTACATCGCTACAATTCTCCGATTGTGCCACGTATGTATGTACACAAGTTCATCAACAATAGAGCAGGCAGGTGACCGTGGTTTAGCCTTCTAATCGAACAGCTGTCCGACTCATGATTGAGTCTGCAACTTGCAAGCCATGCATCAGTACAAACCTTACAGCTGTTTGTATTGTGGAAGATACTTCTACTCAAGAGATACACTTAAATGTCATAATGAACGACATTCTAAGAAATACCTCTCAAAAAGAAACACGGGTAAAATGAGTGGGGCACAAACATATCCGAAATGTACAACAAAGAGTATCCTGAAAAGCAATATTCGGAATGACAATCCGTGTGACCCCTTAATACTTCGGAAATGTTTCGTTGAGAATGGAAACTTGACTGACCACGCCATCACTCATACAAAGGAAACACCATTTCAATGTGAATATTGTCAGAAATACTTCACGAAGAAGAGTGGCCTGAAAACTCACATTCGGACTCACACAAAAGAAAGACCCTATCAATGCGAGTATTGTCATAAATGCTATTCACATAAGACAACTTTAACATGCCATGTTCGCACTCATACGAAGGAAAAACCATACCAATGTGAGTATTGTCAGAAATACTTTTCACATAAGACATCTTTAACATACCATATTCGTACTCACACTAAAGAAAAGCCTTATCAATGTGACTTATGTCAGAAATGCTTTGCACACACGGGCAGTTTGTGCAAACACATGAAGACTCATACGAAGGAAAAGCCATACCAATGTGAATATTGTCAAAAATGCTTTTCACATAAGAGTACTTTAACAAACCATATTCGTACTCACACAAAGGAAAAGCCGTATCAGTGTCACTTGTGTCAGAAATGCTTTGCACAAACGGGCAACTTGTCCGACCACATTAAGACGCATACAAAGGAAAAGCCATACCAATGTGAGTATTGTAAGAAATATTTCACACAGAGGGGTACCTTGACAACACACATTCGGACTCACACCAAAAGAAAAGCTATATCAGTGTAGAGCAACTTGTGCGAACACATGAAAACTCATACAAGGGGGAAAACATATATCATCAGAATATCGTCAGAAATACTTCACAAAGAGTGCCTGACAGCACTCATACAAGAAATCATTTACCACTTGTGTCTGAAATGATTTGCACAAAAGCTTGTGCAAACACATGAAGACTCATACAAAGGGGAAAAACCATCAATGTGAATATTGTTTGAAATTTTTCACACAGAAGAGTACCCTGACAACACATTCGGGATCACAAAAACAAAGAAAGAAACATATCAGTGTGAGTATTGCAACAAGAACTTGGGATCAATAGCACCGCTCTTCAATTGGTTAAATCGTACTGTAGTGGTCGTACCAACAGCGTATATATATATCAATGAATGCGGTTCGGCAAAATGATCCCTGCACTATGGACTCCCTCAAGATCAATTGTCGGTCCTGTGTCTTTCTGCACTACTATACCTATTGGCAGAATCACTCAGAAACACAACGTCTCTTACCATGTTTATGCTGAAGATGTGTAATTTTATACCAGCTTCAATCTCTCTGCACTCTCCGCACTTGCCTCTTGTATCAGTGACATACAATATTAAATGATCGTGCAACATGTTGCAACTGAACAAAGACAAGACTGATTTTGTTGTTGCTGTGTCTCCACACAATAACCGCCATATGGGCGGTTTTAAAAAAATGGCTGAAAATGGCATATTCAACATTTTGCCCGTTTTTGATCATATAAAGAACTTTTATAGAATAGCCAATTATTCCAAAATATGTGCTAAGATAGTCATTTCTTTGTGCCAGAATATGATGGCCCATGCTTGTTGCAAAAAAAACTTCTGCCTGTTTTTGATGCTAAAACGGTCAGGAGTGTAACACTTTTTTTTAACATAAAAATTGAACATGCATTTTTATTAAGCTAGTACAAGAAAACCATCTTTGATATTCATTTCAGAGATATACATTTTGAAATATTGAAGGGTCCACCTTATTCAGAATGAGTCACTGTGAAATTGAACTTGCATAAGTCCAATAAATTATTGATTGTTACACTACAGTATGTCAAAATGAAGAAAGGAGTCAAACTCAAATATTGAAATTAATCCAGCTTGATAATAAAAATGATGAAAGGTTATGCATTTGTCATTCAATATTTTGTATATGTATACACTTGGCTTGCCATAGATGGTCAAGTGGCATTGGTAATCACATCATAGCATTTGTGGTCAAAGGTTTACTGGGAGAACTCCAAAATGTCAGGAGTGTAACATTGACATGCCATCTCAATTTTGCAAACTTCCTTATATATTTAATTTAGTTATATCAGTTTATTATAGTAGTACATGATGTAAATTAATAAATAGTAACAAATAAAATTGTGTTACATTGAATATGTCTACTACAGATAGTAAATAGGGGTCAGTCAGGAGTGTAACAAATAGGTAGAAATGTAAATACATTTTGGATGGCCCACTGCCGTGCCATAAACTGTAATATAAACTTGAAACTCTCCATGTATACCTTTGATATGGCCATATTCTGATGTTTAAAACTATTAAAATCAAACCTATTAACTAATAATTAGTTAAAACAAAACAAAAACAGGCCTTTATTGTGTAAAAATAGGGGTTTTGTGTGGAAAATCTGATTTTCTTCCCAATTTAGTTGTTAAAGGCATAATGAAATTGTATTTTCTATGCTTACCAATCTTCCAAGTTGAGGGGAACTGTACTTTATACTTAAAGGTTGTGTTTTTTATCCACCAAACTTATTTTATCCACCATTATTAGACATGTCAGGAGTGTAACACAATGTAGAAATGTATTATATGGATTTTGAATGGCCCACTGCTTTGCCGTAGATTGTAGTATGAACTTGAAACATTCCATATACATGTACTATGATATTGCCATATTCTGATGTTTAAAACTATTAAAATTAAACCTAATAACTAATAATTAGTTAAAACAAAACAAAAACAGGCCTTTATTGTGTAAAAATAGGGGTTTTGTGTGGAAAATCTGATTTTTTTCCTTCAATTTAGTGGTTAAAGGCATAATGAAATTGTATTTTTTATGCTTACCAATCTTCCAAAGTTGAGATACTATACTTTGTACTTAAAGGTAGTGTTTCTATCAATAAAACCTCTATTATCGACCATTATTACAATGTCAGGAGTGTAACACAATACAAAAGTATGTAGTAAAGTATGTATGCATTTTGAATGGCCCACTGCTTTGCCGTAGATTGTAGTATGAACTTGAAACATTCCATATACTTTAATATTACCATTTGCTGATGTTTAAAACTATTATAATCAAACCTAAACTAATAATTTGTTTAAACATTTTAAAAATCCCTATATTGAGGGGAAAATAAGGGTTTTATGTGGAATTTTTTATTTATTTTAATTTGATTGTTTTAGGCCTAAAAAAATTGCATTATCTAATGTTACCAATCCTCCAGAGATGAGCTGTACCTTAAACTTGTTGATTTAAACATAATTGTGTTAATATTTAACAAATGAATGTTTTGAGATTTTACCCAAAAAAAGAAATGTTCTACAATAAATAGTGTTAAAAAAAAATATGAGGACTATTTTGTGTGTTTCTTGATTTGTTTTACATACTTTAACATATTGGGATTACAATAAGATATAGAAATCATTAATATATCCAATTTGAAATTTTGGAATTTTGGGAACACAATCTCCCATTTCTCAGCCATTTTTTTTAAAACCGCCCATATGCCATCTGTTAAATTACAAATTGGGAAAGAGACAATTGAGCCATATCCGAGACAGTCGAATCCGCAATAATCCAAGTGTTATCTCTGATTCCCGAATGACATTTCGCAACCAAATTTCATCTATCTCTCGCATTATTACCTTTCACTTTCGTAATATCTCCTGCATCCGACGATTCCTCGACTTTGACTCATGACATTATCCGCTCGCTTGTAATATCTCGGCTTGATTATGGTAATGTTCTGCTCATGGGTTCCAACATCAGTGACATTTCACGCCTCCAAACGCTTCAAAACTGGGCTGCAAAACTCATCTTCCTTGCAAAGAAAAGGGTCCATGCCTCTCTGCTACTTCATCAGCTCCATTGGTTATTCTTTATGTTTTTAAATGACTTACTGGGATTGGACCAATGTACATGTACATGTACTTGTCATTTAGCCTAAAGTTATACCATCCTACTCGACAAGGTCCACGATCAGCTTCCAATTCCAAAAGAATGACTGTTCCAACCATCCGTTAGCCGGTCATACAAATTCGCCGCTGACCAGGCATTTTCACACAAGGGCGTCCCCAGAGGGGGGGGGGGGGGGGGGGGGGGGGGGGGGGGGGGGGGGTGGGGGGGGGGTGTCACACCCCCCCCCCCCCATTCATCAAATCTGTCGGCAAAATTATGGTGCTGTGGGCAAATCAAAGGAAGGAGGAAGAAAAGGGAGAAAGAAAAAAAGGAAAGAGAAAGGGAAAGAAAGAAGGGGAGAAAGAAAGAAAGAAAGAGAAAGGGAAAGAAAAGAGGAAAAAAAGAAAGAAAGTGAAAGGAAAGAGGAAAGAAAGAAAGGAAAAAGGGAAGAAAGAAAGAAAGCCCTATAACAATTATCGTCGTATGCGCAAATGATAATGTTGTGTCGGCATATATGTTATGTTAACACAAATCAAATCAAAAATGAACAAAGGCAATGTAGGCATATGAATTTGTAGGCACTGTGAACGAGCCCATTTTTATGAGATTTTGTGTCGGCGCACATGAACAGCCTAGGCCCAAGTCTTTGTTTTGCTCATTGTCAAGACACACAAAATATTGTGTCGGAATAGTATAGGCCTAGGCTAGGCATAACGGGCAATGTGTGGGACCTTTAATTATACTAACTATAGGCCTACAGGGCCGTCAGCAACTTTTGCCCAAGGGGGGTGCGTTTTCACGATTTTTTACCGGAAAGGGGGGTGCGTTTTCACGATTTTTTACCGGAAAGGGGGGTGCGTTTTCACGATTTTTTACCGGAAGTAGTAGTATGACGTCAGAGTGTTAGTGCTGCAACACGCTGACGATGCGAGCGCCTCTGGCGCGAAGCCAATAACGGGTGGGGTCCAGGGGGCGAAGCCCCCGGAAGCTCTGAGCATTACAGCGAATTTAGGACACAATTTTCATGTATCTTGCCATCGTTGACCCCATTTTTCATTCATAAAACAACATGTTACCCTAAAAATAAAAATAAATAAAAAAAAGAGATTTTCAAGGGGGGGGGGGGGAGGGGGGGGGGGTGCGTCCGCACCCAACCCCCCTTCTGACGGCCCTGGCCTATTTCATTGTCGTTGTCAATGCAAACCCAAGTCAATAATGTCGCCAATGGCCAATCATGTTGGCACATAGGTTAGGGGAGACGTCAAAACTCGACCGCCCGTTGACTGCCGGTTACGGGCGGTTCCGCCCGGTTCTTTCAGGTCAAATGTTTTACTGGTATATGAATATTCGCGCATGCAACACTGAACAACCGCCGGTTGACTTAATGCTGTAATCTGACCAATTTACACTATCAATCTGTTACTTTGCGGTCATAATAGCTCTCTCTATAATCGTTCTATAAAAAAAAAACATTCATAGACTTTCGGTATTGATTTTAAAAAGTTAATTGAGCTATAAACAGATTGAAAAAGCCAACCCCAGCGAAAATCAATAGCTGTATTGTACTGGTGTCAACTGAGACTTTTAAGTCTTAAAAAAGCCCATTACTTCAAGATGTTATTGCTCACGTGTGTGACGAGGCACTTTCAACCGGTCGTGATCACCAGAGTGTTACTATTTGACCTCATTATGTGTGTATATTATAACAGACGACACGTTTTGTGAGAACCGAACGGAACCGGCCGTAACCGACGGTTGCCGGGCGGTCGAGTTTTGACGTGATCCCTTACGAAATATTAAATAATTCGCATATAATTTATGTACATGTAAGTTGATGTAGGCCAATTGCTCTCATTGTACTGATTGTAGACGCTGCAAGCTCACTATCAGTCTATCGCAAAAGTAAGTCCAACTCCAACGTTTAGGTGTCAATGCAAAGTAAGAACTTATAAGTAGACTCTGTCCTAACTTCGACTTGAACAATGCAAATTATCATTATAATTAAGACAATAAGCACAACTGTCGTTATTTGCGCGAGACCAGGATTTACAGTGTGTGCACCAGGGGCACAATCGATATCTCACGTAATGGTATAGGTCTATGTCGTTGTCGGACATACAGGCTGTAGGCCTATCATGCCTATACTGAACATTTGACCATGTTTTGTTAGCATTATTCAACAAAAACAAGATGTCTTCAGGAAAGTGTTCCATGACCATTTTAGTTTAAAAACTCAAAATCTTTGTGCGCTTCGCGCGCATTCTTTCTACAGGTTCCAACATTATAATGGATCTCGAATCAAACCAAATATTATGGGGGACGTTAAAAACGTCATACTGGACCCTTTTAGTTTTAGAAATGCCAAATGTTGCGCGCTTCGCGGATATTAGTTTCAATGTTTCATTATTCAAGCTGAACAAGATGGCTTCAGGAAAGTTTTCCATGACCATTTTAGCTTAAAAACTGAAAATCTTTTTGCGCTTTACACGCATTCTTTCTACAGGTATCAACATTATAAATGTTTCGAACCAAACCGAATATTATATGGGTGACGTTAAAAACGTTATACTGGACCCTGTGTTAGAAATGCAAAATTTTGCGCGCTTCGCGCGTACTAGTTTCAATGTTTCATTATTTAAGCTTAATTTATAGTATCTGAAGGATTCCAACCAGTTTTCAATGACCATTTTAATTTGAGTTCAAAAACTGAAAAATTTTGCGCGCTCAGGCCGCATCAGTGGCGTAACCAGCGGGGGGCAGCCCCCCACTTTGAACCTTTGCCCCCAAATGAATCATGGAATAATGATGGTACAAAGTAACAGATGACAATTTTTCGCGCGCTATGCGCGCATGTCTTCCCAAAATGCAATATTCTATGGTACAAGCTTGTTTAGAGCCGAAATGTAGCTCAATCGTACAAAAGGTAGGCGTAAAGTCGAAAAATTTCGCGCGCTACGCGCGCATTTATTGACACTGGAATGAAGCCCACCCATTAGGAGCCCCATCCATTTCAAGTCACTGCCCCTTTTTGCCCCACCCCCCAAATGAAAAAGTCTAGTTATACGCCACTGGCGCGCATATTTTCTGCAGCTTTTTGCGCCCTTTGTATTGGTTTCAACGTTTCAATATTTAAGATAAACAAGATGGCTTGAGGATGTGTGCCCCCCTATCAAAACAGTTCTGGATACGCCCTTGGCTCCCCCAGAACTATTCAATCAGCGCTGCGCGCTGCTTTATTTAACATTTCAATTATCATTATCAAATTAGTGTCCCCCGACCATGTCTGAAAACTGATTGACGGTTCTGACCATACAGTCCATACTAAAATATGCGTGTATGAATTCCGGCGAGCGAAGCGAGCCGAAATTTTTTTTTGTCGGCACAAATGGCTCTGTCGGCAATTGATGACCTTTACACCCCCCCAATGAAAAGGGTCTGGGGACGCCCTTGTTTTCACACAGCTTCCAAAACTTGGAATAATCTGCCGTCTACTGTGCGTAGTGCTCAATCACTTCCCATATTGAAAAAAGGGACTAAAATCTCACCTGTCTCCCAAAATATAATGTTTGCCTGTGATCTTTTTTTTTCTTCAATTGATTGTGATCTTTTTGTTTATCAATTGCATTCAGTAGTGTTGTATGTTTTTTTTATTTATACCGTGCTGTGATCTTTTGAAATGGTACGTTAAATAAAGCCTTTTGTATGTATTGTCATGTGTTGCGCTTGCACATAAGATAACTTTAACATGCCACGTGAGCATTTTCTAAAAAGCTTACCACGCCAGAGTCATCTGACGCTACACATTCGAACACACAGAGAAGAAACGCCATAAAAGTACGACTTTAGTCAGAGATGCTTTGCAAAGAATGGAAACTTGACAGGCCACGCGAAGACTCATATAAAGGGAGAAGCATTTCAGTAATGCGAGTGTTGTTAGAAATTCTTCACCAACAACAGTAACCTGACAACACAAGTGTGGACTCACAGACAGAAAGCGGTTTATCATTCAAATGTTATCAATTGAAATATTGATTTTTATAGTATTCCCACATATTAAAGTTAGTACAACTGTCAGAAATTCCTGACACCTATGATTTCCTTTCCTTCTCAAGGCACACATTCATAGTCATTATCATAAAAGGAAGTTAAGCCGTTTCAATATAAGTATTACCAGAAACAGTTTAAACCGAGCAGCTTGACAGGAAATATTGGGCAAACACAATGGGAAAAGTCGTACTATGTGATTAGGCCAACAGCAAAAAAGTTGTGTTGCCCTCAAGTGAAAAAAAAATCGGGATTTGGGTCGGTCGGTCGGATTTTGTTTTTGTTTTTCCATCTGGACCGCGGGAGACAAACACTTCGGTCAGCACACATTCCTCAAGATTTTGTTGCGTGAACAAAGTTGAAAAATCGTCGGTAAGATTTATCGTTGCAACTCTGCTTATCAACTTTGGAGACAAGTTTGGCTGTCATGCACGCCGCGAAAGTGTCCATCTTGCCGTCTATAGAACGAACCCGAAAGTAAGAAACTCCGATATTAAACGAGACTACGTATAGTTGATACTATTTCTAAGGCGATACAACAGGGCGAGATTTTTTAAAAATGTATATTAATTTTTTAACATGTATTTGTGCATTGTCTGAACAATAATTTTTATAATTATTATATAGCTCTTCCGTTTGGAATTGAGCACTGTAATTCGAAAGATAGTCTGACCATGAAATCGATTCGATATTCATGACTTTATGAGTTTATGTTATGCTCCTGACTTTTTATCAGTTGAGCACTATTAAGCTATCTCGAAGCTTTTAGACCGGACCTGAGAAATGGTCTGGCTGGCTTACGGGCTGGAGAAGTGTGACACACTTTTAGTGATTAAACACCATTGAAAGCGTATATGCATGCTAATCTAGACCTGAGCCAACCAGTCACACAATCAGTTTCCTTGTCGTCTGATGATTGCGTTAAGCATGAAACTCAGAGTCACGACTCCCTTTCTCGGAAGGTTTAAACTTTGAATTTTTATATAGCTCTTCCGTTTGGAATTGAGCACTGTAATTCGAAAAGATAGTCTGACCATGAAATCGATTCGATATTCATGACTTTATGACTTTAATTATTATATATATTGAAAGTATTGACTTTTAACTTTGAGCCGCGTTTCATTAGATTCATAACATTTTCAACAACGCGATAGTTAAATATCAATGCATCAACCAGCCGCTAAAATAAACATATAGCACCACGTGTATCAATTCAACAGTCGCTACAACAGATTAAAACACGTGTAGTTGATGCTATCCTAATAAACCGTGTAACGGGGCGAGATTTGTAATAAAACATAAAAGTTCATACTACTAAATATAATTTTGTGCGTTAATTGTATTGTTAATAAATATGTTATATATTAAAAGTATGACTTCTGGTAAAAAATCTTGTATCAAGCATTCATTAAATATTCGTGATATTTTGTTAATATTAATGCACCAACTCGCCGTTAAAACGCGCAGCGAAGTTGGCCTCAAATATGCACCACGTCATGATTGCGTTTGAGATTTGCATATTTATTCCTTTTTGACCCTAGATTTTATTGGTCGGTCGTGTTTGGGCAAACAAGCTTCTTCTTTTCAGGCCTAATCTTAATGGTCTTTAAAATACCCGGTTAAAAATCGAGCAATGTCACATTTTGAAAGCATTCTTTTCAAGCCCAACACAGATTATCCTGTGCACTTTTGCACTACTCCACCGCCCGCGGTTAGTTTTACATTAACAATGCCAAACACGTATACTAACGTTTTTAGCCGATTCAGGTCGTCTTACTCGAATCTTCTTATCGTAAAAAGAGAAAGAGATTGGGCCCTTTACAGTTTAGTTTGATCACTGTTTAAATACTAAGATGTATTAGACGATATTAGTTCTTTGATCAAAATCAAAACTTTGTATTTTAATGTCAATGGCAGCCAGATAAGATTGGGGAAAAGCGTTAATTATCGGGACAAGAAATTGGATTATAAATCTGGAGGCATGTCCTATAGCACATTAAATCAAGCCCGAGGAATCAAGTGAATATTTAGCAAGTAACCATGCCAATAGTCCTGATCTTGCGATTATTAAAATATCATTTAAAGCTCTGCTTATTTATTACTCAAACACATTTTTTTCCTGAAGGGTAACAGTTGGGGTATTACCCGCGAAAAAACACGAATTTGAAGGTTTTCAGTTTTTTAAAACGCATGAATGTGAGAAGTCACCGATTTAAACACATGAACAATCGTCCAAACACATCAGACAAATTATAAATGCGATTTACTACAAATACAAACGTATTTTTACCTTAAAATCCGTCAAATTTAGCACGAACCACCTTGTACGAACGCATTCGGCAATGGCGTCGTGTCAGCAATGTCAACATGGTCTGGTTTCCGTACTGGATTTGGAGGGCTTAATTTGTTGCGAATTTGTCTTGTCATCAACTCGTTGCAAATTGTCTTTAGATTCGTAATACTTCAATTAGTTCGTCATAAGATTTGTTACCGCTGACAAACTTTGTCATTCATAGAATGACCGAAAAAGTACATTCGTCAAAAAAGCCAGTAGATTCGTCTTTTTCTTTTCAAAGTCATTAATTTGTTACAATGAAAATGTAATTTGTAAAAGATTTTTAAATACTTGTCATATGTATATAGACCTTGGGATTTGTCATTCACATTTTGATCGCAAGACTAATATTTTGACCCTAATTATAAATCGGTTGAATTTGTTGGCATCCTTAGAGTAAGTACCTTAGATATTCATAGAACAGTTTAGGACACTAATTTGTTTTGTTTTTGGTATTTTTGCCGAATTTGAGGACATTATCCTGACGAAGTCACGACGTAAACGTTATCAAATTAATTCATCATTTGCTATGGTAGGTAGGATCGTCCCTTATGGCTTTGCGTGTGAGCGTAATCGAGTGTTAGTTTACAATTGTTTTGGATGATGTTGGGTGACTTGTAAATGATCCAAATTCTATAAATTGAACAAAACTTGCGTCTGTAATGCAGTTGTGTGTAGAGTCAAGTAGCGTATATAGCAGACGAGTTAAGGCAGGCTTATGCGACATCTTTACATTTGCCAAATTTACCTCGATTCATGTATTTTCTTCTGCTCAAAAGAACAACTCTGTAGCCAAATTAGGTTTGTTTGTCAATTTTTTCCATTTAAAAATTATTATTTAATTATGTTTAAATAACAAATCTTTTTAAATGAAACTTGCCCACCCATGAAAATGATAATGCCATGGTTTGTTTATTTCCCCGTTAGCGTGGGAGCCCCGGTATGGAAAGTTCACATTCAAATTATGCTATTACGCGACTTTTTTCCTGAAATAAAATTGTCCATAAGGAAATAATTGAAGTGGAATGTATTCTTTTTAAATGGTTATTTTATTACCTCTTTTAATTACACAATAACATCAATATTTACAAAATATAGGCAATACAAATAATACGTCTGTACAAATGTAACGATCGATTAAATCACTGACAATATTTAAAATCAATATTCTATCGATAAAATGATGTCATGCATAATTTTATTACACAGCATAAAATATGACAGTAAATATAGTCCACGAAGACGGAGTTCTCTCTTGAATAGGAATAAAAGTTGTGGGTGGTTCCATTTCAATATCATTTGCTTATGCACAGTTTGTGTATTATTTCAATTGTATCTCAAGTGTTATTGTGATAGTTAGATAACAATCTCAATGGTTATTACAAGTAGTATACAGTCAACAGAATAAGTAACTGACCAGGTAATAATTGTGCTAATAACATAGTAAATGTAATATGACGGGAAAATTATTGATTACGGTTGTGGTAGTGACAACTCACAATTCGATGCCCAAGTTTGGATAGTCAGCCGTCCACATTGTTACGATTGATCAATGCGGCAGATTTACCTGTCATACTCTGCCCTGTGTTAAAAAGAAGAAAAAAATGTGAAAATTAAAATCATACTTGACCTAACATTTGGGATTGTAACTTCCTAAGTAATCAAGCATTCGTGGCGTGCAAAATCTCAAATTAAAGAAGATATACATTTCTCAACAATTATATAATTTGATATGTTTATGTAGGATGTGTACTTTTAGAGTTATCACCACATTTATTACCGGGTGAGTTACTTATTTTATTGACTGTAGATAGTTTACCTGAAATGACCTGACTAGCGTAAGACCATAAAGGCTTAATTCTATCACATTTGATGAAATGGTCGATATAATCAATTGCATGTGTGACAAATATTATTTGCTATTTACAAACAAGTACTTTGGTGGGATAAAAGTTATGAATGATTTCCAATTTTCTAAAATAATGAGATCAATCTCGCTCTATCAGTATAATGTGGAGTGGCGAGCTAAATGTTGGTCCCATTGAAAAAGTAATTGGGGTACCTGAGTGACCAGAAGTTTGTACATAGAGGAGGCACATACAAATGATTAAATAATATTATACTCACTGCTTGTATCGTGGCAGTTTGCAATGTGCTACATGTATCTCCGAAAGTGGGTATTTTGGAATGACACTGGCAGGGCTCGCGTTCTTGCGCGTCCTCGCGTCCTAGGACCCCTTATTTTCTTGTTGGACGATAATGGACGCGTAAGTTTTCATATTGAACTTCACTAACGGGTCCCAATCGAAAATAAAGGGACCCCTTAAATCTGACGATGTATGGACGTGGAAACCTTAAGACATTCTGAAAATTGTCAATCTCCATCCTGTGCCTACATTTCAAATTTATTAATGTCCGTAAAAGATAAATACAATGCAAATCCTGTATTTTTAAAAGTTGTTAAACACACTGAATTGCTTCCGCAAAAGTTGAAAACTGATATCTCGAAAATGTAAAATGCAAACAATGAAAGCAAGATATACCAACTTCGTCCGGGGATCAAACAATAACAAGGGACAATAAAGCGATAACAAATATAAAATATACTAAAGTAAGCAATAAGAATTGCCGTGCACTAGAATAAATAACAATACAAACTGTAATGCACTGGGACAAGCAATACATCTTTTAAACATAAGAAAGTGAGGCACAATGCGGCAGTAGCTAATTTGATTTAAGAGTGAAAATGTCGGGAAAATTCGTGGAAAGTCTTATTTCTGATATTTTATACATCCTGCATCCAACCAAGATTCAAATTCATAAATGAAAGAGTTAGCCATCAGGCTAAGCCAGGGGTATGTCACTGAGCTTGCCGATCGGGTCCACTTTTAAATTGAACTTAGTCAGCATAGAATTGGGGGCGCTATACCGATCAGGCGTGATGATTGTAGCAGACGACGCAACGCTGGCCACGCGTCTCTCAGACGACCCAATTTGGCAACGGGAGTGCACCATTTTGAATTATTTTTAACAGTCATCGCCCGGTTAACGATAAAAATGCTTTTAATTATGATGTATTTGTCAAAATGATAGTTTAAAATTCGCGATTACGTGTTATTCACTACGAATTCAAAATTTAGGTTTCGCGTGGCCACCGTCGTCTGTTTAAATCTACAGCGCCCCCAAACCTATGCTGACTAACATGCCGTTTAACCTGCCGTTAAACCTGGTTAAACATTGTTAAACGCGTTAAACGCCGGTCACGGACGCATTCCGGACGATTACTATAATTTATTCAAATATGCAAAAGGTCCGTTTTCGTTACGTACGTTGGTATCCTACTTTCCTATCCCAAAGTTAATAGTATCCCTGGCTAAGCTTTAAGCACGGCCCGAGCATTTTGCTCTCGAGTCTGGTCCCTTCAGGACCCAAGCGTGTGTCCGTACGGACCGACACCGTGTAAACAAACAAACAAACAAATAAACAAACTACATTTTCAAGTATTACATTTTCATTTACTTCGTTGATATGTTAGCAATTTAACCAAAACTTTAAATGTCCATAACTTGACAAATATTGATTGATTGATTGATTGATTGATTGATTGATTGATTGATTGATTGATTGATTGATTGATTGATTGATTGATTGATTGATTGATTGATTGATTGATTGATTGATTGATTGATTGATTGATTGATTGATTGATTGATTGATTGATTGATTGATTGATTGATTGATTGATTGATTGATTGTTATGATTTTCAGATGACTTCAATAACATCATGAAAACAAGGACATAAAGGCATTACCAAAAGTGGAAAGATATACTACTTCCTTACCTTCAATACCCAGCATTTGTGTAAACAATTGCTTAAAAAATACATCCAAATTCAGTCAAAAATACCCGGTGATTGTGTAAACAATTATCTTAAACTTACATGCAAATTCAGTAAAAAAAATACCCAGTCATTGTGTAAACAATCACCTTAAACCTACATTCAAATTCAGTAAAAAATACCTAGTCATTTTGTAAATATTTACTAAAAAATTAAGCAAAATGTCCCATAATGTTGTGGGTTTTTTACATAACATGTGGTCAAATATTAAAAGCATTTACGTTAAAAAATGCGTAACTAGTTATATAAAACTAGTTAAGTATAAAACCTAGACACTGTGCAAAATAAATACCTAGTAAAATTGCATTTTTATACATAATAGTTTGGGTTTTTTTACCAAACAGAGTTTATGTAAAATGTTACCAAATTGTTTTGGTGTTCTATACGTGCTTCAAAATTATGTAAATTTTACCTAACTTTGGTAAAAAATTCTGTGTGTGTACTAATTTTATGTTTCATATCTTTCTATAGAAGTATATCTGTTACCAGGGAGACAATTGCACAAGTACAACAGGTCGGAATTGCGATATAAGTCCAATATTTTTGTGTATTTCGTCGATCTTGCACTAATGCTGCATGCCATCCAAACTCCTCTTTACACTCGCTTCTCTGTGAAGGAGTTTCAAAAAAGCCATTACAATGTTGTCCATTGGAGACACATTCGGCCACGTATGTATACTGCTTGATGTTCTTTCTTCCTTTGAAATGACGCGACAGAATTACAGGATGTCCATCGATAGACTTCGCTGTTTTCGTGATCTTCCAAACACTTCGACTTGCACAGGCACGTTGTAATATGGTGTGTTGCAATGAACGCTGTGTTGTAAATAGAATATTTAGAAAGGATTATTATAGTGCTATATCCGTCCACTCTTTCGACAAGGCGACAAAGAGTTATTTGACAACTCTTTTTTATTTGACAAATTCCGTTGCATAACGTGTAAACAGTCATTGAACTTACCATACACAAACGACTCTTAAAAATATTGGAAAACAATTTGGTTATCCTAGTAAGAATAGGAAGTTTCCTCTTACCATGGAAAAGTGTCTTTAGGTCCCAGATTCTGGACTCTGATAGTATCGTCCGTCAACACCCAGTATCGTTCGATACTGTATAAAGTGTTCCAGTATCGGCCGATACTGGCACATATCAAATTCGGCGATACTGGAACATAATTATGTACCAGCATCGTTCAATACTGGGACAAATAGTACACTTTTTTCCAAAACATTTATATAGCGTAACCCTGAAAGTTCCAAGACATAAACCTCTAAAATATAAAAAATGGTGTTCCGTTCACATTCATCTTTACAAATTCGAAAACTGTTGACAGATTATGTACAATTAAAATGCAAACAAAAATATACAGAATGAATTAAATATTATAATAAATGCATATATTGCGCTTTATTTCGTATAGCATATTAAGCTAGGATATCCGATTTGAGAACTAATGACAGATCATTTTACTATTAAAATACGATCAAAACCTACAAAATGAAGTAAAATGTGTGAAGTGCATTATGTTATGTATTAGATAAAGGATGAGTAGTAGTCTGTTATCAATTATAATGGTGCCTTGTTCAGGTCTGATTCGCATGAAGCTGCTAGGGAAGACGAGACCCGGTATAATACATATATTTATTGCGCTTTATTACGTAAATAGCATAATCTAATAGGATATCCGACTTTTTCTGACTGCTGTCAGACAACGATTAGGTATAGCCACAGAGAAGTTATTGACGGCTCGTTCTAGACATATATAGAGATAATATCTGCTGACGCCCAATACCATGATGGAATTTGAATACACAGGGCATGGTTTCTTTATATTCTAGAGTAAAATACGATGATATATTTCATGTATTAAATAACCTATAATGGCGACTTCGAGGCTAAGTCGACCCATTGTTCCCAACAACACAAAACCAAAACTGCAAAATGGTTTTGACCTTAAATGTTCCACATTTTCAGGATGTCTTTTAAATGTTTGATGATTTTTTTTCTTTCTTTTTTTCTTTTTTTCTTCTTCTTCAGATTTCAAAAATTGTTGAAATTCACCAAAATGTTTAGCCAAAAATTCCCAACCGACTGACTCTACCTGATCTGAGAGGTCCCTTTGCCCGTAGAACAGGGGTTTTGTATGCCGCCTAATCGGAATAAGTCTATTCACAGGGGGATTCGCCATAATGTCACGCCAACTACCTTTAATTACGACAACTTAAGACTACTTACTACGCCGTGCACACAAAATAATTAACATAGATTTAAAAATCTATTTCAAATCTCTCAAGGGATTTGGAAGTTTAGATCCTAATTTGTTCATGATTTAAATCTTTAAAAGTATTAAGATTGATTTCAAATTTAAATCTGAAATATTTATTTTATGAGGGACTGAGAAATTTGTAAAACTTTGTCAAGACTTACTTTATTCCTATATTGATTGGTCCCTAACTACAGTCTCTGAAAGTTTCAAACGTAAATCTTATGGATTTAAATTTAAATCCTTGTAATTTAGAGTGTAAATAGTCCCCTTTTTTGTGCAAAAACGAGGACACATGTTTGTTTCAAAATACCCTTTTTCCTATTCCGAGGACTATTTGATATGACACAGGCCTACTCATCGTCTTAACTTGTAAGATTGATTATTACTTTAATTATGAAGTGGCTAAAGCTATGGGTTACAACTTTCAACTATAAAAGGACATGATATGAAAATACTACGATTTGGGGAACGATCATGCGTATCCAAAGACAATGTTGACTGACACCACCGGGGTCCAAAAACAGGAGTATTCACATAAAAAGGACCCAAATAATTGTGCGCTTCGCAGTCTCGATTGTGGTCACAAAGGGGTACGGAACGGAATCATCATCTACATCACGGCTTGCGCCAGATCTTAGTGCCACTGGTAATTAGTGGCCTAATTTAAAAAAAACTCGCGAGGAATTCTTCTTGTCGATGTTTAAACATTTCCGTGGGTTTCGTTGTGAATAGGAAGTTACAGGATGTGCCACTAAATAGGGTCCCTTTTTCACCCTCTGGTAAATAAATGACCCCTTTTCAAAGCCAATTTTGGTACATGTATGGGTCTAAAATCCCTAATGTTGCTGTTTCTTACAGACATTTTAGCAAACCCCGGGTGCGGTGCGGTCAAGTCGCCCGCCGAATTACTCCGTTTGCACAACCGTACCTTGTGTATCTCCTGATGTTGTACTGACGCAGGAATATGTGTTGGCTTGTATTCGGAAAAGATAACCCTATCTGATTCCATTGGTGACAGGATATCCCTAGCATCACCAATGTCATCGGCATCCTGTTGGAGAAAGATACCATAACATAATACATTCAATAAGAAAGGTTTTTAAACACGACAGGAATCCATACCAGTAGAAAGGTTGTATACAGTGATGTTCAGATACCAGACACCAATGACATCTATGACAGTTGGTATGGTTGGTGGAATGTTGGATTTGAATAAAATCTGTGTACAAATGACTGTTGTGTCAATCATATGATTGTTGCATTGAATATCAGAGGCTGGTTTGAGAAAACTGTAAACATTATATCAATGCAAACATTAAGGATAACTGGCTTGTTAGTTTTGTGTGTTTTAAATTGTGGTTGGGGCCGTGTTTTGTTTTGTTTTCAAAAGAATAACACAGAGGCATATTGCATGGTTGAAAATTCGAAATTTTTGGAGGTACCTATACTCTAAAACATTTTATTTCGATGTGTATAAAAATTGCTTCAAATTCTAGTCATTTTTTACCTTTTGGATAACACATTAAACATGGGACCTAGATTTCAATAATTTATCCATCACAAAAGCTTGACCAAGTCTAGTCATGTGGTCATCTTTTTCTTCGCATATCCCAATCATTGGCTAATTGATGGCAACTGATAATTGCTCAATGCCTGAGAACTGGGTTACCAACGTTTTGTTAATACCTCCGTAAATGAAAGATACAAACACTAATCTCGAATGATATGATTTTCTATTCAAAGTAAACTAATATGTCTTAAAGGGTACAAAATGATATGCTTTTGGATGATTCCTTTCAGACAACATCATAGCTTAGTATATAGTTTTCAAAATTAGTGATGGACTTTCCAAGCGGCAGCCAGCTGCAGCCGACATTCCAAAATGTTTCAATGATATGTCACAATTATTGAATTTCATTACCATATTTGAAATCACCATGAGATATGCATTAGAATAAGTACTCATCTACAGCGCCGAGATAACATCCACCAACAACAATGTCACCAAGGAATACATCGGACTCACGGAACTTCCCTTCAAGCTGAGATACTACAACCACATGCAGTCCATAAGAAAGGAAAAACACCAACACAGCACTGAACTCTCAAGACACGCGTGGCAGATAAAGAAGAAGAACCAACCATTCACCATCAAATGGTCTATCATCACCAGAGCGCATGCATACGTCAACGGATCCAAGCGGTGCGACCTTTGCCTCACGGAGAAGCTGTACATCATCAACGGTGATAAAAGTAGACTCCTCAACAAAAGATCTGAGCTTGTTTCCAAGTGCCGCCATACAAACAAAGTCTACCTCACGAATTGTCCCAGAGGCATAACCTAATTACAACCACGTTCGCAATAACTGGCATCTACAACCACGTCCGCAATAACCAACCACTTTCCCGGTATACACAGAATAGCAACCAGTAGTCTGATGATCGCACAAGCGTGAAACTCTAAGTAGCAACTACCGTTCCAAATGGTTTAACTTATGTCGCTCTGCATCGCATTGAGCACTCTGCAAGAAGATTGCTTCTTTACCAGTAGCATTTATATTATTCAACTATAGAGGACGACATTATACTTTATAAGACATACAAGCCGAGTAAGTGAAATGAATAAATCATTAGACTCCGAAAAACTGGCGTGAATTAAATTAACATTGAATACGCTGAGTCAAGACTTGTCTCAATGAAAGCTTGTAGTTAGACTTGAATTAATATTATTTTAATACAGACCACATCTGTAGGTTAAAGTTGTTAAAAGTGCCGCGTTAAGACAAAATCGGCTTTAGAAAAAAAGGTCACCTGTAAAAGAAAAACGGACGTCACCATATCGATCGAAGCTATGACCATGATGACGAAACAGTTACGAAATGTCTACATCCCTGTTCGATTTCGATTTATGCATTGAATTCCTGATTACATGCAGCGACCTGTTGCTGATGAGGAGGTTGTATTAACGATAACATTACAATATTTGGTGTGTCTATCCCATCAGCACTTTCGACACAGACAACTAGGCGCGAATTTCAAATAATCACAGGTTGGGATGTGCAGTTTAAATTTGTTTTATTGGATATTATAGTTCTGTGTCGAATTAAACTGGTCGATATATATACGCAGCGATGGAAATACCCACATGACTCTCCACCCGGGGTAGACAGTCTCGGGGTAGATAGTCCCGGGTTTGATCAATCTTAAGTCTACCAACCCTGTGTGGACTACAAAAACACATTGGAAACTATAGTTATTTTAAATTATATGTTAAAACACTCAGGGGGTTGGCGGTCGGGAAGGTAAAAACAAGGATGGATCATTCTAAAACTACCCCCGGGACTGTCCAGACCCGGGACTGTCAACCCATGGACTGTTTCTAACCCTAACCCTAAACCTAACCCTAACCCTAACCCTAACCCTAACCTTAACCTAACCCTAAACCTAACCCTAATCCTAGTCTACCCTGGGTTGGTCGACTTAGGGTTGGTCTACCCCGGGACTGTCTACCCAGGGTGGAAAGTCATGTTGGTATTTCCATTGCTGCATAAACATAAGATAAATATTTTCTTACCATATAGCCTAGCGCTTGGTTTATGTGAAGGGGACACGTTATAATTATTTGATTTCGTTCCAGCTATTCATACCGTGCATTTCGCCTAGAAAAATGGTTGGAATACAATGGCGCCTTGACATAACTGTTTTTAATAATCATTGTAAGATCATGTTTCATGTTTTGTACAGTTTGAATAATAAATTTGACTCACAAAAGAAGACTCACCGTGACAATATTGCATCGATGTGCACAACTGCATACTCTATTCCACACAGTGGACAATCTCATCACACTATATATCCGTGCATTTTTCAAACAAAGAAAAGGGTACACAAGTTCACCCCTACACCACGCCCCAGACACTCGTGTCTGTAAGTGGCGGCTGCTGTCTGCCTGTCTGTCTGTCTGTCTGGTCTGTAGTACTGTCTGTCTGTCTGTCTGTCTGTCTGTCTGTCTGTCTGTCTGTCTGTCTGTCTGTCTGTCTGTCTGTCTGTCTGTCTGTCTGTCTGTCTGTCTGTCTGTCTGTCTGTCTGCCTGTCTGTCTGTCTGTCTGTCTGTCTGTCTGTCTGTCTGTCTGTCTGTCTGTCTGTCTGTCTGTCTGTCTGTCTGTCTGTCTGTCTGTCTGTCTGTCTGTCTGTCTGTTAATGTCTGATAATCTCATATTAAGCTTCGTTTAAGTGTACTTACATTCGTAATCAAATCACGTTCTTGTCTTTTGTTGTCTCTGTCGGCAGCTCTAGCATCTGAGATGTCGGCATCCAGGCATGAAATCAAAAGCCAGACGAAAAGGACCCATTTTGTAAAATAATGTGGCGTCGACATTGCATCCAGTTTTCCCCTTTGTTTTATCGCTGTGCCTGGAATAAATTGTATTACTGGTTGTTTTACTCCACCTAACCTTTTATGAAAACACTTCGGTGGTGAAATCAGTAAGAATGAATAACTTGCCTAGGGCACCATAACCGTTAAATTGACAATCTAATATATATGATAGCCATAAGGTGATCACTGATCCTGTTATATTCTCGTATATTGAACAAGCTTAACACAGTCTTAAGACTTTTTTACATACCCCTAAACAAATGTCAACAATTTTCCGACATTAACCCTAACCCCCCGAGGCAACTTTTACAATGAATTTTTTTTCGCGGCCAAATAGCGAAGGGGAAAAGTGCCCCCGCTCCCCGGGACTCGAACCCCGGACCTCTGGGTTCAGAGAGAGACGATCTACCGGTAGGCCACGGGGGGAATGCATGCATGGCGGAGTATATTCCGCCGTGCATATACCTTGGGCCATTATTTCATCGAAAAACTGCCGAGCCGGGTGACACAAGCACACCGCATCGTAGTGATTCGTAGGACTCAAGAGTGTTAGGGTTAATTAACCTCCAGTAGTTTGGCATAAAGAACTTAAGGAGTAACACTATCTCTATCTTCCCTGGGTAAACTAGACGAGGATGTTATCGAAGTCATTATACATTCGATCTGTAAGTGAACCCGGATATTTCCGAATATTAAGGATGTGCGCTCTTATCTAAGCTACCAACGCCAAATGATATAAATTTAAAGCAGTTAACATACATATCAATGCCCAAAATTCAATTGCCCACATTTCTCCTATTTTCTATCGAATTTCTCATCAAATCAAAGTTACTAAATTAACGCGATTGAAATTATATCAACGAGGGTCATTCAATAAGTTCTACCGCCTCACTCATAACTTGCTCATATGAATGTCCGCCTCATGACATTTGTCATGATTATAGCTCTGAATCATAGCTACACATTTATAGTAAATGCTAATTGATACCTATTTCATTTTTGTCATGATGCAATCAAAGCCAGAGAGAGATTTTGGACAACGGACACGGAAAATTACCCCAAAGATAAATACATGTTTTTCGTTTTCTCTCCGTATTGTATGATTAGGTATAACCGCCCGATTTAAATACTGAAAATAGAAAACAATGGATGATTTCTGAATATAATGCTATACTATCATGTATAAATCAGATTGTAGGCAATATTAACCTTTGTAGCTTGCAAATAGTATGATATCAACTCGAATGTATTGACACGCCTCTAGCATACTGGAATACTGATATTCAGTCAACAGTTCATTGTTACAACTCAAGCCACAGTGATGCCTCGAATGTTAAATCTTAAGATGATAGTAACTTTATCAGTTTTCCTTATATGCAACCAGTAGCGTAGCCAGGGGGGTGCAAGGGGGGGCAGAGTGCCCCACCCCCCCCCCCTGAAAAATAATTTGACCTGGAAATCGAGAAGGCATTGGAAAATCGGGGAGGTAAAGGAAGGGAAAGAAAGGGAGAAAAGGAAGGAAAGGAAAGGGAAAAAAGGGAAGGAAAGGGAGAAAAAAGGAAAGGAAAAGGCAGTAGCGTGCACAAAAGGGGAAATTTGGCGGGGCAATTTTTTTTTGTAGCAGGACTTCGGCTAAATAAAGAAAAATGTTATAGAGAAAACTGATGAAAACCCGGAGGATTGGCCAAAACTGTGGTGTGTTTTGTATTGCGCGACTTTTTGAGTGTGCGATTTGGACCGTGCGATTTTTTTTTTGACCTCACCCCCCCCCCCCCCCCCCCCCCCCCAGTTCATTGTTACAACTCAAGCCACAGTGGTGCCTCGAATGTTAAATCTTAAGATGATAGTAACTTTATCAGTTTTCCTTATATGCAACCAGTAGCGTAGCCAGGGGGGTGCAAGGGGGGGGGGGGGGCAGAGTGCCCCACCCCCCCCCCCCCCCTGAAAAATAATTTGACCGGGAAATCGAGAAGGCATTGGAAAATCGGGGAGGTAAAGGAAGGGAAAGAAAGGGAGAAAAGGAAGGAAAGGAAAGGGAAAAAAGGGAAGGAAAGGGAGAAAAAAGGAAAGGAAAAGGCAGTAGCGTGCACAAAAGGGGAAATTTGGCGGGATTTTTTTTTTTTGTAGCAGGACTTCGGCTAAATAAAGAAAAATGTTATAGAGAAAACTGATGAAAACCCGGAGGATTGGCCAAAACTGTGGTGTGTTTTGTATTGCGCGACTTTTTGAGTGTGCGATTTGGACCGTGCGATTTTTTTTTGACATCACCCCCCACCCCCCCCCCCCCCCCCCCCCCCCCCCCCCCCCCCCCCCCCCACCGGGTCGAACTGGTGCTCACCGGGAAAAATACCTTTGTCCCCCTCTGACAAGTGACCCTGGCTACGCTACTGTATGCAACATTTATAATAGTTAATCAATCAGGTAGTCAGTGATAGAAAAATATATCTTCGAGAGATTTAAAATATATCCATTTAGTCCTGTATAATGAAGATCTCTTAGTTCCTATGAAAAGCAAATATGACTTTTGCAGCAGTTCTCTAGGGTAGGGTTAAAATTGATGGCTGTCCTGGTCTGGTTCTGGCTAATTAGAGGGCATTTTCCGCCAAGAAATCAGTCACTTGTATTGTTTAAATCTATTAAAGAGATATTTGTAACTTAGAACGATTGTAATTGACCGTTAGGTACATTTTGTCTCTTGGAATTGGCCAAATGAATAGCACTATACAATAGGAGACATTTTGGCTGTTTTGTACCCGTTTCCGTCGCACTAAATGGAAGTTTTGTTTTTACTGCATATCCAGAAAAATACAATAAGTATTCAGACCAATCTACTATGATTTTGTAGCTGAGATTCAAAGCTTTAATTGTGAAATATTTCATACGGCTGGCTTGTATAATGGAAAAGTTATAAGGTAGTAGGTAGAACTTATTGAATGACCCTCGTATAATTAGTGACAGTTTTACTGCTACAATCACGAAAATACTAAATATGAAATTAGTGTGTAAGCCTTATTTGGACACATTATAAATCAGTCACCATATGATTACAATTCTCATCAGTAGTATTCCATGTATCAAAGAAAATAGAACATCTTTTTTGGAACTCTCTGCATGGTATATTGGAAAATAGAACGTTAAATTATTCAGCGCTGTTCCTACGAGCCCTTCATACAACAAAATTGTACGACACACCACCGAGTTGCAAGAGGTTTGATGGTGTCAGTTGACGTAACACATAGAGTAGTAGACTAGTAATCCAAAAGTATTCAGAACAATTGTACAAGTGCTAAGTAACTTTATTTAGAATTTATTATGACCCATTATTATACCATTTATCTGTTTTCTGATGACATTTTCTCAATCCTCATATTGCACATTGTTTTATGCACGTAGCTAATAATAACACTGCAATCCACGGCTTCTTTCATTCACCACACAGTGTCAATTCTTTGAAATGTATATTGCATAATGAAAGTATATATCAATTTTACATGATACATGTCATATTTATATCTTAAATTTTACTTACCAACTATTGGCTTATATCCATTCGTGTTAACGGCGTCTGTTTTAATGATAACCGGTAACGCACAGTATACCTCTATATATTCCAACAACACCATTCAAGTGAAACCAGGTGGGTTGAATAAACGAACACAATAAACAATTTAGTTTGCGTCGTCATGTTTCCATTCAAGATTATACTTACAGCTTTGGCAAAAATATATAAATTGTTGTGTTATCCTAAACAAATAAAATTGGGTTGGTCGATCGGTAATCTTTTTTATTTCGGCTGAAAAATATATGGTTTATGTCAAGACAAAATTGGTATAAGCCCATGTCAATTTAACTATTAGTGTGATAATAGTCTAAACACATTTATTAAAGCTAATTTATTCATTTCAAGAAATAGTAACATTTAGACCCTATAAAGATAAATATAAATCTAAAAAGGAGAAAAAAGAAGAAGAAAAAAAAACAATGAAAAAGAAAAAAAAGAAAAAAAAACCCGACTTTAGGGTCGGTCTCTGAGGGCAACACAACCTTCTTTCTTGCCTTATATGAATGCCTTCACAGTTGGACTGACTGTATACAAATACATACATGTATACATTTCTCACAGCGATGAAATACTATAGGTGTGTGAAATCTTTGGAAGAGCGGTGTTAGTTTCTTAACATATAATATATTTTTAAGCACTGGTCACAACACTGTGTTTCATGCGCCTCGCAATCATCAGGTGACTGAGGCCCATTACCAAACACACATAAGTTATTTTTTCTTGGCACGGCTTGGTGGTCGTTATATCGCTCTACACATTACCATGGGTATTGAGCACTCTTATAGCTGAAAGTGATAGCTTTGAACCATATTTGTGCTAGTTTCTTATATATTGTTTAAATTATCCACGTGAACGAAAACGCGGATTAAGGGTGTTATTTTCAACCACAACGCGGGACTATCAAAATCTCCAAATTCAGAGAATGTGAACATGAATCTGAATCCACGCTAAGGGCGAACAATTCGGGTTCAATCCCCTGGGTTGACAGAGCGGTTGGTCGTGTCATCACCATCCTACCACCCTGGGAGTTCATTAAAGGAGGCTTCCATCAAGCACAACATTGCCCGTTATAAGATGTTAAAAAAGTAATTAGCGAGAGTTAATCGGGTAATTATATTGAAGAAAGCATTATACTTATCATAAAACGAATAAAATCTGCTATCTCTCAACATGCCGTTTTTAAAAATTCGCGGTGATTTAAAGCCCCGGTATCAATGACGTCAAGGTTACTGGTGCTCAAATTTGCGTAAGTGTATTGTATAATTATGACTTATTGATGATCGCGAACTTTTAAAAATTGCATGTTGAGAAATGGCAATGTTTATTCGTTTTTATGATAAATATGATGTTTTGTTAAATATAACTACACGATTTAGGCTTGATAATTACTTTTCTAAAATATAATGGGCAATCTTGTGCTTGCTGGACACCTCTTTTAAAAACATTTACATACGAAGTTTATACCTAAATTGACTTGTGACTCCAGGTTTGACGTTTTTAAAGAGGGGTCCCCCAAGCACAACATTCTGCATTATATGTTCGAAAATTAATTTTTGTGTTGCGCAATTATATAGAACCAAACATTATACCTATGACAAAAGCAAATAAAAACCGCCATCTCTCAACATGCACTTTTTAAAATTCGCGGCAATCAAAAGTCCCGGTATCGGACTTAAGAAGTTCTTGTGTTAAGAAAGTCAATGTTTGAACCTCAATTTGTTTAAAAAACTATTCAAATTTCAGATTTTGTCAAACAAAAAGTTTAAATTTCTAGAGAAGTTACGATAAAGAGCAGATTTTAGTTTAAAAATTAGCCCAATGGGCTAAAGATCGACATGTGCACACGCAAATACTAGCGTCATGGCCAGTTCAACCTGTCAGCAAATATCTCAAACTTGTGCTTAAACTATACAGGTAACTTGAACGTGATGAAAAGGTGATACAGTACCTCAACTTGGATGTTTTCTTGTAAAGTAGAATCTGGTACAAATTTTCAATAAACATACTGAAAATTTACCAGTAAACTGAGCGAACGATAAGAGTGAAATAAACCAACAGATTACCTCGATACACATACATGATTTATCTGTTTGATGACTGCATTTATCCAATTTTATCAGGTCTACATGTTAGCAAATTCATTTTCACACATATCATCCTTATATAAGGTGGTATTTTTATTTTCAATGATGGGTTATTTGATATTAACAGAATAGGAAGAATGCATAATTGAAACCATTGAAATCATGTGCATGTCCGTGCACGAAACAATGACGAAAACATACTGCACAAAAAGCAAGAGGAAAGACTGGACACTCCAAGGAAATTGATTAGCTTTGAGCATCATCTACAGCGCCGAGATCGCAGTAACCAACAACAATGTCACCAAGGAATACATCGGACTCACGGAACCTCCCTTCAAGCTGAGATACTACAACGACATGCAGTCCTTAAGAAGTGAAAAACACCAACACAGCACTGAGCTAAAGAAGAAGAACCAACCATTCACCATCAAATAGTCTATCATCACCAGAGCGCGTGCATACGTCAACGGATCCAAACGGTACGACCTTTGCCTCACGGAAAAGCTCTACATCATCAACGGCGACAAAAGTAGACTCCTCAACAAAAGATCTGAGCTTGTTTCTAAATGCCGCCATGAAAACGAGTTCTACCTTACGAATTGATCCAGAGGCACCTAATTGCAACCACGATCGTAATAAGTGGCATCTACAACCACGTCCGCAATAACCAACGACTTTTCCGGTATACACAGAATAGCAAACAGTTGTCTGATGATCGCACAAGCCGTTCCAAATAGTTTACCTTATAACTTATACTTTTAAATATATCACATTAATAGTTCCAAAGTTGCAGCGCTTGATAAATTTCATGTTTTTAGGGTTAAAAGCCCCTTAAGGGGTATTTATTGACTGGTGACGATGCGAATGATTGTATGCTGACATATCAGTGCGTATAGCAATTTTTGGATTTGTTTGGAAAACCAATTTTATTTTTTCGAGTTCTTTTAAAGTGATTGAAACACGAGCTGACTTCAATGCACACAGTTAGATCGAAGTATTATTATAATAAAAAGAAATAAAGCAGATCAACATAAGGCTGATGAGGTTCCACACGGTATCAAATCCATTCAAAAATACCACTACCCCATCACACCAACCGCGAAAGACGTGAACCGCGTATTGTAGTTTTGAAGATACAAATCCCTTTCTAGCGAATTCTAAATCGGTGGTTTGAAACAAGAAAATCGATTAAAGGACATAATGTATAACCCGATTGCCTGTTTTCGTAACAATAGGCCTCTACAGATCCCCCTTAGTACCAATGAGACTACATTGTAGCTGTAGCTAAGGGTCTCCATAGTTCGATGGAACGGAATATACAGCTCATTCATTTTGCAGTGAAATCGCAAAAGAAGGAGAAAACACATGATTTAACATTCAATAAAAATAACGAGCGTTAAGCAATCTAGCAAATTTCTAGAAATGTAAATGTAGTAAAAAACAGAAAACAATTCTCGCGCTCGCAGGATTCGAACCCTGACCTCGTGGTTGTCAGACGTCCGTAATGACTCATTTGTTCACAATGGCTTTTGCTAATATTTGTTCTTGATTGTATTTATCTATATTCTTTTTTGTATTGCTGTTTTTAAAAGGACCACCCGGTAATTGCAGACCAGTAATACTATTATCGGTTCTATCGGTATTATCGGGAAAATTCTGAACCATCATTATGATAAGAAGAACATCAGAGAAAATGAAGGAAGAAATACCTGTTTCTCAGGTAGCTATCGCACTGGACGTGGAACAACAGAATATGTATTTGCATTGAAAATATGTGCTGACAAAGCAATTTTTTCATCTGATTATTTTACTTTTCGACATGTCAAAAGCTTTCGACACTATTGAAAGAGACACCTTAATCAATGATCTAAAACAAGTTCTTGATATGGATGAACTGCACATGTTCTATATTCTACTAAAAGATGTAGAAATAGAAGTCAAAGTTGATGAAATTACAGGGAAATCTTTTATTACGAACATTGGATCCCCAAAAGTTGACTCAGCAAGTGCGTTGTTATTCATTTTTATCTGGCAATATCACTGAATAACATCACAACGACACCGTCAAATGATCACAACTATTTATGTTCTGATAAACTCACAGAACTAGTGCCAATACTCCTCTAATATCTGAAGATCATACATACAGCAGACCGAATGACAAAGAACCCTACCATCATGCGCAACAATACACTGACGATAATGGATGGGTAGCAATAGGAAACAATACTTTAAACTATGAATAATGATATACCAAACAGACTTCTATTAAGCAACCTAGGAGTTAATCACTCCAAAACAGAAGAATATCTCATCAGAAAGAATGGTCCTCGGATTCGAAAACATGTAACTACTTGGGTTCTCGATTGGACACTGAATAAGAAATCACAAGAAGAAAAGGACTTGCATTTGATGCTTTTAACAAGATCAAGATATTTCTAACAAACAGAAACTCAATTCTTGAGAACAAAATCAAAAGATGTAATGCTTTTGTCAGCACAATATTTCTTTATAACTCGGAACTATGGACTATGACTACCAAAATGGGAAAAAGTGGATGTTACGCAACGCATATTTTTAAGACAACTCATGAATGTGACGAAAATGGACAAGATAAAGAACACAGATATATTTGAACGAACTAAGACACAGCCCTGGAGTCAAATCATAAAACGACGTAGATTACGATTCCTGGGTCATCAACTCAGAATGGATGCTGAAACTCCATCTCGTAAATGTTTGGCAGAATACCTAAATCCAGCACTTACAGACATTCGAACCCTTTTTGTTCATCTCGTTTTATTATTATAAGTGTCATTTCGTATTTTGCAGGAATTTCACTTTTCTTCATTTTTCAAAACTTCAGAGTGTTATCTATCAGTACATGCAAAGAAATTTTCAATTTTGAAATTCCAAAATCCTATTTAGAAGGATTTAAATCCCTTATTGTGATCATTGACAAAGTAAAATGGAAAAGTCTGCCCGCAGGGGATCAGCAAAACTCCCATGCGCCACGTATCCCGTGTTTTGTTTTTCACGCAAATTAGCACGCGCCAGTTCGCTTAAAATACGCGACGCTGTTGTTTCGAATGCCGCCAGTGCGTGCTGCGTTACCGGCTATGTTTTTGGCGCGTTTGAGGGCTTGTTCACACGCATTGTTTACGCATCGGAGGCCCGACTAATCAAACCGTCATTTTTGCCGGCGTGTGGCTGAGCCTGAAGCAAGTAAGTAAAACAAGGCTTTCGCACAAGCGTTAGTGTCAAGGAGTTTGGAAAGGGAGAAGGACAAAAATAAAAAAATAAAGGACAGAGAGAGATTTTGAATCCATGATCGGAGTGAAACAATATAAAAGGACTTACACCGGGTTTTATCCGTTATTATCCGTTATTATTGTTATCTTCAGTAGTTAGCAAACTACTTTTAAAAGAGATCCAACCGAAATGCCTTTTAAAAGAGATCCAACCGAAATACTTAATAGAGCTATTGTTATAACACTGAACAATCACTATTTAATAACTATCTTCGGTAGATAGCAAACCAATTTTAAAAGGATCCAAGTCCATTCTAATGGAAAATACTCCATCATTCAACTACTGTGAAATGTGATCCATTACCCACCAGTGGCGTATCTGATGAGATCACTTGTCAGAGGGGGAAATGGTATTTTCCCGGTAGACTTTAACTATACCAGGCTGATGATTGCCGCCGCCGAGTCCGACATTTGAACACAAGGAGGGGGGTGCTCGTTAAGTGGTGTCCTCAACATCCACCCCATCCGACTCAAATTGGGGCCCTCGCTCTCTCGATCCAACCCACTGTATTTACAGAAAATAAAACCTTTTAGTCCGGTAGTTTGAGTTATTACACCTCATACATATTTATAAGGGTATACTCTTTTTTGATTGGTTCATTTTTAACCAAGTCGGGTAAATAAAAATACCTACCGAATGTTTGTTTAGGTTTATTGCGAGAGTTTTAACTACTTCCCCGCTGATCAACACCGTCACCCGAATCAACTCTAGAGCCTATGAATATTACGTACATGTTAAACGGTGACGCCAAGTACGAGGTTGCTTGACAACAACAAACATGGCGTCGTCTGCTAAACATCTGCCGAAGAAATTCGCGAACTAAACAGACGCAGATTTTAGGCTTCTTTTGGATAATTATGCTGCATCAAAATCTGTGAAGGTCTGCAGCAATTGTGAAGAACTAGGAAACGGGTTTATGATAATGATATTGTTCTTCTGCCAGGGAAATTGAGTCCGCCGCTTCTTGGCTCGCTGTGTGTACCGTAGGTGTAGGCAGGCATAGGCATACTACGAGCCTAGGCGGGTGCAAAGTAAGCTTTATTTTCCGATTTTAATTTAGTTTAGATAATGAAATATGTATGAGGTCTAATAAAACAAATACAACATGGTTTCTTTCGGGAAAGTAGTGCAAACTACTGGCCCTTGGTGTTGGATGACTGGTGACTACCTCCCTCCGCTCCGCGTCGAGAGGTAGTCACCAGTCATCCAACACCGCGGGACCAGTAGTTTGCACTACTTTCCCTCAAACCATGTTGTATTTGTTAACTGTTCTACCCGGTCAAATCAGTCGAAGGAGGGGGACACTCTGCTGATACGCTACTGTTGCCTTTTCGCTTGACAGTTTACCCATATAGACAATTCCTAGTCATTTTACAAACCGTTAATTATATTTTCCTGCTTCATCATTAAACAATGTGTTTAATGTTAGACCTATACATATATTTCAGTTTCCTTTTCAGTGGCGCTGGCATAACGAGGGTCAAGTTCAGGTGGCATGTTTTGGCCTTTTACTATGATGAAACCACAATTCGTGACGTGACTCATATTTTAATATGATTAAAATCAGAAGCTTACCCGATTCCGTCTCTTTTAATATCTGAAGTAGGACAAGAGAAAACTTGTAGGCCTACCAAACGACAGGTCATAATTAAATCTTCATCCACATTTCTCGTTTTCTCTCTAATGTTTCCAATTTTTCTCTCGTTTACTAAAGTCCTTTATCTATGATAGGTGTTGATTTTTACACCCAGACTACTCACTAACTGCGCCACGGTGCATTTCTAAATGATCACATTGATAAAGATCCGACTACACTGGGCCTATAATGATAAACGCTGATGATTAGCCGCAGATGTTGCGCACAGAAATTAATACACGAGCGTCTAATCTTTGTCAACCGGTTCAACGCGCACGCGTCACCATTTATTTTGCCAACTCAAACATTCCTCTGGGACAATTCGTGAGGTAGAACTTATTTTCATGGCGGCACTTGGAAACAAGCTCAGATCTTTTGTTGAAGAGTCTACTTTTGTCGCCGTTGATGATGTACCGCTTCTCCGTGAGACATATAAATGCTATGGTAATCTGCTATATTTTGAGATTCCGGCACAACAAAGAATAATGCATTTTCCAATTGAATGGGCAATTCAATTATTCAAGTATCTTTTGAGTCTGGTCGGACTTAGACTCGGACTTAGACTCGGCTCGGACAGGGGCTCGGACTTGGCAGCAACAACAAAAAAGACTCGGCTCGGTTCGGACTCGTTAAAGGAAGGACTAGGACTCGAAGCCGGGTCCAGTCCATTTAAGACCATATTACATTTGAAATATTTTAAATTTTAAAATCAAAATTGCAGACTTGTACCCAAGTCAACTTCATCAGAGTCCGGGCCGAGCCGAATCCTTTCGTTCACTATTGAGACAAATCATATCTTGCCGGGTAATCAAAACATAGAAAATTACGATGTTACAATGCTCTACTTCAGCATTTGCATCACATTGAATTGAATGAGACTTTACCATAACATTTGATGCTATCTACTTTGACGTATCGTTTTTTGATAAACGCAAAACGACTGGTCAAACGACTGGTAAATTAGTTTAAACAAACACAAAATCGTATGGACACCGCAAAACGACCGGCACAGTAGTGTATTCAAATACGATATGATATAAACACAGAATTATATCAACACAAAACGATCGACAAAAACTTACCTTGCCAAAGAGGTCAAAATCCACGTGACTAGAGTTACGAGCTGTAAATAACAGCAGTCCGCAAAATTAAAGAATTTAAATTATGTGGGAAAAATATTTTAGTTCTCGAACTTTTGAGTTGAATAAGCCTATCGATATGTTTTTGAGCCAGAATGTCGAGGTGGAGTAGCGCTAGACCAGATGGGCGGTGCAACCATGTGCATTTTGCAATAGGAGTTTGGTGTGAGGTGGGGGTAGGGAGGGTGTTTATGATGTGATGGGGATGGTGTGTGTAGTTGGGAGGGGGTTAGTGATGGGAGGGTATTTGTGGTTGGGGAGGGGTTTGTGGTGGGGGTGGGGGTTGTGGTGGGGAGGAGGTTGTAGTAGCGTTGATGCATGGGGTGGGGAGGGTATGCCTATAAATGGGGTGGGTAGAGTGTTTGTGGTTGGAGAGGGGTTTTGTTTTGGGGAGGGTTTGTGGTGGGGAAGGGGGATGGTGGCGTGGATGCATGGGGTGGGGAAGGGTTGGCCTAGGGGTGAGGTGGGAAGGGTGTTTGTGGTGGGGGAGGGGTTATGTGGGGGACGGTTTTTGTGGAGGGGAGGGGGTTGTGGTGGGGTGGGGGTTGGGGTGGGGATTGTGAATTGGAGGGAGGGGTTTGTGGTGGAGATGGGAAGGGGAGGGGGTTTGGGGTGGGGATTGTGATGGGGGAGAATGGTTGTGGTGGCGTGGATGCATGGGGTGGGGAGGGTAGAGTCTTTGTGGTTGGAGAGGGGTTTTGTGTTGGGTGAGGCGTTTTGTGAATGGGAGGGGAGGGGTTTGTAGTGGGGATGGGAAGGGGGTGAGTTTGTGGTGGGGATGGGAAGGGGACAGGGTTTGTGGTGGGAAGGGGAGGGGTTAGTGGTGGGGGTGGGGTGGGGGATTGTGATGGTAAAGGCCGGGGTTGTGGTGGCTTGGGGTGGGGAGTGTAGGGGTGGTGAGGGTGTTTGTGGTGGGGAGGAGTTTTGTGGTGGGGGTGTTTGGGGTGGGGAGGGTGTTTGGGGTGGGGAGGGGAGGTGGTAGGGGTGGTGGTGGTTTGGGTGGGGAGGGGATGTGTAGGGGGCAAAGTGGGGAGATGGGGTGGGTTTCTGGTGGGGTGGGATGGTAGGGGTTTGTGATGAGGATGGTAGGGGTTTGTGGTGGGGAAGGGGATATGTGCTTATTTGATGTTTTACCCCCCTATTTGTATTTATATGAACTGGGGAGACTGTAGCGCAGAGAGGCCTGCAATGGTTCTAGCTACTACAGACCTGTACTAGACCATTAAGGGACTCCGTGCATGGTAAACCGATATGACCTTATCATGATTCTATCCTGGCAGTCTATATCCACGCGACATGTTACACAATATGTGGTTTTTGGTTTTCATTTATATTCTATATCATGCCCCACTTCATAACGAAGTGTTTTGGCACCACAATGTTTATTTATCTGTACTTTAAAACATGGTACCACCCATGTAATTTACACTTCTATATTTCATTGGGCATTGGCTTATATCTCGCCGCTCAGACTACCACGTTTGTTAATGATTCAACTATAACTTATCAAAGTTGTAAAACTCATCGAAGTTTTTTGTCACTCCTTTTGCAAAACAATTTAATACTTCGGCTCATGTTTACCAAAACGTGCATACATAGTCGCCAATAGTAACCACTGCTTATTGCAGCCCGCCTTTTGAACTGAGCGGCTTCCACCGTGAATGGTTGATCTATTGATAACTAATGTCATTCAGCCAAAGTCGGGCTAGTTTCAAACAGTCTTAGTTTTTTCAGTGACTTTCCCACGCACTAGATGAATCGTACCGCCTTAATAATAGCCAATTGAGCACACAATGAACATTTTTCTAGACTAGCAAATGGCTAGTCACATGCACATAACGTGCACTACTACTGTACAGATCCATATAACATGCATGGTATAGTTTACTAGAGCATCATTCAGTGTAGGTTTGGCCTTCACACAGTAAAGACGTCCGAACAGATCGCTAGCTGTCTAATATCAATTAGACCAACTTAAATGCTGATTTTTAATTTGTTAGGCCCTTCACCTAAAACTGTTAGACAGTATTGATAATACTGCCTGTTTAGGTTTTTCATTTCCGCTTGCTTGATCTGTCAAACAACGACTTTGCTTAACTTACACAAATGTTTTTTGCCCCCTTACCAAATGGTAGCGACTGACGAGCGTAGGCATTCATCCGCCACGCGAAACTATAGTATCGCCTTTTGCTATAAGATTTTATCTGTAAAACGTGAATAACATTTCATGCTCATTTGATCATATATTACTCTGGTTTTATTGGTTTAACTATCAAGTTGAAACACCGATTTCTACCAATTAATTAGAGTTTAGGCCTACATGTTTACGGAATAAATCTATTTACTATAGCACTCCATCTTATCAACCAATAAACCAAAAGTATCACCACTATACTTTTACCGTGGCATTTCATTATTTCATTCGGGCTCGCCTAATCATGATTTGCTCGATGTGTATTACGTCTGCATGTTGCAGTGTTTACAGTTATTTGGCTGACTTCGGTCGTCTTGTAGCTGTATTCCTTTATAATTCGTGACGTGACTCATATTAATCAGAAGCTTACCCGATTCCGTCTCTTTTAATATCTGAAGTAGGACAAGAGAAAACTTGTAGGCCTACCAAACGACAGGTCATAATTAAATCTTCATCCACATTTCTCGTTTTCTCTCTAATGTTTCCAATTTTTCTCTCGTTTACTAAAGTCCTTTATCTATGATAGATGTTGATTTTTACACCCAGACTACTCACTAACTGCGCCACGGTGCATTTCTAAATGATCACATTGATAAAGATTCGACTACACTGGGCCTATAATGATAAACGCTGATGATTAGCCGCAGATGTTGCGCACAGAAATTAATACACGAGCGTCTAATCTTTGTCAACCGGTTCAACGCGCACGCGTCACCATTTATTTTGCCAACTCAAACATTCCTCTGGGACAATTCGTGAGGTAGAACTTATTTTCATGGCGGCACTTGGAAACAAGCTCAGATCTTTTGTTGAAGAGTCTACTTTTGTCGCCGTTGATGATGTACCGCTTCTCCGTGAGACATATAAATGCTATGGTAATCTGCTATATTTTGAGATTCCGGCACAACAAAGAATAATGCATTTTCCAATTGAATGGGCAATTCAATTATTCAAGTATCTTTTGAGTCTGGTCGGACTTAGACTCGGACTTAGACTCGGCTCGGACAGGGGCTCGGACTTGGCAACAACAACAAAAAAGACTCGGCTCGGTTCGGACTCGTTAAAGGAAGGACTAGGACTCGAAGCCGGGTCCAGTCCATTTAAGACCATATGACATTTGAAATATTTTAAATTTTAAAATCAAAATTGCAGACTTCTACCCAAGTCAACTTCATCAGAGTCCGAGCCGAGCCGAATCCTTTCGTTCACTATTGAGACAAATCATATCTTGCCGGGTAATCAAAACATAGAAAATGACGATGTTACAATGCTCTACTTCAGCATTTGCATCACATTGAATTGAATGAGACTTTACCATAACATTTGATGCTATCTACTTTGACGTATCGTTTTTTGATAAACGCAAAACGACTGGTCAAACGACTGGTAATTTAGTTTAAACAAACACAAAATCGTATGGACACCGCAAAACGACCGGCACAGTAGTGTATTCAAATACGATATGATATAAACACAGAATTATATCAACACAAAACGATCGACAAAAACTTACCTTGCCAAAGAGGTCAAAATCCACGTGACTAGAGTTACGAGCTGTAAATAACAGCAGTCCGCAAAATTAAAGAATTTAAATTATGTGGGAAAAATATTTTAGTTCTCGAACTTTTGAGTTGAATAAGCCTATCGATATGTTTTTGAGCCAGAATGTCGAGGTGGAGTAGCGCTAGACCAGATGGGCGGTGCAACCATGTGCATTTTGCAATAGGAGTTTGGTGTGAGGTGGGGGTAGGGAGGGTGTTTATGATGTGATGGGGATGGTGTGTGTGGTTGGGAGGGGGTTAGTGATGGGAGGGTATTTGTGGTTGGGGAGGGGTTTGTGGTGGGGTGGGGGTTGTGGTGGGGAGGAGGTTGTAGTAGCGTTGATGCATGGGGTGGGGAGGGTATGCCTATAAATGGGGTGGGTAGAGTGTTTGTGGTTGGAGAGGGGTTTTGTTTTGGGGAGGGTTTGTGGTGGGGAAGGGGGATGGTGGCGTGGATGCATGGGGTGGGGAAGGGTTGGCCTAGGGGTGAGGTGGGAAGGGTGTTTGTGGTGGGGGAGGGGTATGAGGGGGACGGTTTTTGTGGAGAGGAGGGGGTTGTGGTGGGTGGGGGTTGGGGTGGGGATTGTGAATTGGAGGGAGGGGTTTGTGGTGGAGATGGGAAGGGGAGGGGGTTTGGGGTGGGGATTGTGATGGGGGAGAATGGTTGTGGTGGCGTGGATGCATGGGGTGGGGAGGGTAGAGTGTTTGTGGTTGGAGAGGGGTTTTGTGTTGGGTGAGGCGTTTTGTGAATGGGAGGGGAGGGGTTTGTAGTGGGGATGGGAAGGGGTGAGTTTGTGGTGGGGATGGGAAGGGGACAGGGTTTGTGGTGGGAAGGGGAGGGGTTAGTGGTGGGGGTGGGGTGGAGGATTGTGATGGTAAAGGCCGGGGTTGTGGTGGCTTGGGGTGGGGAGTGTAGGGGTGGTGAGGGTGTTTGTGGTGGGGAGGAGTTTTGTGGTGGGGGTGTTTGGGGTGGGGAGGGTGTTTGGGTGGGGAGGGGAGGTGGTAGGGTTGGTGGTGGTTTGGGTGGGGAGGGGATGTGTAGGGGGCAAAGTGGGGAGATGGGGTGGGTTTCTGGTGGGGTGGGATGGTAGGGGTTTGAGATGAGGATGGTAGGGGTTTATGGTGGGGAAGGGGATATGTGCTTGGGTGGGGTTTTTTTTGCCAAACATTGCTGACATTTAATCTATTTTCCAATAAAACATTTCAAAATAGTATAGATCCCCTCCAAAAGTTAGATTTTTTTCACATTAAATTAAAACGATTTCTTTAATTCACTTAAGATGTGAATAAGGATGTTTGAATATTAAATCACTTCATGACAGTTTCAAAATATGTTAGTGTATTTCCGAAAAGCAGAATTCTGGAAGGAAAAAAAACCAAAGTTTTTTTCTGGAATTTCAAAAATTAGGTTCGGTAAAATCAGTATTCATTTGCTTTAGTAAAAAATTAGGGCCGGTCATAAGAGGACAATCAATCCACCTCCCCGATCAAACCATTTATAGTGGCCTTACGTCTGGGACTGAATTGAATCAATTCAATTATTTGTACTTCTGTAATTAAACATCTTGAATAATATTTAAATATTCTTAATCATTTATATCAAATTTATATCAACTTTATAGCGGCATATTTGCCAGATTTGCCAGGGCTGGATAATTCGTCCACCTATGAGATGGGACTAGTCTTTATACTGCTATAGTACTACTAGTGCTAGTTAGCAAGGGCTTCCCCAGAGGGGTGTGTGTGTGGGGTTGGTTGTGGTGACACCACCCCCCCCCCCCACCCCCCATTCATCAAATCTGTCGGCAAAACCTGGCCCATTAATCAAATCTGTCGGCAAAATCATGGTACACATGCGCTTCCGTCGATTTTGACCATGCAATTGTTCGGCAGGTTTTGAGGAAAACGTCATCGCTACCCCTCCCTCCCCCCCCCCCCCCCCCCCCTCCACCCTGCAAGTTTACGATTTGTTTGGAGTCTGTAAACAATATTTGTCGGTGGGGTGCCTGTCGGTAACCGGGACGCGAATTTATTAACCGTACTCACTCACTGTATAAATGTATTGCTGTACAATGTACATGTGCTATGCACTTTACTCCGTCAGGTATCAAATGTTGTTTACGGTAATAAAGAACGCAACCGGGACCTCTACTCTACCCCCCCCCCCCCCCCTTACCCCCCCCCCCCCCCCCCCCCCTCTCCAATTCAAAAGGGTCTGTGGACGACCCTGCTAGTTAGCATTGATCATATCATTGATTATAGAGGGAATCCTTCGTTTTAAAAGCATTGCTGGTTCTATTCTATCGTGTTCATAAAAAATCAGCAAGATTTACTTCGATTTGCTTCCCCTGGGACGATGATCAAAAATTATATATATATACCTTTTCTCCGAACCATACACCAAACGTAAACATAAAAACACAAATTGCTATACAAAACAAAATGACACATATAAACAAAAATTGATATACATAAAATAGGTTAAAACACATCTTTATGTACAAAAAACGATACATATAAATACAAATTGATATACAAAATAAAACATGTATATAAAACACAAATTGATATTTAAAAAAAACCACATGTAAAACACAAACTGATATACAACAAAATAATGTAAAGCACAAATTGATATACAAAAACAATGTTCATTTTGACCCAAACGGCGTGCCATACACACGTGTGTAAAATTAGTTTTCATGTTTTGGAATCAAAGCTCGTAACCCAAATCACACTCCGTCCTTCCCTGCTAGTAAATATGATTTGTATGTCATTGAGAATTCAAAAGGGATATGAAAAAACCCTTGCAAAGGGGACTTTGAATAAAATAGAGAAGGATTAAAATGCAAAATTGCCCACCCATGAAAATGATAACGCCATGGTTTGTTTGTTTCCCCATTCCCATGGTAGCCCCGGTATGGAAAGTGTACATTTAATGTATGCTATTACACGACGGTTTTGCTAAAATGAAATGGTCAACAAGGGAAAAGAAAGAAGTGGTATGAATACATTTACTTTTACATTATTATTTGATTACCTCTCTATTCAATGATAAATATAATCACACAATCGCATCAATATTTACAATTATATAGGTAATACTAATAATAATAATACGGATGTACAAATGTAATAATCGATTAAAAAAACTTTTAATTAAGATCAATATACAGGGTGAGTCAAAATCCAAAGTGTTCTAACTACACCCCCATTTTCATTTACTTCGTTGATATGTTAGCAAACCAAAACTTTAAATGTCCATAACTTGACAATTTGTATATAACTCAATATTTATATGTCCCTCTTTGTGCCTCATTTACTTGTGTTGAGTACCACCCCCCCCCCCCCCCCCAACCCGGTCCAATATATGCCTTGTTTTGCGTCCCCCTTCACATGCCTTGTTTTTGCCAACTATCCAATATATGCTTTGTTTTGCCAACTTCACATGCAAATCAAACAACAACAATAACGTAACAGGACCGACGTTTTAAGTTTATTACTAGTATCTTTTCTCTCCCAATGACTCAATGATCATCTCATTTCTTTGAAACTTGATCGTGTAATACTAATAATGTCATAGAATTAACAACGCTATTTTTGTTTTGCTTGTAGGAGTCCGAACCTGGGGTCATATTTTTTTACACGGAAAATTGTGGGGTGGTATGACATTAATACCAGGGGGGCAACATTGTCGTTAAAAGACTGAAATGAACAATATTAATTTTGAGCTTGTCCCCCTACTGATTATTTGATCTTGATTCTGCCTCCACTGTTTCCCCAACATCAGCTGCAACAAGGCAGCTATGTTGCAATATTTCCTTTTTTCATTAGAGTCATCTGCTTGAAAATTGATTCTGAATATAAACATCCTCATATATCATTTTCAGCAATAAAATTGCATTCTTACCCTACTTCACGATGATGCCGAGCTTCCACCCGACTATATGAAAACCGTCAATACTCATCCTACGTGCTCCCCTCTTGCACTTCTCGTACGAAATTATTTAAGATAATTAACATATTTTTGGCTTTTATAACCTTTCATTTAAGAAATAAGAGATGCTCGTGTGCATGCTTTCTAAAGGTATTTCAATTCGTTTCGACCAATTAATATCCATTTCTACTCCATTTTATTAATTTCGACCCATTCAACCCATTTCGATCCATTTTACTAGATACTACCAATTTCATGTTTCATATCTTTCTATAGAAGGGCATATCATTTCATATCCAGGCGCGACGGTATAACTTGTCAGAAGGAGTTATATCAAGAATTGTTCCGTTTGCTATATCGTTTCATTTCTGTCGTATATCTGTTACCAGGGAGACAATTGCACAAGAACAACAGGTCGGAATTGCGATATAAGTCCAATATTTTTGTTTATTTCCTCTACTTTGCACTAATGCTGCATGCCATTCAGACTTCTCTTTACACTCGCTACTCTGTGAAGGAGTTTCAAAAAAGCCATTACAATGTTGTCCATTGGAGACACATTCGGTCACGTATGTATACTGTCGCTTGATGTTCTTTCTTCCTTTGAAATAACGTGACAGAATTACACGATGTCCATCGATAGACTTCGCTGTTTTCGTGATCTTCCAAACACTTCGACTTTCACAGGCACTTTTTAATAGGGTGTGTTGTAATGAACGCTGTGTTGTAAAGAGAATATTTAGAAAGGATTATTATAGTGCTATATCCGTCCACTCTTTCTAAGACAAAGAGTTATTTGACAACTCTTTTTATTTGACAACTCTTTTTAAATTCCGTTGCATATGGTGTAAACAGTTATTGAACTTACTATACACAAACGACACTTAAAAATATTGGAAAACAATTTGGTTATTCTACTAAGAATAGGACGTCTCCTCTTGCCATCATGGAAAAGTATACTTTAGGTCCCAGATTCTGAACTCTTGTACAAAGTGTTCCAGTATCGGCCGACACTGGCACATATAAAATCGGGCGATACTGGAACATAATCATGTACCAGTATCGTTCAATACTGGGACAAATCTGACTGGTATCGCGTGTACCGGCATCGCCCGATACTGGAACATAAAAACGTGCCAGTTTCGCTCGAAACTGGAACACAATATGGTGTTCCAGTGTCGACTGATACTGGAACAGCAAGCAAAATTGTACCAGTATCGACCGATACTAGCAACGTTTATGTTCCAGTATTGAACGATACTGGTATACCAGTAATCTGTGACCTATAGTACACCTTTTCCAAAACATTTATATAGCGTAACCCTGAAAGTTCCAAGACATAAAACCTCTAAAATATAACAACTAGTATTTCGTTCACATTCATCATTACAGATTCCAAAACTGTTGACAGAACATGTACAATTAAAATGTAAACAAAAATATACAGAATGAATTAAATATTATAAATATATATAGTGCGCTTTATTCCGTATATAGCATAAGTAGGGACATCCGATTTGAGAACTGTTGACGGATCATTTTACTATTAAAATACGATTAAAACCTACAAAATGAAGTAAAATGTGTGGAGTGCATTATTTTATGTATATATTAGATAAAGGGTGAGTAGTAGTCTGTTATCAATTATAATGGTGCCTTGTTCAGGTCTGATTCGCATGAAGTTGCTAGGGAAGGCGAGACCCGGTATAATAAATATATTTATTGCGCTTTATTCCGTAAATAGCATCAGCTAGTAGGATATCCGACTTTTTCTGACTGCTGTCAGACTAACTCTCTAGTAGAATGGTCGTCAAAATGGCAGATATCATTTAATACTCGTAAATGCAAAACCCTACGTGTCACCACCAAGAGAGCTCCTACTGAGTATGTTTATAAAATGTATAATGATATCCTTGAAAATGTATCCCATTATCCATATCTGGGAGTCGAACTCAGCAATAATCTTAAATGGTCATATCACATTCATAATGTCACTGTAAAAGCTAATAGTAATAACTCTCTTTGGTTTATCCGCAGGGATCTTTAGAGGTGCGCGAAGTACGCGGAACAACAAATGTACTTCGCACTTGTGAGACCACGCCTTAAGTTTGCCTGCGCTGTATGGGACCCCTATAATGCATGCGACATATCACGTCTATAAGCAATACAGCGCAGCCCGAGTTGTAACCAATAACCACAAAAGAACAGAGGGCACGGTAACAAATATTTTACAAGACCTGCAGTGGCCCACCTTAGAGCAAAGACGAAAAAATAACAGATTAGCAATCCTGTATAAAATTCAAAATTAACAAATTGCCATTCCTATCCTGCACTACCTGTGCAGACAGGCTGTTCAAACCAGGCAATTCCATCCCCAGAGATTTAGTATCCTTCCAACTCACACCGAATCATATAAGTTCAGTTTCTATCCCCGCACAATTAAGGACTGGAATTCACTGACACCCTCAATGTACAATGCCAAATCTGTATTCAAAAAGTATAATGTATGCTCATAACATGTGTAGTTATAGTTGTAGATTAAGATTATGATGTGTTCTAATGTCTATTTTCAATTGTCGCCATCAGTGGCGTAGCCAGAGGGGGGGGCTAGGGGGGCGAGGGGGTGATCGCCCCCCCCCCCCCCCCCCCCCCCCCATATTGACGTCGTGTTGGTTGAGATTGGAACTGTCGGTTCATTTGACCAAAGGAATCATGGAATTATGATGGTCAAAAGTACACTGATGAAAAATTTTCGCGCGCAACTCGCGCATGTCTTCCCACAATGCAATATTCTTTAGTACAAGCTTGTTGGAGCCAAAATGTAGCTCAATCGTGTAACAAAATAGGTGTAAAGTCGAACATTTTCGCGCGCTACGCGCGCAATTCTTTAATCAATATCTTGTCGGTTTATTTTCATTTTTCGCCCCCCCCCCCATATGAATATCCTACCTACGCCACTGGTCGCCATTATGTATATTCCTCTGCTAGATATTGCATTTTGCAACTTTTGCAGAGTATATGTTATAGATATAGATAGATAGATACGATTAGGTATAGCCACAGAGAAGTTATTGACACAGAGCAAGGTTTCTTTATATTCTATAGTAAAATACGATGATATATTTCATGTCAGGACTATGTCGACCTATTGTTCCCAACAACAACAAAAAACAAAAACAACATTTATTCACAGGGGGATTCACTATAGTGTCACGCCAAATACCTATAATTACGACAACTTGATTAAGACTAATACGCTGCACACACAAAAAGAATTACCATAGATTTAAAAAATCTATTTTAAATCTCTTAAGGGATTTAGAGGTTTAAATCCTAAAAGGTTTTGTTATTTCACGATTTAAATCTTTAAAAGTATTAACATTGATTTCAATTTTAAATATTTATTTTTTATATCCTTGAGGGACTGAAATTTGTAAAACTTTGTCAAGACTTACTTTAATCCTATATTGATTGGTCCCCTTTCTCCGATTCCGAGGACTATTTGATATGACACAGGCCTACTCATCGTTTTAACTTGTAAGATTGATTATTAATTGAATCATGAAGTGGCTAAAGCTATGGGTTACAACTTTCAAATATAAAAGGACATGATATGAAAATACCGCGATTTGGGGAACAATCATGCATGCGTACACAATGTTGTCTGATACCACATGGGTCCAAAAACGCGGCGTATTCACATGACAAGGTCCCGAAGAATTGTGCGCTCCGCAGTCTCGATTGATTTTGATACGAAATCATCATCTACATCACGGCTTGCGCCAGGTCTTAGTGCCACTGGTAATTAGTGGCCCAATTTTAAAAAATCGCGATAGATTCTTCTTGTCGATGTTTAACATTCGTGGGTTTCGTTGTGCCCCGGGTACTTAGTGGATGAGGTTACGGGGATGTGCCACTAAATAGGGTCCCATTTTCACCCTCTGGTAAATGAATGACCCCTTTTCAAAGCCATTTTTGGTAAATGTATGGGTCTAGAATCCTTAATGTTGCTATTTTTCACAAACATTTTAGCAAACCCCGGGTGCGGTCAAGTCGCCCGCCGAATTACTCCGTTTGCACAACCGTACCTTGTGTATCTCCCGATGTTGTACTGACGCAGGAATATGTGCTGGTTTGTATTCGGAAAAGATAACCCTATCTGATGCCATTGGTGACAGGATATCCATAGCATCACCAATGGCATCGCCATCCTGTTGGAGAAAGATACCATAACATAATACATTCAATAAGAAAGGTTTTACACGACAGTAATCCATACCAGTAGAAAGGTTGTATACAGTGGTGGTCAGATACCAGACACCAATGACATCTAAAGGCTTCAACAAAAGAAAGTATACACTTTGTTTACGTCATTTTGAGTAACATTCAATTTTTGTTTTGACCAAACAGGCTAGATAGGCATTTAGTTGAATCCTTTAGGCATAATTTGATACCAAATTTGCCCCCTAATAACAAAAATAAACCATGATTAGCACCATTTAAAGAAAATTAGTCACTTTTCAAAAGGCACATTTTCAATACACTACGCGGGAATAAAAGACCACATGTTACCTGTTCATAATCAAATAGCCCGCTCACTCAGGCACAGCCCAGCGCATCCCACTGTGTGATCAATATCCATTTCATTCCCGGCCATTCAAAGTGCCACGCACAGCATTTTCTCGCGGCTTGCGTGCGTTGAAAATGTGACTTTTGAAAAGTGGCCAATTTTCTTTAAATGGTGCTAATCATGGTTTATCTTTGTTGTTAGGGAGGAAATTTGGTATCAAATGATGCCTAAAAGATCCATCTAAATGCCTATCTAGCCTGTTTGGCCAAAACAAAAATTGAATGTTACTAATGACATAAACAAAGTGTATACTTTCTTTTGTTGAACCCTTTATGACAGTTGGTATGGTTGGTGGGATGTTAGATTTGAATAAAATCTGTGTACAAATGACTGTTGTGTCAATCATATGATTGTTGCATTGAATATCAGAGGCTGGTTTGAGAAAACTGTAAACATTATATCAATGCAAACATTAAGGATAACTGGCTCAATTTATTTTGTGTTTGTTTGTTTTTGTGTGTTTTAAATCGTAGTTGGGCGGTATTTTGTTTTGTTTTCAAATGAATAACACAGAGGCTTATTTTCATGGTTGACAATTCGAAATGTATGGAGGTACCTATACTCTCAAACATCTTGTTTCGATGTGTATAAAATAAAGCTTCATATTCTAGTCTTTTTCACCTTGTGGATAACCATGGATAACACATGTTAAAACTTGGGGCCTAGATTTCAAACATTAATCTATCTAAAGCGCTTGACCAAGTCTAGTCATTTATTTCTGGTCATATCCCAATCATTGACTAACTTGATGACAACTGATAATCACTCATTGCCCGAGAACTGGGTTGCGGGCACCAACATTATTTATAGCGACGTTTTGTTAATACCTCCGAGGGTTGCATCGTAAATGATAGATACAGAAACCAACCTATCTATAGACATGTGTATTGAATCGCTTTAGGTTAGAGGATTAATGAAAATCCCCTTGTACGTTTTAAACATCAAGCTGTGGACATTTAGGCAGTATTCTCGACTGATAGGTTTTTCAATTCAAAGTAACTCATTATTATTTTTTTTATTATTATTATTTATTATCTTTACCCAGGGTTGCCCGAATCAGCTGGCCGCTGTTCTTACTCGGGGCCCTGCACATCAATATAATACATGCTTAAAAATAATTACTTAATATAAAATACACGAGACATAATAATAACAATATGATTATGTATAGAGTATAAAACCCAATGGACAGCACTCGTAAATCTATCACATAATGCATACAATAAAAACATATTAAAATTATTTGATTACATATACATTTCATAAAAGCTTGACTATGATACATCAAACACATTGAAATTGAGCTAATTCCAATGATAGGATTTATACCTTAAAAGATTGCACGTTCACAGAATTTCTGATTGCAGTCTCAATACAATTCCATACATTTACACCATTATAGCTAAAACAATACTTATAACACTCAATGTCATTGCCATTTGTCAATAGGGGTAGTGCCAACAGACCCAAAAGACCCTCATATGGTTTTAATGCATATAAAATGATAAGCTTTTGGATGATCCCTTTAAGAAAACATCATAACTTAGTGTATTACGTAAGGAAAAATATCTGTCCGCACAAAGAAAAATATATCAGTCCAAGTTTTTCTTTATATTCTGAACAATGATATGCTTTTCTGAAAAAAGTCGTCAAACCACTTTTGGTTTTAAGTGCATGAAGAGTATAACGTTTTAAATTATTGTAATACAAATAAGTATTATCATTACTACTCATAATCTTTTAAAGTACGTCATGCCACTATTATGTCTAAAAATGAAGAAAAAAAGGGCGAAAACCCTAAACCTGTTAAATTGTGCCATTAAAAAAATGTTTCCCTACAAGATTTCTCAAACCTTTCCTGATTCCTTACCATTCAGATACTCTTACGTAAACATACTGGGCGTATTGTCGTACTAAACGCGACTAAATTTAGCCTAAAACCGTCAGGAAGAAAACCCGGGGGAGAAAACCCTGCTGTGCGGGCCCGACCGACCCATGTTTTAGAAATTGGTGAACACAATTATCATGTTGAAATAAATTGCTTGTCGAAAAGTGTTAAAATATTTACAGATTAAAAATATATATATTACGGTTATTTTCAAGGGAAAATAACACAAAGGTTGTCACGGCATTCAGAGAACAAATTGTACCCTGAAATGTTCAGTAGCTCTGATGGAATATCTGGCTTAAACCAAGATTCTGTAATAACTCTATGTCCACAGCTTGCAAAATTTGTTATTTAATGACTCTGCGTTGGAAAAAGTGTACTTTAGGTCCCAGATTCTGAACTGTACTAGAATCGTCCGATACCAGTATCGGGGTCCTAGAGTACACTTTTTCCAACAAAACAAAAATAAAACCAGAATCCCGACCTGAGAGGCTCGTTTGCCCGTACAACAGGCTCTATTCGTCGCCTAAACTCAAGTTTATTTTTTAGACAGGACGTTTAACAAAACACGTTTTTAAACAGCTACGATGAATATCGATCCTAGAAAAGTCGTTGAAGCATGCCGTTGTATGGAATGGTACTTATTCAATCAGCGATTCAAATGGGTTATTGTAGAAATGAAGGAATGCATCAAATGTACGTCTATATTGGTCGACTCGAAATGCACCCAACATACAGGCTGTAGGAAAAAAAGTTATACAGTTTTGAAAAAAATATTAAAAACATCTCCCGTGGAATTTCTGTTTTGAGTTTTAATGGCATGCGAGGGGAATTTTGAGGTGGTCAGTATATTATGTTGAGTATTAATTCACATAGTGTCAATTTGGTTTATTTCCATTTCCCCTTGAAATATTGCATGGGATGCATTCCATTGTAGATATATGTTTTGCCTCAACTAGGAAAAAATGTTTTAAATTGCAAGCTTTGGGTACAAATACGTGTATTTCTAAAAACAATCTAAATGTTCACTTTCTTTCAAAAAATGAGATTGTTAAAATCAGTCTTCCAAGAACACTAACAGATATATCAAAATTCTGTTTTGTGCACAATGATTGTTATGTCTAGTTTCATTTTTGTGCATTGCATTTATTTTTACTGTACAATTGAAGAATCCATAGAAATTCCAGAATGGCCATCAAAATATACTTTGGGCCCTAAAATCAACATATATAAAGAAGGAAAGTGACAAATACAGGCTGTAAGAAAAAAAGTTATACAGTTTTGAAAAAAATATTAAAAATATCTCCCGTGGAATTTCTGTTTTGAGTTTTAATGGCATGCGGGGGGAGTTTTCTATAAACTTTCGAATAAGCTTTGATTCATGACAATCGATGGTCGGTAAGCAGATATATGATCAATTGTCTAAAGTAGTCATGAAATCACCTGGGCCACTTTGGTATTATCAATGGTAAAACCACTGCCAGGATGAATATGAATGGGATCGAACCAGGAACATAGCAGTAGAGCGCTCTTGTTAGACAACAAGGGTTCATTTCAAGTGGTTAAATTATTACAAAGAAGGTAGCCTAAGGTCTCTACAAAGATCTGTAATGTGGGGTAGAATTAAAACCATCCCTTACTTAAGAGCGTGGCTGCCGCTCAACAAGTGCCCCCAATTTACATTGGAAGAACAAGTTTTTATGGTTGTAAACAAAACTTTAGAATAACAATGATTGAGACAGTCTTTGTGGTTACCGTTTGCTCAGGAGGAATATTGAGCTATTTTATTTATGAACTCCAAATAAATTTGTCAAGATATAATTTATTCATTTTATGAATTTATTTATTCAAATGAAATAAAACTATTTGAGAAAAAAAATTATATTGTTCTCTTTAATGATCTTTGCATGGTACCCTAACCATTTAATTTAAACAAGCAAGATTGTATGATATTGTTAAAGTGGTCCAACCCGATTTCTAGACGACTTAGTAGACTAGTCATAACTCAAGTAGTTCAAAAGACCAAATCAAATTATTAAGACATATGGTTAAAAATAAAATTGCGATTGTATAACTTTTTTGTTACAGTCTGTATGCGCCATGGTGTTGCGAGAGTTAAACTACCCTCATACACATGTTTAAAGTTCCAGCGAGTTAGACGCGGGTGTTTAAAGTTATACATATTTTCGAGAATTGCGTTTATATTAGTTAAACGATGAAGTTAGAGTCAACGTTAAACGCGTGCTTAGTTTAAAACCTTGTTTAAATAAGTACGAAAATACGATCTACTATATTCTTGATAAGATCACACTTACCTTCACGAAGACCCGTTGTGTGGTTTGGATGGATAATGATACGACGAATGCATTCAACCAACAATTGAATGTGCCCAAAATAAAGATAATGGAACAAAACAATATTCGAGGTAGAGTCAACATGATAAATATTTGCAGCATTCCTATAACTATTGGTAAATTTGACTCGAAATCATCTCAAATGATAGTCAATAAGTTTAATTAATTCAAAGGCACTCGATCGTACACGTTTTTCCTTACTTTAGGTGAAAAGCTTTTCCCATTCCCCACGACACAGCGAGCAATTATTAAAATGTTTGTGTTTTACTATTTTATAGTATGAAAGTCCGGAAATAAAATATGTGCCCGTGCGCAGACAGTCAAGTCTGATGTGCGGGCTGATGATGTAAGGTGGGCTTACGTGATCTGCAACATGTAAAGAAGATGCAAATATTCAAAGGTTTATGATGGACGCCTTAGGGAATGGCGATTTAACATGTCTAAATCAATTGCGAACTGTTTTAAATGCATTCACAAGCTATACGGCGTAAAAAGACGATATCATCAGGTTTGTCATAATCTGTATTTCGTATTGGTTCATTACGTGATCGCAGATCCAAATCATATGAATTCAAAACTGATTGAGTATATTGTCAATACGCGTATGACGACAAGTTTTAACTTGTGGTCTATACGAACAAAATGACTCGTTAAAAAACAATGACTCACGTGTTGTTGTCATTGTTGATGATGGGCCCATAACCCCATCTAAAATTGATTAGCGGACAGTTGTGTTTGAGGTCGGACCCCAGACCATTTGATGACTGCTGGGGCAAAGAAATAAAAGTAAAAAATTAATAAGTATAAATGTAATAATAATCATTCTTTATTCAATCATTATAAATTCAACAAAATTGATGACAAGAACGTATACATTCAGTACATAAATCCACGACACGATGTTGGCCCATAAATGACCAGCACTGACCGACCAAAATACAGGTAGTGAAGACAGGACAAACATTACAAATATCAAAACTATAAATCAGGTATTCTGTTATAATGTCAAAGACCACTCAATTTGCATATAAGTATTATTATTAATAATACAAGATCTAGAAAGAGAGTCATTCAGTAAGAATCCAATGTTTTGGCCAGCCTTTGATTCATAATGACATTCAGTGACAGAAATAGTGTTACAAAAACGGAGTAGCAATGAAAGCGTGAGGTGGTCAGTATATTAAGTTGAGTATTAATTCACATAGTGTCAATTTGGTTTATTTCCATTTCCCCTTGAAATATTGCATGGGATGCATTCCATTGAAGATATATGTTTTGCCTCAACTAGGAAAAAATGTTTTAAATTGCAAGCTTTGGGTAGAAATACGTGTATTTCTAAGAACAATCTAAATGCTCACTTTCTTTCAAAAAATGAGATTGTTAAAATCAGTCTTCCAAGAACACTAACAGATATATCAAAATTCTGTTTTGTGCAAAATGATTGTTATGTCTAGTTTCATTTTTGTGCATTGCATTTATTTTTACTGTACAATTGAAGAATCCATAGAAATTTCAGAATGGCCATCAAAATATACTTTGGGCCCTAAAATCAACATATATAAAGAAGGAAACTGACAAATCCTCTTGTACAATTTGTAGGTATCATGTTCAGCAAAATGTCATTGAAAAAAAAAGCATTGAAATGATTGGGCCAACATTTCAACGTAAAACAGTTTGCAAATTATATGTAAATCAGAAATGTCTTTAAAACAACCACAAACTGGTAGATGATATACATTTTTAAACTCTGTGAAAGTCCCAAGTTGATTGGATCATCCAAATTTGAATTTGCCTTCAATTACATCAATCACATCAGTGAATGTGCGTATTAATTCCATTACTTTAAAATATTAGAAATATTTGAATTCTCAACTTGGCTTCTCTTCTCAAACCTCTGTTATAATTATATACTCGTATATCCCATTAGCTACTATGAGATATGCTGTTGCAGCAATATACTAGCAGTACCTCAGACACTTTTACCGAACATTCAATCCGTATGAGATGCGGTTGACGAACAAATACCGTATTTACGTTTAGCACGTCGATATGTTAATAATTTGACTACTTCACAATATTTGTCCAATTTATAGATCATTAAAACCATATAAAATTCATAACTTTTGATCTGACAATCTTTGTACAAATGATCATTATAAATTTAACATACAGTCATCAAAAAAAGTAACTATACAGGTAATAAATGGGCTTCTAACTCTTACAATATATATCCTACCTAAAAATATTAAATTATAAAGTTGTTGAGAAATTTGTCTTCTTTAATATGAGATATTGCACGCTAGGATTGGGTGATTATTGAAGAAGTGGCACTCAAAAATATAAGGAGAAGTCCGATTTTCATTTTCACATTTTTATTTTCTACACGCGGGCCAATCTACAGGTACCTTATCGATTACCGGTAGTGCAATTGGGGGATGCATGCGCAGGTTAGACAGTCGGTCGCATTGTTCCGATGGATCAATACGCCACACACACGCTACCTGTCATTCTCTCTCCGGTGTTGAAATGTAAAATGTGAATTTGAAATTGTGACTTTACCTTACATTTTCGATTGTCGCTTCTTAAATATTCGACCGATCCTAGCTTGCAATATCTCATATTAAAGAAGATAAATTTCTCAACAACTTTATGATTTGATATTTCTAGGTAGGATATATATTTGTAAAGTTAAAAGTACATTAATTACCTGTATAGTTACTTTTTTTGATGACTGTATATACCTTTCAAGAACAAAGTAGAGAGGTTTAAATGAGTGACCTTATTGATTGAGCTTTCGTTAGAATCGTACTGCTATACTTGTTACGGATTTCCATCATGAGAGTCTCTCTAATGATTTACCTTTCAAGGATTACAGCTGTGCCCACTTATCCCCGGGTGTCTTACGTTTGAATGTACTTGCTTGTGCGTAATCCTGAAATTTGTCACATTTGAATCTGAATCACTGTTCATTAATCGTCATCGATCCTGGACGTATAATAACCTTTAGAGGTACCAAAGGGAAATCATATTGTAATTAATCAAAATTCGCTACCAAAGGTTTGATTCAATTGCATTATTTAATGACCATTAAATTCATAGTTGGGACTTTTCTTCATTTTCTGTGTTAATTTCAACTAACTCAATAACCCTTTAATCTACAAATCTAAGCCTAAGTGTCATCTCTTGTGATATTGACCGATACAAATGATAATTACACAGTAGGATAGGTGTGGGTAATACGGGACCTTTAAGACATTTGCATAATTAAAATACGAAATAACTGACTTAAATTTAAGCAAAGTTTGTTATTTGTAATCTACATTTTATAAACCTTTATTGTAATAAAAAAACAGAGACAATCTATGTTTGGTTTGGCTGTTATTATCAAATACTGACGTCATCATAAATGTCCCATCTTCCCTACACGTGAAGGTAATACGGGACATTGTTTTGAGGACATTGTTTTGGTATGAAAAGTTATTTTACATTTTTTATTTAAAGAGAAACTGTTAAAAAACCATAAATAATGGTCCACTAATCCATTTAAGAGATAATAATGCATGAAGTACATTGGTACAAAAAAGGTACATTGCTACAAAAAACAAAACAAAAAAGTACTGTAGGTGTGGGTAATACGGGACCTTTAAGACATTTGCATACCGTCATGCTGGCTGTCCCATATTACCTTCACCAATTGTGAACCCACGGCTCCCATTCAATGCATTATAAAACCAATGTACACTGTACTAGCGAAGCACACACACAATACATGTTGGACCAACACCTGAAACATGCTTAATAATGCAAAAATTCAGGTCACGCTCCCTTTCCTTTTCTTTACCATCATATTCTATGAAAACACTATTTTTATATTAGACCAAAAATATGGGTGCATTTTTCCTTAAATTGACTGGTTGTGGTGATTTTCTTGCTGGTAATTCTTCCGTAGCTTTGATAATAGTCATGCAATTCACTAAGGGTTTGATCTATCTATAGAGGGCTCTATTTAAAGTGCTAGTAATGCCAGACGGTCCCGTATTACCTACGGTCCCGTATTACCCACACCTACCCTATATCCCCACTTTCTCTTCAGTGTAACCCTAGATGCATTGCATTCTTCGACCTGAGCCATCCCTTCAAACAGGTTATCTCTTGTAGCAGCACCAGCTTTTTTATCACGCCAAAGATTGAGAACAAGAGTTGCGTTTTCCTTAAGACCGTTATAGCCCTTCTGTACATTGTCGATGTCATTTCGTTTAAGTCCAAGACGAATAAAAACATCATCGAGTTTGGCGATGTTGAATATTCCCAAGATATCTAGCACGTCGTTGTCGGTAACCACTGTTTGAATTATAAGATAAGAAAATGAAACGAGTTTAGATCTGCTTTAGGCTATTTAAATATAAGTGACTTGTACGTAAGACTGCTTTTACGCCAACATGGCCAAATGAATACCTTGCATCACCATACGTATAAGTACCCAGGACACATTTAATTGGGACCGATCCCAATGTTTCCACAGTAATATCGAAATAATTTGAAAGACACACGAAGGATGTAGCCATAAGGTACTCTCTAAATGTAAAAGAGTGAAATTCCACTATAATGGAGTGAATATTCACTATTCAAAGGAGTGCCTACAGTGATCACTCTAATAGTGTGAAAGTCACTCCTTGAAAGAGTGGAACCATTTTCACTCCAAAAAAGAGTGAATTTTGTTCAATCCAGGAACGAGTGAACGTTCACTCTTCGAAGAGTGCCTACAGTGATCACTCCATTGGAGTGAAAAAAGAGTGAATATAATATAAGGAGTGAATTTCACTCATTTAGAGTGAACTTCACCCTCATTGAGAGTGAAAAATAATGGAACATTTTAATTACTTAATCACATTCACATGAATAACTTGCAATTTAATAGATAATTTAAATAACAAACAAAGAGTCATTATCCAAACTATACTTACCTTTTTTCGACCAAACAACTGCTGTCATTTGCCTATATTACATTATCACTTCCTTTCGGTAGTGAAACGATATCATATATCAACATGATATTTTATCTATGTAAAGTATCTAAATCTACTTTCTATGGTGTTTTTATCGATGATGTTTTTACGAGTTTCATTAATGTAATTTATATTTAATCATTATTTGGACTTTAAAATTATTGAAGAAACAATTAACATTGATATCATCATACATTATCACTTCAATAATGTTTAAATTTAATAAAATTAAGAATATTTTGAGTTTTTGAATATTTTTTTCTATTTGATTGTGTTCCGGCTCCTACATTATTTAAATCTGGTACAACTGATCACTCGCACAGAGTGAAAAGTCACTCGACACAGAGTGAAAATCACTATTTTCGAGTGACAATAATTTCACTCTGAACTCATCAACCGCACAGAGTGAAAAGTCGCTCGACACAGAGTGAAAATCATTCTTTTCGAGTGACAATAATTTCACTCTGAACTCATCAACCGCACAGAGTGAAAAGTCACTCGACACCGAGTGAAAAATTACTCTTTACGAGTGACAATGACTTCACTCTGAACAACGAGTGACATTTTCACTCTTTTACATTAAGAGAGTACGTCTCTCCTAAAGTCTCCTAACTACGGACGACCTAATAAGCGACTTTTACTTGAGATTTTAAACGATTGGCGCTAAATTATTCCTTTGCATTAAATTAAGAGTGCACACCACCAAATAATATTTTGCATCCTGACAATACCTGGCAAGTGTTTGAAATTAAGATAGACCCCACCATATTAGTCTACATGTAACGTCCTAGAAAAGGTAAAAAGTGCTGTAAATGTACCTAAATCGTAATAATTTAGCATTTGTAGGTTATCTCCTCCACATTAGGCCCAAAACCACTAGCTTCTTCTTGACTGGTATTATTTTAGACGATTTCACTGTTTCCACCAAATTAGAACTAAAATCCCTGATCTTAGAATCTAGGCAGCCTGTCGTACCTAAGTAAGATATCATTGGCCCGTCGTAGAGGAGGGAATGCAGGTCAACCCTCACAAACTAATTGTTTTTATGCAGAAGACATCTTTATCTTCAATAAAAACAATGATTTCAATGAATCAGTTCACTCTAAAGGTGATCAAAATTAACATGAACCTCTTAACCAAACAAAGCAATAGGGAACTTAGTTGGTAGTGTTGGACCATAAAGTACAAGCAATAACATTGAACTGATGCAAATATTTACGTGGACGTACGGTATGGTGATGCGATATGCAAATCGTAAATGTCTTTACGAAAAAGTAACTTAATGAACTGTATGTAGGCCTATTACTGCGAGTGCAGTGCAGCCTTATCTAACATTATGTAGTGTGTTGGGCACATACGTATCAGCTTTCTGTTGTTCTTTCTATACATATCATGTTAAGAATAAACATGGTTGCATTGTGCAACATTGGATACATTCAGTTTAAAACTATACCCACATTACGAATGTCGTGACATTGTAAAAAGTAAAAATATGGAACAAAATTACAAATACTCGAAATGTAGGTGATTGGAACAAGAATGTAGAACATTTTTAGTCAAATTTACCTTGATTTGGTGGGACAATAGGTTGTGGTATAGGTGTTGGTGGGTCTAGTTGTACTGGTGGAGTACCTGGTCGGATAATAATAAAATATAAAATAAAATGATCAAATGAAACTCATGCAAAAAATACACAAATGTTGATGGCATGAACTGACATGATTGACAAATCAGATTATTTGCAATTATCGAAATCATCACCAAGGAACGGACGTTAGCAGAATGAGGCCATACAATTTAAAAATATATTTCTTCGATGGCGTATATTAATTCTTAATCCGTTCTTTCCAAGTAGTGAATGCGATATCTGGTAGATCATCAGCCGTTTTAAAGCTATTTTATGAGACGTATTACTATTACTTAACTAGAATGTCTTCATGTTGACCGGGTATCGCAAGTTATTTACCCATTGATTTGAAAAACTACCATTCTAGATCTAGAAACCTGATTTCATGATAAAATTGACCGATATACTAAGTTTCCATAAAATAACCAAGTTTCCATATCGCTCGAATAGCTCGATTATCCCTTTCTACTTGAACCGATCATAAAAGTGTGGTTTTTTTAGTAGCTGGTGGTAGATATTCCATGACTTCGTCGTATAGGCCACGATCCTTCTCTTGGAAAACTTCAATACAGCTCAAGTAAACATCGACTCTCCTCTTGATTAGATCCAGCAAGTTTTCTATCTTTATAGCATTTCTTGTTTTAATGCCTTAATTTCCTCCTGATCTGAATCTGAAATAGTTCAAGGATCAGTTGCCTTGAGTGCCTTAAATTTGTGAATATGTTCAAATCTTCTTCATGTAAGATCCACATTGTAATAAGAAATGAACCTTCCAGAGGATTGTGTAACTCTTACTGTACCAACTTTGATTCGTAAGTTGAAATTAACAATAAATGAGAATTTACATTGTATTACACTTTCCCTTTATAACACCATCATAACAATGTATCAATTCAGGGGTTTCATTCTCAGGAATTTCGTCTTACCTGGATGGACCGCGTTCTCAACGGCTTTGACCTTGGTGTAAAGTTCACCGTCTGTTTTTTGAAGAACTTCCATAAATTGAGAGTAAACTGCTACTTCCCTCAACTTGATCAGATCAAGTAACTGGTCTATCCTTCTGGCTTTGGCTCCGATTAGAGCACCGATTTCTTGACGCTCCTCGTCCGATATAACTGCTGGAGTTGTTCCTGCCAGCATCCTCAAAACATTTTCATTAAGATTCCACTGATTGCGGAGGTCATCGTTCACTCTTGCGATGATTGTTTGCATTTCTTTCCTGTCCATTGTTACTGTTGGTTGAATATGAAAAAGTCCAATCAAAGCGGTGCGTATTTTGTCGTGAAAAACATTAAAATACTAAATGGTTTTAGTTTAGTAGTCCTTTTTAGCACGTGCTTGAGAATATGGGGAGGTCTCAATCTGAATGGGCCAAAATCATCGCTATTTTATCTACAAAAGTCAAAAAGAGCATCTCTCTACAACACAGAAAAAATGCTGTTTAACAGTTTTAAACAACGGGGGTTCTTCAAGTACCCTGCTTAAACAAGTTGTGCGTATGTAAACATTCGTTTGAGCAGGATACTTGAACAACAGCAGTTGCTATTGTTAAACAGTTTTAAACAACGTTTTACACTGTATGTAGTTCTTGACGTAACACTTCATTAAACAGATAAGATGACAGAGTTGTTATTTTGAGCACGAAATAATGGTGAATTTGGCACATTTCGAATGGGACCTCCCCACATTCACAAGCAGGTGGCTAAGCACTGAAACTGGTGATTGCTACGAATGAGGTAGCGATGGAAAGAGGAACACATCAGCTTTGCATAGATATGAAACACAATGAATATAATTATCACGAAATATTTTTAAAAATCTGCGATTGAAAACAAAAACAAAAAATTGAGCAGTTTATATTAAAGACACTTAGTAAATCGGGATGTTTCCTTCCCATATTGGTATTAGCTAATCATCATGGTAGCCGAACAATACATCTTTTTGCAATATCTTTGTGTTTAGATTATACTGTTGCAACAGTATTTTTCAGTCTCTTTCCATATTATTTTGATTTTCTTACAGCTATAAAAGAAATGTTCAATGTAATCTATTTCGTTGATTTTTGAGATCAATGTTTTAAGTCGTGGCCCTTTGATATCTTGACGAGTGTTTTCCAAATAATGAACCAATCAAAACTTATATTTTCAAACTTCTTTTTAGTGGCGTAGCCATAGGGGGGAGGGGGGGGGGGCGATCGCCAATATTGACGACGTGTCGGTTGAGATTGGCACTGTCGGTTCACTTGACCAGAGGAATCATGGAATTATGATGGTCAAAAGTACACTGATGAAAAATTTACGCGCGTTACGCGCGCATATATGTCCCATAAATGCAATATTCTTTGATACAAGCTTCTTTAGATCCAAAATGAACCTCAATCGTGCCAAAAATAGGTGTATACTCAAAAAAAAATTCGCGCACAGTACTTTACTCAGACTCATCTTGTCGGTTCATTTACATGTTCGCCCCCCCCCCCCCCCCCCCCCAATATGAAGAACCTAGCTACGCCACTGCTTCTTTTCCCAGAAACTTTGACATCTTGGTTTCAATGATATCTGTGATTGCATTGCTATTCTGTACAGTTTTGTGGTACATTTACTTAATTTCACACAATCTTCCACATAATTAAACTGTATGTCATACCTAGAAAACGTAGAGGACTTCAAATACCTGAGAGTTGGGTAGGTAGTAGCCAGCATGACATAAAAATACGTAAAGCACTTGCTTGGAAGGCATGCAATGCTCTGAACAAAATGTAGAAATCCAGCCCCTGACGAAAATAAAAAATCAGACTTTTCAAAGCTACTGTTCAAAGTGTTCTACTGTATGGAACTGAGACATGGACCATCACCAACAGACTCAAGAAATCTCTAGATGGATGCTACACTAAAGTGCTGAGAACTGCACTCAACATTAGTTGGAAAGACAATGTACCGAACAAAGACCTGTATATGGAAACTTACAAAAGGTATCAGAAAACATCACAGATCGAAGGATGAGATTTGTAGGGCATTGCATGAGAGGAGAAAATGAGATAGTGTCTGACCTTCTGCTATGGAGACCCAAACACGGACATATATCTGTCGGCCACCCAGCCAAAACATACTTGGACATCTTCGCGAAAGACACAGGACTGAATTATGAGGAGATGAAAGCATGCATGAGGGACATAGTAATATGGCGAGCCATCACGAAGACCGATCGAGATCGACATAAGTATTGTATTATTAAGTAGTAGTAGTCATAGATATTATTTATAGAATTTGCCGACGTTTTCCATGTATGTGGCATTGCTTGTCTTAAAGCTATAATATTTTTCAATACAAAACTACCATCATTTCTAAATTTACATTTGAGCTCCTCCGTTGACTTAAACTCACTATTGTACATATACAAATCTGAGACGTACATTATACCCTTCCACGGCGGAAAGAAAATGGCAAAACGGCAAGCTCCTTGCCGGGAAATCTTGCCGTCTCGGGGGATATCTCGGATTTGGAAAAGAAGAAAAAACCCGCATATTTTTGGTATTTTTTAAATTCAACCAACAACAATCTTTGGTTCAAAGATCGTCAATAAACCCCCCGGGGGGTTCTCACATTGATATGGTATACGTACATGTGCCTGCCTTTTGGTGTGTCCTTTTTCGCAAAAATTGGTATAACGATGGGGTGTTTTTATCACAGATCTAGCGCCCAATTTGCATAAATTGGGTGTATTTTGAGGAATTTTTTGTAAAAAGCACCCAATTCGTGCAAAATTGGGTGCTTTTCTAACAAAATTGGTATATTGATGGGTGGGAAATTGGCCAGAAAATAGGTAGAGAGAAAGTCAAATTTTCGAAGTCCGGCAGGCACATCCACGTACGATTTTGGCAAAAGTAACCCCCGCCTGGCAATAAACACTTTCTTTTTGCAAAATCTAGGCCTATGAATTATGAATTTTAGAGATTTAATCAGCCTGTATGACATTGACATCCCACTGTATTGGCCGAGTGTTGTGTGTTTCTCCTACAATGTCGCATGTTGCTGACAGCGGACCACACGTGCGTGCGTGTTTTGACAGGTCTATGGAATAATACCGGGATAATATGGCACGCCATCAGAGCGACCATAAAACGGCTTGTTCATAAAACAAGCGATGAGATCATCAAACAAGCGATGAGATCATCACACACGCGATGAGATCAACAAACACGCGGTGAATTCATGAAAAAAGCGATGAGAGTTCATAAAACAAGCGATGAGATCATAAAACACACTGCGAGTTTAGTGCGAATTTAACACGAGCCGAGATTTAGCACTGCGGCGAGTTCAGCGCGCACGAGCCGAGATTTAGCATACGGTGAATTGGGCATGAGCCGAGATTTAGCCAATATTTCAGCTTGCCCACGACTAAAATGAGTTTGTATCCCGAGCTGAAAATAGGCCAAATCCATCATGGCGGGGTTGCGGATTCATTTACTATTATTACTAGTAGTGGAACTTGCGATTTTCACAATTCCGGCTTCTGGAAACGAATTAGAAGATTATTTACTTTCTGTGACAGATTTTATGCATGAACTGTGATCTTAGCTATGATTATGACTGAAATGTTACAATACAAGGCCGGTTGTGAATTACATACGCTGCCTTTTCCCAATTTGTATTAGTAGCAGAAAAAAACCAAAAGTTCCCTTACAACCTTTAATGTGTGACCTTTAAAGTACAAAGAAGTACATAGTCTTAACCATCAAGAATTAGAAAGAAAATAACATGTCTGGAATTTCAAAAATTACGGTTGGTATTCTTTTGTAACAGATAACAATAACTCCATAATTCTCATAATTTGTTTTAGAAATGAGAGCAGTATCACCCTGAAATCTCTCGCAATTCTTCATATTACATCCATTATATAGATGCCGGCGTGGGCGAAATCCAAAAAACTCGGCGTGTGGTAATTGTCAGCTCGTGCTAAACTCGGCGTGTGGGCAAGTCTCGGCTCGCGCTGAACTCATCGCTTGTTTTATGATATCGCCATGTGTTTCATGATCTCATCACGTGTTCTCATCGCTAATTGTTTCATGATCTCATCGCTTGTTTTATGAACATGGCCGCTCTGGCGTGCCATACCGGAAGGCAAAATGTCTCACTCCGATTGGCGCATGCGCACATAATGTTGATGCCGTTGTAGTAGAGTGATTCATTCCTGAATATTTGATGTAATGGGGTCAATGAATGCTACATGATGGTAACAACTTGTCTGTAATTTGCATAATACATTTTTTGGTGTTTTATTACATTCATTCTCACACATGGGCTTGGTCTAAAGTAGTAAATCCTACGATTGATAAGCCAGAAAGCCCACAACAACCCCAGATCCTGGGACTACAGCGAGTAAAGCAACAAGTCAACTGCTATTAGTGTTGATACGGAAATATCTGCAAAACTGGACTAAGTGCTTTTGAAACTCTCTAAACTGGAACTTAGACCTAAAGCTAGAGAATAGCCAGTGAAAGGAGGCACAGATACAGATTTTACAAAGGAAACGGAGGCACTTGAAATTTATTTCAGGCCAGCAAAAGAAAATTCGCCGGTTGTGTGATCAGGCAGGCCTTACCCCTGACGATGACAATAACATTTTGAAATGTGATGATGTGCTGCCGGGAGTATCACGTCACGTGTATGGCAAGCCATTAGGGTCATTACGTATTGCGACAATGCGTTGCTTTCGCAAACGGAATAAATCGCAATAACAGTAACGAAAATAGTTTAAGAATGTTGGATATCCGATATTTATTGTTTAAGATTGTTGGATATTTAATATTTATAGTTTAAGATTGTTGGATATCCAATATTTATAGTATAAGATTGTTGGATATCCAATACTTATAGTTTATGATTGTGGTCAAAAGCCGTAATCTTATTGGCTCGCTAGGCAACGCGTTGCTTTAGAAAGCAACGCGTTGCTTTGGGAATGCAACGCGTTATCGCAAGACGTAATGACCCTAATGGCTTACGATACACGTGCTGGTTCTTGGACATAAAAATATGATTTTTCCAGTGGAAATGATTTCAGCAAAACACCTCAGCCTACCACTTTTAGCAACTTAAAACGGGCTGTAGCAAGACACGTGGGAAAGCCAGTACACCTCAAACACAAGTTTATTAATACTGCCCGTCTTACGTGCTCTTACTGTATGCTTATGCTAGGAAGTCATAGTTCATACGTCAAAAAATGAATTGTGTAGAGAAGCACATGACAAAAAGATTGACTATCACAGTTTTATTTATTCATGAGAATGATAGGCCATCGCCTAATTACAAGAACAAACAAAGTATAGTATTTAAACAATCAATTTAAGTACTACAAGAATGGTAGGCCATCGCCTACAAGAACAAACAAAGTATAGTATTTAAACAATCAATCTAAGTACTACAATATTCTCAAACAATTCGGCATTTCCCATCCAATATGCAATTGACCTTTTAAGGCCCTGTCACACCATAGCGTATGGCCTGAACGTAGCCTGAACGTATGCCGACGTATTCAAAAAATAGCTCGAAAATTGTCAGAGTCCGAGAACGTCCAAGAACGTCCAACTTTCCAACGAATTGCGTCAACATCGGTGATGGAATGGACGTATCCATAGCGTATTAAACGCATACATAGCGTATGACTAACGTATTGATAGCGTATCACTAACTTATAACAAACTTATGACAGCGTATCACAGCGTATGCGATCGGCGAGCGTATGACCAACGTATTCGTAGCGTATGTCTGCCGTGCTCGACGTATCCTCAGCGTATCCTCGGCGTACAACGAACACGTGACTTATGGCGTTGCAGAAATTGAGTTTCGTACACGGCGGGACAAGTGTTGCCAGTTCAAGTAAACGCAGCCTAGATGATAACTATTAAAATATCTAGAAGGGTAAATCCATATGTCCAACCTATAACTTAAGACGATTAACGTACCTCTAACGTATGTCAGCGTATGTCTAACGTATGTCAGCGTTTGTAAACGTATGTCTAACGTACCACGAACCTATCGGGAACTTATGCAGAACGTAAGTTAAGCACACGTTGAGTACGTCGAGAAATTTTGAACATGCTCAATAATTTTTCGCGGGCTCGACGTGTTCCAAATTTTCACAACGCATCACAGCGTGCTCTTAACGTATACGACGTATCCCAGACTTACCCCTAACTTGTATCAGCGTACACCAACGTACGCCAACGTACGCCAACGTATTTTTCGATATTTCGCATACGTTGTTATACGTTCAGGCGATACGCCATGGTGTGACAGGGCTACCGTACAGCTAGCGCGCATTCGGCGTTTTGGGAACTTATGGAGGGTTTGAGTATATAAATGGGTCCCTTGAGTATCTCATCCTCACTTCTTCATGGTCTGTCGTGCTGAACACATCAACCCATCATCATACGCTACGAATACGCTACGCTACGTTAAGTATACGTTAAGCATACGTTAGTCATACGCTCGCATACGCTGTGATACGCTGTCATAAGTATGTTATAAGTTAGTGATACGCTATCAATACGTTAGTCATACGCAATGTATACGTTCAATACGCTATGGATACGTGACAGGGCCTTACACGATCGCCCGGCATAAGGTGAATACGTGAGAATACGTCGAAACTCGTTGGAAATACGTCAGGCATACGTTAGACATACGGCACATATACGTTATCAACTCGTTATCACTACGTTGGCTGTGCGTTTCCCCGTCAGCCTACGTTCATCAACGTATACCAACTTACGAGTAACGTACGAGTAACGTACCACTAACGTATGTCAGCGTATGTCAACGTATATTTAACGTACCACAAACTTACCGGGAACTTATGCAGAACGTATTAAACACACGTTGAGTACGTCGAGAAATTTTGAGCATGCTCAATATTTTTTCGTGGTCCAAATTGTCACAGCGTATCACAGCGTGCTCTTAACGTAAACGACGTATCCCAACGTACCCCTAACTTATATCAGCGTACACCAACGTACACCAACGTATTTTTCGATATTTCGCATACGTTGGCATACGTTGAGGCGATACGTTATGGTGTGACAGGGCCTTTAAGCACTGTGAACCAGAACACCCTGCTATGGACCAACTCATATTATAAGCGATATTGAGCAATTTTGACAAGCAATGAGTCAATGAGCTAGAGTTCTGGAACAACCTGCTATTGAACAACACTTGACAAGATTCTAGCTGATATTGGACAAATTTGACAAACTCCTACAAAAGGACATACAACATCGAGCCGGGGAGGCAAGGGCACCCGCAGGGGTCGCCGGGCAGCCCTCATCCTAGATAGTGTCTCCAGTGAAAAATGCTATCCTGCGATCCCCCGGGCCCCGCATCCCAGGCTCAATCCTCCAACCTCCATACCATCCCACTGTTTATCAGCAATATAAGACAAGGACCCCAATAACGAGGTGTTAAGCTTTCCCCCCATCTCTCACCCTTTGGAGGAGGGTGAGGGGCGGGAGGGAGGCCAAACCAAACTCATGAAAATCAAAACAGTGAATGATGAACACACAACCTGAAGCACGTAATCACGCCAGGTGCAACCTGCGCCATGCATCAACAACAAACCAAGCGCGACGCGCAATTGCCGCGTACAAAGGATACCGACCGGAAAGCCGCGCGCCCTTACCAGACATAACCTATATATGACCGGTCATCGACAGCTATAGAGCAACTAACGCGTAAACAACCTGCAATAGGTCGATGACCTTTTGCGCCTACAGAAAGTCATATGACCTCACACAATTAACATTTACACGTGAATGGTGGAAATGCATTTGTGTAGAGAAGCACATGACAAAAAGATTGACTATCACAGTTTTATTTATTCATGAGAATGATAGGCCATCGCCTAATTACAAGAACAAACAAAGTATAGTATTTAAACAATCAATTTAAGTACTACAAGAATGGTAGGCCATCGCCTACAAGAACAAACAAAGTATAGTATTTAAACAATCAATCTAAGTACTACAATATTCTCAAACAATTCGGCATTTCCCATCCAATATGCAATTGACCTTTTAAGCACTGTGAACCAGAACACCCTGCTATGGACCAACTCATATTATAAGCGATATTGAGCAATTTTGACAAGCAATGAGTCAATGAGCTAGAGTTCTGGAACAACCTGCTATTGAACAACACTTGACAAGATTCTAGCTGATATTGGACAAATTTGACAAACTCCTACAAAAGGACATACAACATCGAGCCGGGGAGGCAAGGGCACCCGCAGGGGTCGCCGGGCAGCCCTCATCCTAGATAGTGTCTCCAGTGAAAAATGCTATCCTGCGATCCCCCGGGCCCCGCATCCCAGGCTCAATCCTCCAACCTCCATACCATCCACACCATATACATGTTTTTTTTTTTTTTTTGATTTTGATTTTGATTTTTTTTTGTTTTGATAAGAGAACTGATAATTACAAGCAACGTTCAAAATAAAGGGTCACTCTGTCATCCGCACATCCGTATTTGATGATGGATAACCCATTTGCCATTGAGGTTATCCGATGGACAACCAATATTCAATGACACTACAATAGTTTAATGCACATAACCCTCAGTTTAGGATTACCAAAATAGTTACGGATACCAAAACCTAGTAGGTTATCCGTTGGACAGTGACACCAATATAAACTTTCTTATTTCCAACGCTGGATACAAGACCCTATATCAAATGATCAATACAGCTGGCATTTACATCAACATATTTCTTAATTCATTCATTTTAACATCCCTTCTCGATGCAGTTGGAAGAGACACCAAATCTATTTAAGTAACCCAGTCCCTCTTTACACCTGTGTCCAGCTCTAAAACGAAATGATTATGTTACTCTGCATCATATTTATATTATATAGATACAAACTGAACTCAATTTTCTAATGCCGCCATTATAATTATGCTTAGAGCAGCCTGCCAATCAACAATATACCATGTCCTGAACAGCAGCTAACATACATACATACAATAGGCTTTTATATAGCGCCATTTCAAGTGATCACAGCGCATTAAATACGACAATGCATGAAAAAATACCATAAAATAGATACAAGATGGTGTCTACAGGATAATACAACATAAGCACACTAGTTATATATTTGAAAACAAATATGTAACAGCCACAGAACAATGCATCATTCATGAGAATGAACGAAGGTGAGAACAAAGGGACAAATGCCGAACCCGGCCACCCAGTTATTCTCATGCCTGACCACTATTATACCGCTGCCATGCAAGTGGAAGAACCAAAATTTCCATACTGCGATGCTGGATTTTATGTTGGTGACCTTTTTTGCCTTTCCTACTCAGTCTACCCTAGTGTAGTAACCTTCATTTACCATAAAATAACATCAATAATTGTACGCTTTAGCTCAAAGTTTAAAGTACCAGAGATACTCTGTCTATAGTGGCTTCTAAACCCATGTACCACTGTAGCCAATCCATGTGCCACTGATATGGTCAACTAGGATCTCCTTTAGGATACCACTGCTACATGTCATCAATGAACATATCCGCACAATTACACAGTGAAGAATTTAATCACATGTCATCAATGAAAATATCCGCACAATTACACAGTGAAGAATTTAATGGTAGGGAATTATAATGTACTCGTTGCCAAAGGCCAAACACTTTTCACCAATTATTTAATTGCAAAGCATCTAATGTCTTTTGTTATACTCTACAACAGGCATTCTCAAATGGTGGCGCGCGCGCCACTTGTGGCGCATCAAGGCATCATAAGTGGCGCGAGAGTGGTTAAAATTTGTTTTAAAAAGATAAATCATATCATGATATAACCAAATTCCATAGGCATATGACAGTCAGATGTATAAATACAACAATTTTTCTCGCGCTATGCGCGTATGTGCCCTCAAAACAGTAATATTAGTTAATCTGCTGCCTACATATGTTAAAATATTTTGAAATTAATGTTATAAAGGGAATTTTGCCATTGTAAATTCTAAAAAAATATGACCAAGTGGAGCTTCAACAAGTTGGTTACTAAAATGTGGCGCATCAGTAAATCTAGTTGAGAAAGCCTGCTCTACAACCACATACCTTGCCTTATATATTATAGAGGGTTGGCTGTAACAATAATGTCCAAATAACGCCTAATAAATAAACATTGTTAAAAGAGACAATCATTCAAAAATAGTATAAAGAAATAGAAACATAGTAATTGGCCCCAAAGGTGTTAGCTATCACGTGCCAACCCGATATTGAGCACTAACCCGTCCCGGCGCCCACACATATGAACTCCCCAAGGGTAACCCACAACCGTAACTAATATTGAACATGCACTAAATTAGTCACGCAAGTCTGGTGGGCCAACTGACATGAATGATCTACTCCACCCTGACCTTACTCGCACGATCCTTCATGGTTACGTAACACAAAGAAAGCAAATATAGTCTAATTCACTTCGATCGTTCAACCGCTTATATTTAAATATCTCCTGATCAAAGGGTTACACTGTTGTTTATCTTGAATAAAGTAACTTATAAAGAGGGTACATTGTAATATCATTATTATAGGCCCAACGTTTGATACATGCTCTGGTATTTAAAATCATATTAAAAGACATGTTCTAACTAAAACAATTACAACCTTATAAATGTAATTATAAAACAATAGAAAAATACTGAACAAGGTAAGCACCTAGGAAAAATAAATAAAGGAAGGTACTATAGCCCACTTCTTGTACATATGTTTGTTTATCACTATTTATGTCATGTCTACATCAACGAAGGGCATGAAAAGGTTTTGCTCTCAAATCCAGGAATAGTTTTTGTTATGATGTAATTACATAGCCTGTGGTTCGACATGTTACCTCATTATAAGGTGTTTATAAGTCATTGACTGAATAATTGTCCTAAACTACTCCTGCAGATCCGTCACCTGAAATATTACATTTCTCAAATGTCATTGTGTCACAAAACTGTAAATTAGGACTGGAATACAAGTTCACCTCGGCATTCTACACTTTGACATATTACACCAACATACAATATCTGGCTAAATATGATATAATTATGAATTTAAAATAGAAACAATTTGAGAAACACTCTGTGAAACTTTACAATTTGTTCTACAAGATTAATGCAAACATAATTCCCTACGATTGATAAATATCCCACATTATCAAGGTTGAAGAATCTGCCCCCTCGCATCGTTATTTTTAAATTAAGCAAAGTTCTACACAAGAAATGTGCAATTTCCCCAAATGAATTCTGTAAGTAAGCTATGCATGTATATTTAACACTTTTGCTAAACATATCGTTGAAAAGGAAATTGTAAGCTAATTGTGATATTCCATCTCAAGACCCCTGTTGCCATATGGCATGGAATGACCAATATGACTCCAAATTAGTGCAAACTACTATGATTGATAACCCAAGACTTTCATAAGACAATGAACCAAACTGAGTGGAGTAAAAACGACTACTATTCATTTGTTATTGCTATAAAGCACTTAGACATGTTACTCACGTTACATTTCATGTTACTTACGTTACATGTACATTGTTACTCACGTTACAATTTCACACCTCTGCCATTGTAATCAAACGACACATATCCCAATTTATTACCTGTTTTCAAATTAAGAACCTAAAGCATAATTATTATTCAAATTGGCACGTTTTAAAGCAAGGAACCATTCAGTAGGCCAATTGTTCATGTTACATTGCTAACTATCATCAGACACAGGATCGAGTTTCCTCCCAACTTGTGTCAATCCATAGGTATTTTTATTTTATTTTATTTTTTAGGTAAACCTGAAATTTAAGGATTCTGCCTTTCAGATATCAAAAATATTTTATATTTACAGTTGATATTAATGTAACTTAACATTAAACCAAATTCTTCACACAGTTGATTGTCCCAAATACCTACAAGCAAATATACAGTACATAATTTGCACAAGTACATGTGTTATCCTAGACCACCCCTTTATCATGTTTATGCCTGGTCGGAGTCCGGAAGTCATACTGTATTCAAGCCGTGGTAAAACCAAGACCAAACCAAGTGACAAAGAGTCCGAAGCTCTGGTGCAGCTGACAGCGCGACATCCATGGCTTGACGTCAAAGCTTGGCTTCTCTCATCCCAATATCGTTTGACCTCTTAATGGATTACTAACACTGCTGGGGTCGGATTACCCAACAATTCCATCTTTTTAGCTGGTTTGGAAAGTTGAATAGTACAGCACCTCCTTGTCCATGCCACGCAATCTGTGCATGAAGGTCCCGGTTCTTTTGCTTGGTTTTGGCATGTTCTCGCGGCCTCTGCGAATGAAGCTATCACCCATAAACCACACTACTGGAACTGTCAATACAAAAGAAAAAATGATGTGAGGGGTCTGAAACAACAATAGTAACATTCAACATACGTTGTACAATATCCAGTCTTTCATTTTCCTTTTTAAATTTTTATTAATATTTTTTATTTTATTTTATTTTTATAAATATCTCATATCAGATGTAAACCTATTTACATTATTTCAATGCTCCCTTTTTCTTTAAACAATATTTTAAATTGGTGTGTCACCAAATAACACTGCTGAAGTAATGCCCAGCCAATTAGTAACCTAACTCAATGCCCCAATTACACACACAACCCCCAGTAATGACGAAATGGCAGCATGGTATTGTAACTGGCCCTTTTTTACCACAAATTGAAAAACCCATCACGAAACACTACCTAGCCGGAACCTGTGCTACGAGGTTCATATGTGGGTCATCCATTGAGCAAGAAAGGGCAACTTGCAATGCAGCACCTTAGATAATTGGACACTGTTTACATAATAACCACAATCAAGATGTAATAACAAATTATAACACCAAACCCAAACTCCCCTATTTTTTGTTATTATCATTTTGAAAACAGATAAGACTTATTTATGTGGCAACGGTGCCTGTCTCGGTAAATGTTATGCAATACAAGAACCCTGAAAGTGTCAGGAGTGTAACGTCTGTCACTGCTGCTGGCCCAATCCGTATACTTTATACAGAACAAATCACATCGAACCCTAGCACTACTATATCAATATTATTAATAATACCACAATACAATCTGAAGAAGAAAAATGGTCAAAGTGAGTAAGATGTGAGAAGGTATTGCCTGTGTATAAACTGACACATGACCCAGGGCTGGCGCCTGGGAATATGTCCAATCACAAATTATTGCAGCCCTTTTTTTTTATTTTACGAAAGTGGTACTCACCGTTACCCCCATTGATAAATTCAATCATGAAGCCCGTTGGTCGGAGTGGTGGCCCGGGTAACATGAAAGGCAATACATCTGCCCTTTGTGGTACTATGAGGGGGGAAATGGGCTTATCTGTTACACTAGGCCGTGTACCCCACTAACAAGATTAACGCTACAATTAGACCTATTATTATTATCATTAACAAAATACTGTTGCTCACCCGGCTGTGATGTGTTATTTGCCCCTGCATTCACTGCCGGGATTCACTGTCCCCGCTTGAGCGGCAGTCACGCCTCCTGTCTGAACTTGTTGCGGTGGATCGCCTTGATTCATCCCATTCGCTGTCATGCCTTCGTTGCCGCTGAAACCCTGCACTGCCTGCTTGCCGATGGTAGCCATCGGATCTTGTCCATTTCCCGAGAGCTATTCAGTTCACTAGCTGCTCTCTTGCCTTGTTCTTTTGGCAATGTTAGTTCAGCATAGATAGGCTCATAGCGTTCACTAAAATAGGTAATAAGCCTACACACGGCGTCGACTATAGACTTCCAGGTTCCACACTGATAATCACCTTTTCCCCCGGTGTATTTCTGTTTTCTACCGCGTAAACCTGAGTTCCTTTGTCCAGATTGTTTACAAAATATTCAAATAGGCCCACGAATATTCCACAACGTTCAATATGGTTCAATGCTTACACACGGCGTCGACTATCGAGACTTCCAGTTCAAAATAAGTCACCTTTTCCCCCGATGTAGTCCTGTTCTCTGCTGCGTAGGTCTGCTTTGACCAGTTTTTAATTTTTTTTAATTTTTAAAACAGTCAAATATAGGCCCACGTTCATCATACACAAAGAGCAACGGTCAATCCGCACCCGACGTTCAATTTGATGTATGCAATTTATGTTCATTGTCGGCTGTCTATGCATTCCGAAATATGTCCTCCAAAGCTTATGCAACATCCAATCCGTAGGCCTCAATTAGGCCATGAGAAGGTCGAGAATCAGATTCCAGATGTTGAACTTTTCCCGACGATTTTGTTCTTTTAAAGTAATAAAACCATTGATAAATCCCACAGCGCAAGATCCAGAGTTTTAAGCTATCCAAGCCCAAGTACACTTCAGCGAGAGTACCGCTGCTATGCGTTGGTTTACCAATCACCCTTTTTTCTTCTCGCTGAGTAAAATAATTAATCCTGCTTTCTCCACCTTGGACAGCTACGCTGCGAATTTGTTGGCGAATTATTATCACCAAACCAAACTCATGAAAATCAAAACAGTGAATGATGAACACACAACCTGAAGCACGTAATCACGCCAGGTGCAACCTGCGCCATGCATCAACAACAAACCAAGCGCGACGCGCAATTGCCGCGTACAAAGGATACCGACCGGAAAGCCGCGCGCCCTTACCAGACATAACCTATATATGACCGGTCATCGACAGCTATAGAGCAACTAACGCGTAAACAACCTGCAATAGGTCGATGACCTTTTGCGCCTACAGAAAGTCATATGACCTCACACAATTAACATTTACACGTGAATGGTGGAAATGCATTTATTTGAGAGACAAAGTTGTAAGATTTATATTAAACTACACGTATTACTCAATAGAATTATTCATGCATCTCATAACAAGATAACTGTCATTACCGGGTGGTTCAAATAAAAGTTGACCCAAGTTTAAAGTAATTTTTCAACCACATTTATAGTTTCAGAGACTTCGTGTTAACTTAGTCTTGAGACAAAACAAAACAGAACAAAACAGTTTCATACGACTCAGTTCCAGTTCCGACAGCTACAAGAACAGTTTCTTTGCAAGAACTCTGCGGGACTGGGATACGCTTCCTCATAACATCACTGGGCTGCCCACGATTGAGCGGTTCAAGAGCGCCATCCGTGGCTGATGAGTCATGGAGCAGATTTTTTTTTTTAACACCAATTTGTATATGCGTTACTTGCAACCATTTGTAAATACTGTAAATATAAGAGCACACAGCGCATGTGTAAACCAAGTGAGACACTACACACCACACAACCCTCGTTTAGTTGCTGAAAGGCGTTGACGAGTACCAGCATAGATGTAGATGTAGATGTTGAGTAGCAGTGAGTTTTTAAATTCCCCGTAAATATGGCACTTTTAGCTTGTTTGGTTCTTCAGATATGGTTCATTACAGAAAGCATGCACAAAACTGACTTGTCCACGGGAGCGTCATTTTATTTTTTGTCTTCAACAAAACAGCATGCTCTAGATTCAGAATTGAAAAGCTCGCCCTGACAAAGTATCCCAATCTCTATGCTTATGTGCCATTCACATTCAACGGAGAAACGTAGGTTACGTAGGTAATTAATTTCATGCACACGACAGATGTTTCAGATGTCTTCTTTTTTCTTTTTCTCCTTTTTCACAATTTGTGACCAATCGTGTTCGTGTGTAAGTCCACTTTGTGCATTCCATCTCTACTAAAGGACGCTCCCGTGAACAAGGCAATTATGTGCATGCTTTCTGTAATGAACCATATCTGAAGAACCAATTAAGCTAAATGTACCATTTTTTCAGGATAATTTCAAAACTTACTGCTAATGTAAACACAAATTCTCTGAAACTATATATGTGGTTGAAAAGTAACCTTGAACTTCGGTCAATTTTTTTTTGAACCACCCGGTACACACTAAGAACTCCGGGGTTAAAAAATGACCCTGACGTGGTCATTTTGACCCCGTTTCCGGTATCAACTATGCACACTACCCCGGACGGGGTCAATATGACCCAATTGGTCGGGGTTATTCTAATGACCCCGTACTTGGTCAAAAGGTAACCCCGTTGTGGTCAAAATATAACCCCATTTTGGGTCAAATGAAATAACCCCTTTGGCAGTGGTCAAAATATAACCCCATTTTGGGGTCGGAATGAAACGACCCCTTTGGCATGGGGTTACTTAATAACCACATACGTGGTTGTTTTCAACCCAATTACTGGGTCAAATTAACCCAATTACTGGGTCAAATCAAATGAAACACACAATTAATAATGATATTTAGAAATAGATTGATTAAAGCACAATTTCATTTTGCTATTTGCATACTTTTCTAATTTACTTCATTAATATAATGCGTGTATCTGGTTTGTGAACAATCACTAAGTGAGTGACGTCTTGAATTAATCATGTTAATAAGATTGATATATAAAACTTTACGAACTCTACTTTCCATGGTGTTAATTTTAAAGAATCCGATGCACACCCGTGTGTCAAATAGTTCTGAAGTACAAGTCATTATAAAGTTGAAAAATTGGGCTGCAGTTGGTCACAGTATTATCTTTATTTCATAACAATGCAAACACATTTTATTTTATGTTAATGCTCAATCTTGAATTTAGATTTTCATAGCTTATGTTTGAGACGGATAGTCAATACTTATAGGTAACAATACGCCACGGTATCGGCATCGGCAAAATGACCCCGAGGGATTTTGGTAAAAATAACCATACGATCGCGGTCATCCTATAACAATAATGACCCCAGGCCCATTATGGGTCAAAACAACCCAAAACGGGGTTGATTCCAAATGACCCCGGAAAATGACCCATTAGTTTTTAGTGTGTACATATTAACCGCCCTCGTATTAATGGAGTAAATAAACAAATAAATATCGGTAAAATAATATTAAAGTACATGAAAATATATGTATAAATAAATTAATAATAAATTGATTATTAAAATTATACATGTATAAATACGCAGCAATGGAAATACCCACATGACTTTCCACCCGGGGTAGAGCGACCCGAGGTAGACCAAACCTAAGTCGACCAACCCTAAGTCGACCAACCCTGGGTGGACTAGGGTTAGGGTTAGGGTTAGGGTTAGGGTTAGGGTTAGGGTTAGGGTTAGGGTTAGGGTTAGGGTTAGGGTTAGGGTTAGGGTTAGGGTTAGGGTTTAGGGTTAGAAACAGTCCCTGGGTGGACAGTCACGGGGCTGGACAGTCCCGGGGTTGTTTTAGAATGATCCGTCCTTGTTTTTACCTCCCCGACCCCCTGAGTTTTTTAACATATAATTTAGAATGAATATAGTTTCCAAGGTGTTTTTTAAACAGTATTATGGTTTATTCTTAGAGGGCGCTATTGTAGTCGACCCAGGGTTGGTCGACTTAGGGTTGATCAACCCCGGGTCGGTCTACCCCGGGTCGGTCTACCCCGGGTGGAAAGTCATGTGGGTATTTCCATCGCTGCGTATAAATACGCTCGTACATAAACAAAAAAATGAAAATAGATTAGTAAACCAACAAGTTCATTCAGTTTAATTTAGTAGGGAGCATCAGAAGACTATAAACAGACTGTACAAGGTACCGAAATATAATATAACATTTCCTCAAATAACGGGCATAGTGCTTCAATGCAACTCTCATTTTCACTTCCAACTAAAAATAAAAATACATGTACATACAATTTGCGTTTGTCATTGCATTGACGAAAGCGTATCTCTATGCAGTATCATAATTGCATTTGAACTCTTGTAAGTTGTATTTATTTATGCGCGGCTGGCTAGAAATGAATAAGCCATACAACGGTTCCGCTCCGGTAACCCACTTCGACCAGTTTAACGAAACAATCCTTATTCAATTTCTAAAAATAGCAACAGTAAAATGCTTTGATGTTGTAGGGGATGGGAAACGCCATTCCGTCTGCCCCGTTACACGAGTTTCGTCAGAGCCTGAATTTAGAGGATATCCTAAATGAGTGTAATGTTTACTTGATCCATTTCTATTAAATCGATGAAGGGAAAAAAACACCTGATTTCTGATCAAAATGTGAAAAGGTACTCAACATCCCGGAAACCATGAACTTATGGCCTTATGAATCAATTCTATCATTATATTATATTGTTATTAAATAAGAGGTACTTCATTCTACCGTTTTATTGGCAGGATGGAACCAAACCTTTAAATGTTGAGCTTAAATAAATGGGTAGCTTGCCCTCATCTCTATGTCGCACATTGATTCAGGATCTTTATGGCATCACCACACTAAAATGTCCTATTGGAGTACACGTACAATTGGAATAAATCAGCCTAATTAATTTGGCCTTAGTACACATTAATTGTTGGCAAGTTGGGAATGCTTTTTAGTCAATATGAATGCTTTGGATTCTAATAAATTAATCAATAAGTAGTATGTGTTTCAATACATTTTTACGATATGATTATTATCATGATATCATCATTAAACAGCGTCATGATTATTATTATAATATCATCATTAAACAGCGTCATCCCTATTTTTGCCTTCTGGCCGCCTCCGAGCAAATATGTTCATCGGTATGGGCGGCCAAAGGGGTCATAATGGTCTAAAATGGAGAAAGGTCTCAGTAATTTAGAGAAAGGTGACTAGAAAATGGAGAAAGGTCTCAGTAATTTAGAGAAAGGTGACTAGAAAATGAAGAAAGGTCTCAGTAATTTAGAGAAACGTGTCTAGAATGGAGAACGGTCTCAGTAATTTAGAGAAAGGTGTCTTCAACGGAGAACGGTCTCAGTAATTTAGAGAAACGTGTCTAGAATGGAGAACGGTCTCAGTAATTTAGAGAAAGGTGTCTTCAACGGAGAAAGGTCTCAGTAATTTAGAGAAACGTGTCTAGAATGTATAAAGGTCTGTGTAATAGTCTTGAAAAGGTCAAATGTTGAGAACGGTCTGGGTGTAAAGCAGAGAACGGTCTGTAAAGCAGAGAACGGTCTGTAAAGCAGAGAACGGTCTGTAAAGCAGAGAACGGTCTGTAAAGCAGAGAACGGTCTGTAAACAATTTTGCGTATAGGTTCACTGATCAATGATAGAAAATGGCGTCATGGGATTGACGTGTAAATGTTGTCTTATCTCTGCCCATTTAATTACTAGTTATATTATTATTTACCTTTCTAGTTCAGCTACAAATTCCTGGAGTTTTATAGAGTAGATCTAAGCTTTCTTTCGGTCTCTCTCGCCCAGTTACGCGTCGGATTGAAGCCTACTTCTTTTTCTCGTTTCGTTCCACCACAACCACTTTTACTACTAATCAACAGTACATGTCCGGGGTGCGTTGGTGTTGTTACGTGTACACTGCAACGTATTATGCGTTCAGTATCTGGGGGTCAGATCAGTGGCGGGTCCAGGCTTAAAATTTACGCGGGAACAAACGATTTTATCGGGGAGACCAAAGGTGAATGAAATGCGCCGGAATTATGACGTGAGTGATGAGCGAGGCAGGGGAATCCCCGGCGCTAATACAAACAATAAAGGTTAAGTAACATTAAGAGTGCACATCTAATAATTAGAGCTCTATAGGGATATGTACACAAATACTGATATCAAACTCTGTTTTAGACCACTGAATTTTGAAATTGGACCTTGAAGAGTGAATTTTTCATAAAAATGATCACTCTTTCTCATCAATAAGTGCAGAAAATAGGTAGGGTAGCCGGCTTGATTTTTCAAAAGACGGCCCTGAAGAGACTACATCTCTGACGAGCTTGGAAATGTCACCGTAATGTTTCCAGAAAAAGAGAAAAAAAATTGAAAGATCTCTCAAAATTTATCTAGATTATATTCACATTTCGGGAAGAAAAGACCAAGTAGTTAGGTAAGTGGGGGTTCTGGACCATTTACCTTGTATACCACGGCACCAGTAATTACTACCAATACCCTCGCTTTGCTCTCTCTCAGCTTGGATTTTTTTTCTTCTTCTTGTATACCAGGTACCCAGTAATTTATAACTATAAATCCAAGCTGAGAGAGAGCAAAGCGAGGGTATTGGTAGTAATTACTGGTGCCGTGGTATACAAGGTAAATGGTCCAGAACTAACTACTGCAAATACAACAAAGGGAATTTTGAGATTTCTTTTTTGGTATGATTTTTGTAGTTTTAAAATTGGTTAAGATATTTAAAACTAAATTTATTACATTTTATGTAAATAAATATTAAATAGGTAAATAAATTTAATTTGAACTTTTTTATTTACCTTGTATATAGAAACAAAATGTTACTAGATGACTTCAATACTTTTCATAATATTACAACACCAATTGTATTACCGTTTAAGGAAGAAAATGGTATTTTGTATGTAGTATATAAATCGAAGGACTGGGCGGTATCATTTAAAAAAGGCAAAATAAGTTTATTTTATACAAAGTCTGTGTTAAAATTGAAAAAGAAATTTGGGGTTGAATTATTACGCGCTTTAAAATTAGAGCCTGAAAAGATAAAAATTCAACCAAAAAAGAAAAAAGAAAAATCAAAACCAATTAGTGATGGGTCTCTTAAAAATATGGTATATAACAGGGAATCAATAGAAAATGAAATTTTAAACGAAAAAAATCCAGAACCCCCACTTGCCTAACTACTACAAATACAACGAGGAGAATCTTTTTGTATGATTTTTATATTTATTTATTTATTTAAAAAAATTAAAAATCCTCAAATATATATGGATTTGCAAACAGCACTAGTAAACTTTAAAAAGTTTTATGGGATACCAGAGAATACAAACATTAATCTAGACTTCAAGTTTGAGGATAATGACTTGTTCGTAAAGTACAAAGAGAATTGGATACAACTAAATTATAAAAAAGTCCCGAAAAGTTTAAAATGAAGTCAAGTTTGGGGATTAAGTTTTCAAACAAGTTTATGGCAGAACTTATACCAACGCCACTAATTGATTATCCAACGGGTGAATATCCTGAACTTAAAAACGACCCATCGTGTCAGTGGGTTAGCGCAAAAGCAAAGAAATGCAATAATGACCGAAGACCAAAGAATTTATATTGTTGGAATCATAACACTCAAATACAAAACGGGGCAGAAATACCAAAACCGCTAGTTAAAGAAGAAATAACAATAACAGAAGAAATGCCAAAAACTGAAGCAGTGGTATTAATAGTTAATGATAATTTTAAAAAAAAATATTTGAAGATTTACATTTACTTAGTATAACAATGACCACAACTAACACAACTGAAACAACTTATACAAACGAAAGTACAGAAACTATGTTATCGGATGAAGCGTTTGACCAACTTCTTAAAACACAATACCCAGAAACGACGAAATGGAGAGAATTAGTAATTGGCAAAATTTATAAAGTGGTATCGAAAAAGATCATTGACACAGAAAAGGGAGAATCAACGATCATAACCCTTGCCGATGGAACTCACGTATGGGCATGTTCAGCACTAGAAAAGCGTTTAGAAGAAGATAAACATAGAGAATTGCCTTGTTACATTCGATCCAATGGTGAAATTCAAAGCAAAAAAAATAAAGCCTATAAGTATTTCGGCTTTGATCTTGTATGGCATGTTAATAAATAATTAGTTAACACAAATTTTTAACAAGTTGCAAAACAAAATTAGGAAATGCTAATTGTTATAAATTGCACCAATAATTCCGTCGCAAAATGCTTTAAATTTATCTGATGTAGAGCTTATACGCTCAGATTTACTCTTTTTTTTTCTTCTTTTTTTTTGTTAATTTTAATTTTGATAGTCGCTACCAGGCGAGCAACAAATAATGCTTAGAGCCAAGCTGGGTTTACTAGAATATGTTGAAGGGGTTGATGGATTTACGTTTAAGGGGCTCCAAGTTTCATAAGAGTATTCACAGCTTCTTTCTTGCCTATTTCCATCCCTTTTTTTTCGGCATCTGCACGAATTTGCTCTCTAACTTCATCATTTATTTCTTTGAATTTTGTACGCACTCTCTCGCGTATCTGATTTTTATGACCGCGATAATTCTCTCGCTCAGCCAGAATTAATTGGAATTCTTCATCGCTGATTTTATTATCTTTTAGGGCATTTGATACTAGGCCATTAATGCTGGACATCTTGGACATGGCTACATTCTTAATGCGTTCATGTTTTTCAACTTTCTTAAGTATGATTTTACAAATTGCGGATGCTCCGACAGATACGGCACCCATTCCGATAGATACAATTCCTAAAGGCAAAGCGATGGGAGCTCCAATCCCAGTGCCAAGCGCGGTCATACCAGCGGTGCCTGCACCAACGGCAATAACGCCAGATGTGGTGCTAGCATAGAAAAAACTATTGTATATTGATTTATATCTGCGTCTCAATCTACTTCGTGTTTCATTTTCTGATTCGAGAAAACTTCTTATTTCCGAAATTTGTTTAAGTCTAAAAGTTATTCCATTATCATTAAGCTGTTGCTGTGCAAGCTCATCTTCTAAATTTGGGTACAATGGCGGGGCTGTTGCTTTTTTACTAGGCATGATATATTATTATGAATATATTTTTTTAAATTAATACTTCATCGTCTGTAAAATTTTCCACATGATGATCTACGAAATGTTGAACTATTTCCCCTTTGTTGAGATTTCTGTCGTAGAGACTCACGATGCCTAATTCCTTCATTCCCATTCTGATATAATGTAAAGAATCGAAGTTTAAATTATGTTGTCTTATTTGTTTACCATTTATCCACACATTAAGTTTATTTGCAACACATTGAATGGTAACATGATTAAGCTTTGTGGTGTCTACAATGTGAATTATAGCATTTTCATTGCTTAACACATTATCAGTAATTGTATATTTAAAGCTATCTGCTGTCCACATCATTGTTAGATACGTAACAGACTGGGTAGTAGGGTTATAAAATGTTAAAATGGAAGTATTATTTTCCACTGGTGGTGATTCTCCAGGCCGTGCTGAAAAGAGTAGAGTCCACGGAGTTGATAAATTTGGTGTACATTCAATATGAAGTTTAGAGTTTAATTGCATAATACCCAAGTCTTTACTGGGGTTTGGTATCAAATCTATATCATAAGTTGCTGTAATAGTTTGTGGACGGTTATTAATGTACGTTTCACCGCTACCTGCATTGTCGTGTTTAATTTCAACCAAAAGTCCCCTTTCCAAATTGATATTCTTTCTCGCTCTAACAGAGAAGTATACTTTACTATCATCTTCAGGTAGTACAATATATCTCGCTAAAACATATGGTCTGATATCATGTTCATGTTGTTCGATTCTGTCCACGTACTGTTTATTTACAGCGTCTGTTTCATCTACAGGGTTTCCAACCTCTTTGATTGCGTTGTAGTCCATTATAAGATTTCCTGTCATTGTATCACCAGCTTTGCTTAATTTTTCTGTATTAAGGCGTGATGTTAAGTCTAAAACAAAAGCAGCAGTTGCGGCATGATGTCTTTGTCTTGGTTCACCCAAGTTAATAATTTTGTGCTGTTCCATATCAATGTCTTGCGATGTAGAGGTTAAGGAGGTTTGCATGGTTGTATAGTTGGGTCCATAAATGCTCATTGTTATATATATATTATTATATACTTTTTATTTCAAGATTTAAATCGATTGGCAGTAAATTATTGTCTAGCTTGTGTGTCACTCCGTTTCCCCATTCTACTTTAAAATCAAAATCAAGCTCATTTATATCCCCTGAGTTCAGTGAAATATAATCGGGATTATCAAAATTAAATGTGGAATGTTGTCCAAAGGGCTCTGGTGATATTGGAATGATTTCTAACAGTTGAGATCCTCTTAGATTTTGATTTAGATTATGGTAATTACCCGTTGTCGATAATTGCTTTAAATATATAAGTATTCTTTTAGGTGCAAGTTCTACCGGACGATCCCCTACGTAATCCGCATTAATCCAGCTAGATCCATCGATACCTAACGCATATCTAATTGGGTCCGGCAACCAAAGTTCAATGTTTGGAGGTAAAGTTATATCCACGAGACCACTTTCAGGATTAACTGTTATACTTAAGTTTTCAATTCCATCCATAATAATTTTAGTAAGATGATTAAAATTGTAAAACCCTGGCTCAATCGGTAGTTCCTGTGATTCCTGTTTATTTCTTCCCCATCTAACCGTTGTTTTTTCATAGATATTATACCATCCAGACCACACTGTAATTCTTTTAATTGCAATTTTCATATCTCCACTTTGGTTGCAGAGGGGTTCATCAAAAGTAAATGGTTTGCCTTTACTCGCGTTAGTAATTCTCACAATCATTATAATTAATATATATTATATATTTATAATAATGGCAACAAATAATGCAACGAGTCAAACTGACCCTAGTGTTCCAAAAATGTTTAAATTAAACTCTAAAACATCTTATAGCTCTGGTAGTGTTTATGAACCAACGCATCAATTTAGCTTAGTAAATCAACACATTCAAGTAAATCCGCATAACAGCTTTTTAGTGAAGTTTAAAAATATCTGGAATCGGTACAAGTTGCCCAATGTGACGGATGAAGCTGTTTACAACGACTGGATTAACAACCCAATGCAATTTTGGCAAAATCAATTAAATTTTGCAATTTGGTGTGCAACTACAGGATGCGGTGTGTCAAAAGAACACTTACAATATAAAGACCCCATGGTCAAAAGCATATTTAGATTTCATACATATTACCAAATTAGGCGCATTCTTATTGTTTTAGGATGTCCACTGCCGAGTGAGAATGATTTTGACCCTTATGACAATCCAATCAAAAGAGATGTGTTAGAAAAAATGGTTAAAGATTTTAATTGGGATGATAGAATACCATCTACTCAAAGGCTTGATTTATCTTATGGTCTTGGGTCTGTACGATACAATTCTCTACATGGGTTAAGAGGAGAACAAACAAAAATACTAGAACGTGGAGGTGACTACGACCCAGCTAACAAGTGGACAGTTCATATTCCACCTTCAGGCAAATTTGCAGTGAATGACCGACACACTTATAAAATTGAATATATCGAGCAATACTTTAAACCCACAGTTATTGATTCGCGGCATAAGGCAGTAAATCCGCAAGTTGGTTCAGAACTTGATGCAATTGGATCGTTTATACTCGATAAAAGCAATGGGTTCACAAAAGAGGGTATTTTGCGAATTAATGAATCGATAAGAACATATGTATACACAATCGTTGGGGCACAAGTAAAAACAAAAACATCAATTATAAGCGGCAAGAGAGAGCTTGAAGCCCAATCTCAGTTTTATACAAATGTAGATGCCAAAATTAAAGGCATAGAAAACATTGAAGAGTCAATAGATCAATACCAAGACATACTTCAACATGCAAGAAGCAAATTAGATTTTGTTGTTGGACTAAACTTGTACATGATACCAAGTGACATGGATCTTTACATAGGCACAATAAACGGATATAACAACTTGCTTACAACAGCAACGACAAATGATTTTTATATTGGGGTAAATGACGCTGTAAACAGCATAAAAAAAATACCACCGGTTTCAGCCACTGAATTTGATGCAACTCCAGTAATACGGCCCAATTTGAGCGATCAACCTGTAACCCCTACGTTAGTTCCTTTGCCAGACATTCCTTCAGAATTGAACTTAGCCCCAGCTCCCGAAGATAATTTGCGTGATAGCTCTGATTTTGATGCTTCAGATAATCCTAAAGAAGATCCAACAACATTAACGCATGAAGAGCTTAAAATAGGCTTAACTGTAGGGGGTATAATTATAGGAACTTTAGCTTTGGGGTATTTGAAATAATTACTTTGAGGATATAAGTTTACTAGCAAATTCATACAAAAGGTACCCAACGGCAATAAATAGCACCCATAAGTTTTCTGCAAGCACACCAACTACAGAAGCCGCTGATTTCATCAAAAGGCTAATAAGTGCCCCAATAAGGCCAGGCAGTGCAGCCAATGCTTTATCTCCCAATTTTATAAGCAAATTTACTAACTTTTGCAGTTGTGCTTTGATCCATTTGCGAGAGCCTGGAGTTGGTTTGGGATTGGGTTTTGGGTCGGGTTTTGGATCGGGTTTTGGATTTGGTGTTACTGATTTTACTGCTGATGTTATGGATTTTACTAATGTGGTAATAGCCAAGCCTATTACCGTTAATATAACCGTAATTGTGACTCCCTGTTCGCGAAATAGTATGCGGATTTTATCACCAAGCGCCAGTTCTTTACTTAGCATTTTTTCGTATGTGTGTTTTATTGCTTCAATTTGAGTTTTAATTTCCGGTACAAAGCCTGTTATAATATTTTTTTGAAATTCGATTTTAGAATCTAACTCTGCAATGCGTTCTTTTCTTATGGCTTTTTGTTCTTCAGTTATATCAACAATAGAATCAGCTACTTCTTGCTCTCGTTGCCCATCATATTCATTAATTTTAATCATCGCTGCTTCAATTTGCCCCTTAACAGTTTTTAACTGTTGGTTAAATCGTCCCACATCACGAACTAATTGCGCATCAAAATTGTTTTGTTGTTGTGTTGATTCATTTTGTGGGTTGTAATCATTTAAAGTTTTTAGAAAAATATCTGTGTTTTCTTGAGTGGAATCTATGACTTGTTCTAAATTTGATGAAGTAACGGATTCAGGTAAACCGGATAATGCCTCATCTACGGCGACTCTTACTGGTGGCGAAACATTCTTGGGAGTTTGATTTTGTCTGTAATTACTCAAAAGTAGTCCATTTCTCATAAAATTAGTGCCACCTTGCCCCATGGGAAGAAGTCGTCCATAATCATTTTCTATAGTACTTGCTGACTTAATTTTTTTTTTATCTCTTACTGTAGTTAGTTCTACCTCAAGACCTTGCCATTTTGCATATATAGCACCATCACTTTCTACCCTTAATTCCGCAGATGGTACAAGAGCATCGCTTGTTGCTATTATATAATTGCGAGGAGGGCTAGTAAATACTCTATTAAAAGCAGCACTGGCTATTTTATTTTTTTCCATATTAAGAGCATTAATAGCATTAATTTGTGTGTTGTCTACGGACATACCATCATTACTTCTTAAGTTTGCCAATCTTTGTTCTAAGGCATCAAAACTAGTTATTTCGGTTTGATATATATCATCTGTAAATAATGTTTCTTGAGTGTCTCCTGTTGTATCTTCGTCTCTACCTCCTCTCGCAAAATCATCTAAGTTAACGTCATCCATAATTAATTTTTATTTATATATATATTAGATATATATATAATAAATAATAAAATGAGTATGGAGTATGGTAATAAACTTAATCCTATGAGAAAGTTACGTAAAGCGAAGGGAATTAAAGGCGAACGCATGACAGTATACAACACACACAATCCAGACACAATTGATCCAAACGGCATTCTAACAGTACGATTTCCAGATTTAGGCCCTCATGATGTAATTATACCCGGGACAGCAAAACTATCGTTTAAAATAGCCCTCAATGCACCTGCAGATGCAAACCGCACAATCGTCAATAACTTGGGTCGCGCAATCGTAAGCAAAATTGAAGTTAAGCTAGAAGGTCAAAGCGTTTACACCCTTAATGACAGTGATATTTTTCACTGTTATCAAGATCTGTGGATGACGCAACAAGAGCGTGAAAACGCAGTATATCAAGGAATTCAATCCGAGGCCCTGCGAAAGATTAGAATTAATGCCGGCGATAAGGGTGCCAATGCCTCTGATGTTGCCCTGGAAGATGCCTACAGCAACTTGTTTAGCATTCCGCTTGATTTTGAGTTGCTCGAGGCTAATATGCCATTTCATCAATACGACCTTAAGGACAGACTATCTTACGAGCTAACTTTCAATAATTATGGCAACGTGATTGTGTCCAGTGATAATACTGCAACTTATACAATTACTGGGATTAGTATGGAATTTGAAGTGCTAAACTCTAAAGCCTTAGCAATGGACATTAAGCAAAAGCAAAAAGGCCGCCATATTGTGCTTTATGATCGTGTTATAAGACATACTAAACTACCCCTAAACAAAAGCGAATCAACTTGGAACATTACTCTAGCACCTCAAGCATTCTCAATGAAAGGAATTCTAATTATATTCAAGGAGCCGCAAACCGCATTCAACGGAGACAGTGATGATTTCTACAACCCCAAAATTACTAAAGTTTCAACTACAATCGATGGTAAGCCCAATCAGATCTATTCTAGCGGTATGCGGGCTCATCAACAGTTCCACGAGATCAGGAAGCATTTCTCAGACGGCAAGAACCGCGATGCTATAAATGTTGCAAAAGAATTTGACTTGGCTGATGTAACAGCGGCAGAATACTTTACTAATAAATATGCTCTTTGGCTTGATTTCCGTAGTAACGATGATTTGACATTACACGGTAGCGGCAGGAAAATTGAGGGTGCTAGCCAATCTATACAAATTGAGATTGAGAAGACAGCCCAGGCAGCAGGAGCTCTAAACGCCTACATTTATTACATCGCTGATGCCCAACTTAACTTTGAGAATGGCCGTCTTGTGAATGTTGCCTACTAGCTGGGGGTTGCAACCCCACACCCCCGCGTTAAGTGAGTTAGTGTTGTTTGTTGGGGGTATTGTTGGGAAAAATAAAAAATAAATAAAGATATAATATAATGAGTTTAGTGAAGACACCGCATTCAGCGATTATTTGTGGAGCAACAGCTTGTGGAAAGACTGAGTTTTTATTGAATTTGCTAGAGACCGAGAGAGGGCCTAATATGCATGCTGGTAAATGGACCCAAATGACCTATTCGCCCAAATACAGATGGATTTTTATATTTTGTCCAACTCTTGAAATAAATAAAACATATCATGCACATAAATGGCTATTTACAGATGACAGAGTAATGTTGATTAATCCTAAAAAGGAGGGTGGTTTGAATCTTGCCCTAAAAAATATTATTATTTGAATGCGCGACAAGAAGATGGGGAGAGTCTATTTATAATTGATGATTGCAGCGCACTGAAAGACCTCAAAACTAAGAATCAAATGCTGTCAGAAATTGCATTTAGTGGGCGTCATGCTGGTTGCTCTATGTGGATTCTTACCCAAAAATATAACTCTATTCTTACCGACTTCCGCGAGCAAATTAAGTGGCTATGTTTGTTCTATTGTAAAGATCGTGACAGTTTTGCTGATGCTTTGCGCGAAAATGATGTTATTCCGTCAAAAGACGAACGAGATAGAATGCGAGACTTACTTGCACAACATAAACACTCAAAGTTAATATTAGTTACTGAACTACCAACTTCTTATAATTTCTTAAAATAGATGCATAATAACAATTTCAACATGGTTAATATTAAATTATTTTGTTTAAAAAAAATAATTTCTTAAATATAAAATGGACGACGCTAGTATTGATGCATTAATGAATAGTATTCAAAAACTTGAAAACGAAGGTGAACCTTCAAAAAATCTACCTCCTGTAATTCCACAACTTGATCTATCACCGATGCGAGAACGCTTAATTGGAGTTGTTGCGGGAGGAAATAGCAAAGAATATTTAGGCAAAAACATTACAGTAGCTGAGATTGAGAGCATGGAAGAAAAAGCACTGTTAAAATTATACTCGCGATATGATGCATACATCGGCAATGTAATGGCAAAGTCAGTAAAATCAGCATTATGCTCAGCTTATGCAAATGCAGTGGGATTGCTAGCTCGTACACTTTCAAATAACAAACTAGTACTACGAGATGGTGAAGAATTAACAGAAAAGCTAATAAACAATCCAGTAATTAATATTGCTTTGAGTACATACAGTTGCACGCTTTACCATAAGTATGGACATTACTTAGCACCGCTTACAGCAACTCTGCTTACTTGTGGATACATTCACAGAGAGGATTGCACCACCACAACAACTCCTGAACAATCAGAAGATAATGAAAAAGTTAAATCGTCAGAATCTCAAAAAGAGAAATAAATTTATGGGTAATTGTGGGTAATTGTGGATAATTGAGGGTAATATTATGGGTAATTGTGAATAATTGTGGATAATTGTGGGTAATATTATGGGTAATTAAGGATAATTTTTAAATAAAAATAAATAAATTATAATTTAATATTATAAAATGTCAGAGCAAAAAGACGATGTTAGTGTATCTGAACCTAAGGCTAAAACTGAGGCGCCGATCGAACCAAAGGTTGTACCACCTCCAGCGCCAATTCCAGTACCTGTAACAGCCCCAGCAGTCAAAATCAAAAATCCCAAGAGACAAGAGGCAGGGCGAAAAAATGCCGCAAAACAAAAAGAACTAAAAGCGCAAATGCAAAAGCAAATAGAAGAGTCAGCAAAAATAATAACTAATTATAACGATAAACCATCACAGCCTATTTCCATTCCTGAACTGCCTAAAAAACATACAAAAATTAGCACTGATAACTTGTATTGGCAAGTTCCTGCAGCACTTACTATTTTAATTGTAGGGGGAATTTTAGTATTTCTTCAACGAGGTAATAAAATACAAACAAACACATTTTCTTCCTCCGCTAAAACAACTGATTCAGCTCCATCAGATAATGTATTTGATTGGTAAGGCAGGGCTTTTGTAAAAATTATAAAGAGCATTGTAGTTAATTATTTTTTTTTAAAAATTGTGTGCATAATATATAAATGGACACTACAACAAATACACTAGTTAATTCAGCATACAATACAGCCTTGCTGAGTGGGCTTGTTTTCACCAACTGTTTCCTCACAGAAAAGGCATTTGGCACTAAACCAACTAATCTAGGCAAATTTAATATTGAAAATATGGCCAAATTTACTCTCAATCTTTATCTTGCAGATTTAACAAAAACTTGGGTCCAAAAACAAGGATGGCTTCCTGAAAATATTATACCAAGCTCAAGCGTTACACCGGGAAATTAAAATAAAATAAAATAAAAAAAATAGATTAAATATATATAATGGCGATGTTAATAGGTGGTGCTGTTGTAAATGCATTAGCTTTTACAGGAAGTAATTTTTTGTTTAGTTTAATTAATGGTGATGCTGAGAGGAAAAGGCATGACTTAGCTTTAGAAGAATTACAAAAAGGTAGAGACATATGGAATCAGAAAAGACTAGACAACATCGATTATGCAAACAGACGATTACGTGAAGAAGCGAACTCTGAAAAAACATTCACTCAGATATCTAAAGCCGCTGCAGAATATTATCTCGTTACGGGGCAACATTTAACGCTACAAGATACAGGCCCAGAGCCTATGTTAGAAGATTATTTAGACGAAAATCAAGTCTCAAATATACAGACTGGTGAAATATTTGTTATTAGCACAGGTTTAGTTCTCACTGGTTATTTAGCATACAAGTATTTATAAGTGTGGTTATAATTATGTAAGTGCCGTGTGCTAACTATAATTTTTTTTAAATTTTTATTTTGATTATAATTATAACAGTTAACACAATTAAGCCTATCTACTGTTAAATCAACAGATGATGAGCTGGCTTAGCAAATAGTGTGGTATTTACATTAGCCACACGTTATTATCACACACCTCGAGTTCACACAGAGGACATGTGTTTACATCCAATAGTCATAGGGACAGTGTACTTGCAGTGTTAGAAACATCCAATTTGACTGATTGAAATTTAAATCACCTAACCAAAAACACAACCACCCGTTTCCTTATCTAAGCTAATGTAAATATATTACACTGCGCATGACCAAAAAGACACCGCCGGTGTCCCTTTATCTTAGATTGAGTCAACAGGCTATATACACTGCGCATGACCAAAAAGACACCGCCGGTGTCCCTTTATCTTAGATTCTATTCGTTTTGTATTTTTGTTAGGTTTAATTGCACAATTCTCAGATTGTTATCTATGTATGGGCTCGTGCATTATCAATTCGGTCTATGCTTCAATCTTTATCTAGCGGACTTTGACACATTGTACACCAATAAATTAAATTATTTTCTGCGGTCTTATTTAATTCAAGGGTACATGTATAGTGTTAATTGCAATAAATTATTTTGTATGCATTTAATATATCATGGCTTCAAAAACAGAAGTAACCCCCCGCACCTCCACTAAGCTATCTAAAATTTATTATAGCCCAAAAGGATATTGGCGTGGAATTGCTGCCATCAAAAAGTTGTCATCCACCGCGAGTGTGTCAGAAGAAATTGCAAAAACTTGGCTAAAAAAGCAAGCAATTTGGCAAATATATCTTCCTGCTCCAAAATATATTCCAAGACCTAAATTTGATATAATTACACCAAATGAAGCTCATCAAGCCGATCTATTATTTTTACCACATGATAAATTACCCCGCGGACGCAAACTATATAAGTATGCTTTAACAGTTGTCGACATTGCCTCGCGCTATAAGGAAGCCCACCCGCTTTCATCGAAAAATTCTGATGAAGTTGCAAAAGCATTTTCTAATATTTATAAACGCGGCCCACTAACATGGCCTAAATTGCTACAAGTTGATTCAGGACGTGAATTCATGGGCACCGTTAGTAACTTAATGGCATTAAATAATGTTGCAATTAGACGTGGTGAAAGGGGTTTGCATAGAGCTCAGGGAATAGTTGAGAGATTTAACAGAACACTTGCTGAGAGGCTATTTGGGCATCAGTATGCGCAAGAATTACTGTTGGAAGCACATGGCAAAGATGCACGATCGAGAGAATGGGTCGCTAGACTTCCAGCCGTTGTTAAGGCTTTAAATAATGAGGTAACTCGATTAATCGGTAAAAAACCTTCTGTGGCTATAACAAATAATCAAATTGAAATAAAATCTTCTGCACCACGGGGTTCCAAATCTGAACAGCGCATACCTACAAACATTGGAGTACGATACTTATACCAACCTGGTGAGTTAGAAGGTGGTGAACAAAGGAGAGCAACTGATCCAATTTGGTCGTTAAGCATAAATCGAATAGGTAATACCATCGTAAAACCTGGAGACCCAATTTTGTATTATTTAGACCCAAAAATAAACCCTCACACACCAAAACGCGGTTTTGTACGTCAAGAATTATTAGTAGTACCTCCTGATACTCAATTACCACCTGGTGGTATTCTGTAATGCCCATATGCTAAAGTGCTAATTCCATCATTTGCAATCCATCGCTTTGTGTCTAAAGGTGAAAGTGATATTTTATTAACATGTATGCCGTATATTTGATGTTTTTCACTCCGTAGCATATTCATGCCATGCCTAATAACTTTTTGATCTTTAAGTACATTTTTATATTGTTCATGCGTGATGTGCTTTTCAACCACGTATTTTTTTACGCCTTTTGCTTTGCGGATATTACCATCTGATGTAACTATTGAATACATTTTAGGTCTTAAGCCAACATATTCCTCAACCGCTGCTCCACCGCATTCATCTTTCATTTTGCCGAGAACTTTTTTTTTTTTTTCACTGTAAAGAGGGTGTTCTTTAGGATAATTGCTAGTATCGTAAAAATCTGCATGTTGCGCCATATCACGATAAACATCCTCAGTTTCAATATGTAAAAGTAAACTATCTGTGTCGGTGTAAAGCAATTTGCAAGCGCTTCCATACTGTTTTTTAAGATGGTTGTAATAAAAGTCATACATCAGCAATTTACTTAAATCCAAAATACACATTCCTACATATGCGGGCCGATTAAGACATAGCTTACTTTTATACATATGCAATGCAGCTAATTCATTACTAAATATTTTCTCTCTTGCAAATGTTGGCTTCGCAATTAGCTTTCTTATTTTATTATGCTCATCAGCACGAACCAAATGAACATCAACACGCTTTCTCAAATTCTCCATCGTTTTGCCAAACACTGCATTATTCATTAGCTTATACAAGTCCTTCTCGAAATCACTAGTTGCTTGTTTTCGAAGTTCTGTGTTCATTTGAATATATGGCTCCATCCAACGTGAATGATTAAAACGTAATACTCTATGTATTTTTGTTAATTTCATACCTAAATCAATGCACTGTTGTAAATTTCTGTAATGCAACACATATTTTTTCTTATTACGCAAATTCGGTACAAGTTTGTCTGTATTAAGACTAGTTTTTCCAATCAAGTTATTTTGATAATCTGATAGCCATGTTTTATCTATTTTCATGCGCTCTGGTGCTAAAGGATAATCATTATGCTCATCGTGCAGCTCTTTTAAATATTCAAGATCAACTTCTAAAATATAACCATTCTTTGAAAAATCACCATTCTTTGAAAAATCACAGTTTGATAAATCTGTAACCCACTCAAACCCTCCTGTTGGTAAATATTGACTCATTGACCAACCGTACAAGTTATTCTCATCGTAATATTGAATGTAGCTTGTTGGTTTAGTTGGATCATAATCTGGAACTTTATCATTGTTTGCTTTAGCATATCTCTGACTTACCATAGAAACACCACCTCGCATACCTTTTTCAATAAATAAATACATGTCATAGTCTGTTAATAACTCAAGTTTAACTTTTGTCTTTTTAAGCAACGCATCCCACGATAACCCTGGACCTGTATAATAGTGAGCCGGATCTAGTTTATAGTGTTTTAAGCATGTATTTCTAAATTTCTCAAATACATCCGCAAGCAGCATTGTATCAGTTTTTAAATACAAGTCATGATAGTCTCCCATGTTTTTACAATCGAATGTATCCCAAACTGTTTGTGCATGAATATAGTCTTCTTGACTAATTCCACAATCCGTTAAACTGCTGTAAAAATCCTCAATAGGAGGTAGTTGTTTATCTTCAAAACGCTCCCAATCATCCATGTACTCGTAAGGATAAACTCCTTTTCTAAGCAATAATTTACTTTTTTCTTGATCTGGCTCATTTAATTTTGTTATTTTAAATACTTCAGCAGAATTTGCCTTAACCAAATTATCTAATGAAGCTAGTAAAAATTGTGCGCTGTCAATAAATCGTAATTGTCGTAAAGAAAATGAAATATATTTTTCCATGTTATTCGGAATACACTTAATAACACCTTTAGTTTCGCTAATAGCTTGCATAATTAGATGAGAATCATAACCTCGTAAATTATGAAATACTACAGGGATAAAGAACTCTCTATTCGAAGGTTTAATTCGCAGTTTTAAATTACAATCTGAGTGGGCGGCTCCTCTAAATTCCCCTGTAATATGACAATGATCACGTACTTTATATCTTTGAGAAAACTTTTTACAGCAAATTGCACATTCTTTCGCCTCAAAATAGCTATTATTTATTTCGTAATTTACATCTTCAAACTTACCTTCAGGACGACAGCGCTTATGGACAGCCTTTTGATTATAACACACTTTCTTATTTTCATTATCAAAACCACCCTCTTCACATATCCAACATTGTTTAGTGTTATAATACTTACTCCACTCTTTAGAAGTTAAAGTATCCATCTTTTTGGGGAATTTTAGCGATTTAATAATATCATTTTCACATTTTTCAACCTCTTCAAAAAACTTACTCATCGCGTCAGGTCCTCGGTAAACTATAGGCTTCTGAGATACTCCATCAGATCTAACAGCTACAATCGAAAATCCGCACACATTGTGAACAGATGTTTTTTGCGTGTTTTTTCTTTCTTTAGGCGCTGGAGCTTCTATTTTCGTAATTAGTGCTTCTAAGTCTGCATATATTACCCATGGTACTTTAAGCTGTTTGCGATAGTTTTCAAACTTTAGAATTGATTTGTTTTTCGTTGGCATTTCTATTTTAGTAGACCTTTCTCCGATCCCTCGACATTCAGGTTTATGCTCCTCAAGTAAATCTGCTCTAATATATCCGTGATGACATCTATCGCAAAAATACTTCTTTTCTTTATGCAAAGTCTGATCATATAAAAGACCATTTAAATTTTTAATCCAAGTATAATGCAAATTTGCTTTTGTGTCTTCACCCCACTCAAATTCCTCCTCATTATCTTTTAATTTTTCAGTTAATAACATCAAACAAATGCGAGGTATTTCTGAAGGCTGACTACTAATATAATAATTTACAGTACATCCTTTTTCCCATCCATACACGTTAATTGCCAAGTTATTTTGTTTTTCTACTTTTTTAATCTGAGTTAATGGAGTAGGAAATTCTATACCTGTAAAATTTAACCCATCATTAGTTGGATAACTTGAAGTTCTATTTGAGTGATCATTTGTTGGAAATAACGCTGATCGTAATGCCCACCTCAAACAATTATCATCTTGGTTTTGTACATTAATAATAACTTTCTTGTTTGCTAATTTTTTTGGTAAAGGAATATAAGAGCCGCCCCTTAAAGGTGAGTATTCCGCAAAATTTAAAAACAATCTTTCAATTCTATCCACAACCCACCCAGATCCCAAGCTAACGTAATTTTCGATACTTGCTATTATTTTAGCATGTGCTTGAGCAAGATCGATGTTTACTAAATTCAGCTTAATATTGTCTTCATCTATATCAACTTTTTTCAAAACGGGTATTTGCTCACTATAAAAACTTGGATGTGCGTATGTTGAGATATTTGTTTGTGGATTGTCTTTTCTCATTAATATTTGCAAAACTAAATTAAATGTTACTCCATTTAACTCTGCTGCTTCTCTCGCTATCCGTGTTGCTGTTATTAGCTTAACTTCTTCTAAAAATGCGACAGGATCATTTCTATTTTCTAAAACTACCATTTCATAACTTTTAAGAAATTTACCAAAAGTATTGGTTAACTTCAAATACATAGCAGTATTAGACGGTTCTAAAGGTGCAGGAAGATCTTCTAAAATTGGTGAATTAAACATAGGATCAATAGGGTTTACATCTGCTAATTCGTTTAAAATTTCATTTTCTATTGATTCCTTGTTATATACCATATTTTTAAGAGGCCCATCACTAATTGGTTTTGATTTTTCTTTTTTGTTTTTTGGTTTAATTTTTATCTTTTCAGGCTCTAATTTTAAAGCGCGTAATAATTCAACCCCAAATTTCTTTTTCAATTTTAACACAGACTTTGTATAAAATAAACTTATTTTGCCTTTTTTAAATGATACCGCCCAGTCCTTCGATTTATATACTACATACAAAATACCATTTTCTTCCTTAAACGGTAATACAATTGGTGTTGTAATATTATGAAAAGTATTGAAGTCATCTAGTAACATTTTGTTTCTATACAAGGTAAATAAAAAAGTTCAAATTAAATTTATTTACCTATTTAATATTTATTTACATAAAATGTAATAAATTTAGTTTTAAATATCTTAACCAATTTTAAAACTACAAAAATCATACCAAAAAAGAAATCTCAAAATTCCCTTTGTTGTATTTGCAGTAGTTAGTTCTGGACCATTTACCTTGTATACCACGGCACCAGTAATTACTACCAATACCCTCGCTTTGCTCTCTCTCAGCTTGGATTTATAGTTATAAATTACTGGGTACCTGGTATACAAGAAGAAGAAAAAAAATCCAAGCTGAGAGAGAGCAAAGCGAGGGTATTGGTAGTAATTACTGGTGCCGTGGTATACAAGGTAAATGGTCCAGAACCCCCACTTACCTAACTACTGACCACATGTTACCTGTTCATAATCAAATAGCCCGCTCGCTCAGGCACAACCCAACGCACAGTTGCACTGTGTGATCAATATCCATTTCATTCCCGGCCATTCAAAGTGCCACGCACAGCATTTTTTCGCTGCTTGCGTGCGTTGAAAATGTGACTTTTGAAAAGTGACAAATTTTCTTTAAATGAATTTTAATAAATCATGGTTTATCTTTGTTGTTAGGGGGCAAATTTGGTATCAAATTATGCCTAAAAGATTCATCTAAATGCCTATCTAGCCTGTTTGGTCAAAACAAATGTTACACAAAATGACATAAACAAAGTGGTATACTTTCTTTTGTTGAACCCTTTATTAAGAATGCGTGAAGGTGGATGATAGTAATAGAAATCGCGTTTGCTATAGCCTGATTTCGGGTAATTACTCATTGTTTCAAGGGAAATACGTCACTCAGTGATGATAGTATAGATTCACAATAAATAGGTTTGGGTTCGAGTCCTACCGAAACAAATTTATTCTGTATTTTGTAATTGATCTCCTGATTACGTATGTCCTTCCCTTAATTGGAACCTCAGCAACAATTTCATTATAAATTGATCTTCATTATAAATTGATCTGAGTACTAGTTGTAATTATCTGGAGATGCAGTGAAAACCAAACTTACATTTAGTGTGACGGAAACGGATGAAAAAAAGCATATTATGCTTAAGCGTCTTACATCCTCCAAATTGGTCAATTGTTTAAAATATGGTATCATAAATGCATTTGTTTATTTAAAATATGGTAACATGAATGCATTTTTTAATTTAAAATATGGCATCATGAATGCATTTGTTAATTTAAAATATGGTATCATGAATGCATTTGTTAATTTAAAATATGGTATCATGAATTCATTTGTTTATTTATAATATGGTATCATGAATGTATTTGTTAATTCAAAATATGGTATCATAAATGCATTTGTTAATTTAAAATATGGTATCATGAATGCATTTGTTAATTTAAAATATGGTATCATGAATGCATTTGTTAATTTAAAATGTGGTATCATGAATGCATTTGTTAATTTAAAATATGGTATCATTAATGCATTAGTTAATTTAAAATGTGGTATCATGAATGCATTTGTTAATTTAAAATATGGTATTGTGAATGCATTTGTTAATTTAAAATATGGTATCATGAATGCATTTGTTAATTTAAAATATGGTATCATGAATGCATTTGTTAATTTAAAATATGGTATCATGAATGCATTTGTTAATTTAAAATATGGTATCATGAATGCATTTGTTAATTTGAAATGTGGTATCATGAATGCATTTGTTAATTTAAAATGTAGTATCATGAATGCATTTGTTAATTTAAAATGTGGTATCATGAATGCATCTGTTACCTTAAAATTTGGTATCATGATTGCATTTGTTAACTTAAAATATGGTATCATGAATGCATTTGTTAACTTAAAATATGGTATCATGAATGCATTTGTTAATTTAAAATATGGTATCATGAATGCATTTGTTAATTTAAAATATGGTATCATGAATGCATTTGTTAACTTAAAATGGTATCATGAATGCATTTGTTAATTTAAAATATGGTATCATGGATGCATTTGTTAATTTAAGATATCGTATCATGAATCCATTTGTTAATTTAAAATATGGTATCATGAATGCATTTGTTAATTTAAAATATGGTATCATGAATGCATTTGTTAATTTAAAATATGGTATCATGAATGCATTTGTTAATTTAAAATGTGGTATCATGAATGCATTTGTTAATTTAAAATATGGTATCATGAATGCATTTGTTAATTTAAAATATTGTATCATAAATGCATTTGTTAATTTAAAATGTGGTATCATGAATGCATTTGTTAATTTAAAATATGGTATCATGAATGCATTTGTTAATTTAAAATATGATATCATAAATGCATTTGTTAATTTAAAATATGGTATCATGAATGCATTTGTTAATTTAAAATGTGGTATCATGAATGCATTTGTTAATTTAAAATATGGTATCATGAATGCATTAGTTAATTTAAAATGTGGTATCATGAATGCATTTGTTAATTTAAAATATGGTATTGTGAATGCATTTGTTAATTTAAAATATGGTATCATGAATGCATTTGTTAATTTAAAATATGGTATCATGAATGCATTTGTTAATTTAAAATATGGTATCATGAATGCATTTGTTAATTTAAAATATGGTATCATGAATGCATTTGTTAATTTGAAATGTGGTATCATGAATGCATTTGTTAATTTAAAAAGTAGTATCATGAATGCATTTGTTAATTTAAAATGTGGTATCATGAATGCATCTGTTACCTTAAAATTTGGTATCATGATTGCATTTGTTAACTTAAAATATGGTATCATGAATGCATTTGTTAACTTAAAATATGGTATCATGAATGCATTTGTTAATTTAAAATATGGTATCATGAATGCATTTGTTAATTTAAAATATGGTATCATGAATGCATTTGTTAATTTAAAATATGGTATCATGAATGCATTTGTTAACTTAAAATATGGTATCATGAATGCATTTGTTAATTTAAGATATGGTATCATGAATGCATTTGTTAACTTAAAATATGGTATCATGAATGCAGTTGTTAATTTAAAATATGGTATCATGAATGCATTTGTTAATTTAAAATATGGTATCATGAATGCATTTGTTAATTTAAAATGTGGTATCATGAATGCATTTGTTAATTTAAAATATGGTATCATGAATGCATTTGTTAATTTAAAATATTGTATCATAAATGCATTTGTTAATTTAAAATGTGGTATCATGAATGCATTATTTAATTTAAAATATGGTATCATGAATGCATTTGTTAATTTAAAATATGGTATCATGAATGCATTTGTTAATTTTAAATGTGGTATCATGAATGCATTTGTTAATTTAAAATATGGTATCATGAATGCATTTGTTAACTTAAAATATGGTATCATGAATGCATTTGTTAATTTAAAATATGGTATCATGAATACATTTGTTAATTTAAAATGTGGTATCATGAATGCATTTGTTAATTTAAAAAGTAGTATCATGAATGCATTTGTTAATTTAAAATGTGGTATCATGAATGCATCTGTTACCTTAAAATTTGGTATCATGATTGCATTTGTTAACTTAAAATATGGTATCATGAATGCATTTGTTAACTTAAAATATGGTATCATGAATGCATTTGTTAATTTAAAATATGGTATCATGAATGCATTTGTTAATTTAAAATATGGTATCATGAATGCATTTGTTAATTTAAAATATGGTATCATGAATGCATTTGTTAACTTAAAATATGGTATCATGAATGCATTTGTTAATTTAAGATATGGTATCATGAATGCATTTGTTAACTTAAAATATGGTATCATGAATGCAGTTGTTAATTTAAAATATGGTATCATGAATGCATTTGTTAATTTAAAATATGGTATCATGAATGCATTTGTTAATTTAAAATGTGGTATCATGAATGCATTTGTTAATTTAAAATATGGTATCATGAATGCATTTGTTAATTTAAAATATTGTATCATAAATGCATTTGTTAATTTAAAATGTAGTATCATGAATGCATTATTTAATTTAAAATATGGTATCATGAAATATGGTATCATGAATGCATTTGTTAATTTTAAATGTGGTATCATGAATGCATTTGTTAATTTAAAATATGGTATCATGAATGCATTTGTTAACTTAAAATATGGTATCATGAATGCATTTGTTAATTTAAAATATGGTATCATGAATACATTTGTTAATTTAAAATGTGGTATCATGAATGCATTTGTTAATTTAAAATATGGTATCATGAATGCATTTGTAACCTTAAAATATGGTATCATGAATGCATTTGTTAATTTAAAATATGGTATCATGAATACATTTGTTAATTTAAAATGTGGTATCATGAATGCATTTGTTAATTTAAAATATGGTATCATGAATGCATTTGTTAATTTAAAATGTGGTATCATGAATGCATTTGTTAATTTAAAATATGGTATCATGAATGCATTTGTTAACTTAAAATATGGTATCATGAATGCATTTGTTAATTTAAAATATGGTATCATGAATGCATTTGTTAACTTAAAATGTGGTATCATGAATGCATTTGTTAATTTAAAATATGGTATCATGAATGCATTTGTTAATTTAAAATATGGTATCATGAATGCATTTGTTAACTTAAAATATGGTATCATGAATGCATTTGTTAATTTAAGATATGGTATCATGAATGCATTTGTTAACTTAAAATATGGTATCATGAATGCAGTTGTTAATTTAAAATATGGTATCATGAATGCATTTGTTAATATAAAATGTGGTATCATGAATGCATTTGTTAACTTAAAATATGGTATCATGAATGCATTTGTTAATTTAAAATATGGTATCATGAATGCATTTGTTAATTTAAAATATGGTATCATGAATGCATTTGTTAACTTAAAATATGGTATCATGAATGCATTTGTTAATTTAAGATATGGTATCATGAATGCATTTGTTAACTTAAAATATGGTATCATGAATGCAGTTGTTAATTTAAAATATTGTATCATGAATGCATTTGTTAATTTAAAATATGGTATCATGAATGCATTTGTTAATTTAAAATATGGTATCATGAATGCATTTGTTAATTTAAAATATGGTATCATGAATGCATTTGTTAATTTAAAATGTGGTATCATGAATGCATTTGTTAATTTAAAATATGGTATCATGAATGCATTTGTTAACTTAAAATATGGTATCATGAATGCATTTGTTAATTTAAAATATGGTATCATGAATACATTTGTTAATTTAAAATGTGGTATCATGAATGCATTTGTTAATATAAAATATGGTATCATGAATGCATTTGTTAATTTAAAATATGGTATCATGAATGCATTTGTTAATTTAAAATATGGTATCATGAATGCATTTGTTAATTTAAAATATGGTATCATGAATGCATTTGTTAATTTGAAATGTGGTATCATGAATGCATTTGTTAATTTAAAATATGGTATCATGAATGCATTTGTTAACTTAAAATATGGTATCATGAATGCATTTGTTAATTTAAAATATGGTATCATGAATACATTTGTTAATTTAAAATGTGGTATCATGAATGCATTTGTTAATATAAAATATGGTATCATGAATGCATTTGTTAATTTAAAATATGGTATCATGAATGCATTTGTTAATTTAAAATGTGGTATCATGAATGCATTTGTTAATTTAATATATAATAATAATAATAATAATAATAATAATAATAATACAAAATACTTATATAGCGCCTTACAACAAGTTCTCAAAGCGCTTAAATACAAAGAAATAAGTACAATACATAAAATACAAACAAAAACATATGAGAAACATACAGGAACTGCGTATCAAAAATACAGAGGGCCTGCACAATAGTTGACAATATTATACTAAACAATCAGACACTATGTATGGACTTAAAGATATGAGTCTTCAGATATGGTATCATGAATGCATTTGTTAATATAAAATATGGTATCATAAATGCATTTATTAATTTAAAATATGGTATCATAAATGCATTTGTTAATTTAAAATATGGTATCATGAATGCATTTGTTAATTTAAAATATGGTATCATGAATGCATTTGTTAATTTAAAATGTGGTATCATGAATGCATTTGTTAATTTAAAATATGGTATCATGAATGCATTTGTTAACTTAAAATATGGGATCATGAATGCATTTGTTAATTTAAAATATGGTATCATGAATACATTTGTTAATTTAAAATGTGGTATCATGAATGCATTTGTTAATATAAAATATGGTATCATGAATGCATTTGTTAACTTAAAATATGGTATCATGAATGCATTTGTTAATTTAAAATATGGTATCATGAATGCATTTGTTAACTTAAAATATGGTATCATGAATGCATTTGTTAATTTAAGATATGGTATCATGAATGCATTTGTTAACTTAAAATATGGTATCATGAATGCAGTTGTTAATTTAAAATATGGTATCATGAATGCATTTGTTAATTTAAAATATGGTATCATGAATGCATTTGTTAATTTAAAATGTGGTATCATGAATGCATTTGTTACTTTAAAATATGGTATCATGAATGCATTTGTTAATTTAAAATGTGGTATCATGAATGCAATTGTTAATTTAAAATATGGTGTCATGAATGCATTTGTTAATTTAAAATGTGGTATCATGAATGCAATTGTTAATTTAAAATATGGTATCATTAATGCATTTGTTAACATAAAATATGGTATCATAAATGCATTTGTTAATTTAAAATATGGTATCATGAATGCATTTGTTAACTTAAAATATGGTATCATGATTGCATTTGTTAATTTAAAATATAATAATAATAATAATAATAATAATAATAATAATAATAATAATAATAATACAAAATACTTATATAGCGCCTTACAACAAGTTCTCAAAGCGCTTAAATACAAAGAAATAAGTACAATACATAAAATACAAACAAAAACATATGAGAAACATACAGGAACTGCGTATCAAAAATACAGAGGGCCTGCACAATAGTTGACAATATACTAAACAATCAGACACTATGTATGGACATAAAGATATGAGTCTTCAGATATAGTATCATGAATGCATTTGTTAACTATATCCATTTATATTTTACAATTACTAACCATGTTTTGCATCTAAAGCTACTAGCTTTAAACTCACTACCATAAACCATCTATGACCATTCCATTTTTACCATATAAACACGTGACTAACAGATGAACCACATACAAGTGGCTAATCATATACCGTTAACTTAATAACACTAGTATTGAGTATCACAGATATTAATCAAACCCTAGGTTGAAGTTGTGGAATTAGTGATATTATCGTGATCACACTGAAAGATATCTAATGGCAAGTACAATACATCGCAACTTGAAATGTACCTCTCTGATAATAATTTGATTTATAGCCTGCAATCTGGTTTCTGAGGCTCATACTCTACTGATACATGCCTTATTTACCTCACCGATTATATTAGATCCCAGATGGCTGCTGGTAAATACACAGGTATGGTGCTCTTAGATTTACAGAAGGCATTCGATACAGTAGACCATGACATACTTTGTAAAAAATTGCAAGCTATGGGTATTCACATTGACTCTGTTAAATGGTTCAAATCATACTTATCTGACAGAAAACAGATTGTTAATGTAAATCAGGTTGAATCCAAACCCACAGGGTAGTATTTTAGGGCCGCTGCTCTTTTTGTGTTATGTTAACGATATGTCATCAAGCGTTAACTGTAATCTTTTGTTATATGCTGACGATAGTGCCCTTTTCTTATCAGATAAAGACCCAAAAGTAATTTCTGACACTTTAAGTAGAGAACTTGAGTCGTGTAGACAATGGCTGATCGACAACAAATTGTCCTTACACCTGGGCAAAACAGAGTCTATTCTTTTTGGATCTAAACCTAGACTGAGCAGGGTGGACAAGTTTGAAGTTTCTTGTGACGGAAAAATGATAAATCTACCAACTCTGTCAAATACCTTGGGATTACTCTCGATGAAAATCTCAGTGGTGAAACTGTTGCAAAATCAGTTGTCAAAAAATCTTGTGGTAGATTAAGTTTCTTATACAGACAAGGTCATTTTTTGAATGAAAAATCTCGTAAGACCCTTTGCAATGCCCTTTTACAATGTCATTTTGATTATTGTTGCTCTTCATGGTTTTCTTCACTTTCTGCAAAGTTGAAAAATAAGCTGCAAGTTGTGCAAAATAAGTTGATTCGCTTTATTTTGAAGCTGGAGCCCAGATCCCACATTGGTGATGTAGAATTTAAGAAGCTGGGAATGCTGAAAATTGAAGACAGAGTTAAACAACTTAAACTCAATCATGTTTTTAAAATCTATAATGAAATAGCACCTGAGTACCTGAATTCTCATTTTAACAAATTGACCAACACCCACAAATACAATACCAGGGGCAGTGCAACACATTTTCTGGTTCCCAAAGCTAAAGGTCAGCAGTGCAATACATTTTTCTTTACTGGTATTCGGGAATGGAACTTGCTACCAACTCAGGTTAAAACATCCAAAACCCACGGACAGTTCAAAAAGGCAGTAAAGAGTCACTTTCTATCTTGATTTTTCATCCGTTTTTTATATGCAGTTGTTTCATAAAAAGTGCAATATTATTTTGTGTGCAAATATTTATGATGTTTTTATAATGTGCTGTTTTAATATATGAAGGACCCCAATGGAAATAAGCCCTTTTTAGAGCTTTCTTGGGCTATCCTTGGCATTACATGTTTTATTTATGTTGTGTTAATTGTTGTAATTTTTAAGATTGGTATATTTGATCTGATGTATTGTATCTCTGTGTCTTGATATGCCAAATAAAACTAAACTAAACTAAGAAGTAAGTTCATTTTGATTGCGAATGCCCAGGCATGCAATATTCGGGTATAACAGTCGTCATGTCAGCAAGAAATGCAATGATTCCCAAGGCAATGGTCTGTGTACTGTCAGTCCCGAATGGAAATAAGCTTTGTGTTCAAAGCTTTTTGGGCTATCCTTGGTACTTTTGCTCATATTTTATTATGGCTATATTATCTGGGGTATTTTTTCAAATTGCTTGATGAAATTTGATTATGTGCATGTATTACATGTTTGTATTTTCGATGTTTTTATCTCTATATGATGTTTGAGTACCCAATAAAATAAAATAAAATCTAATCAAAAGGCATAAATGCATATCGTCAAGAATTGGCATCTATATCAAATATAACTTCGTTATAAGAAAAACAACACTTTTTTAGTTTGAAATTATCACAGTGGGGGCAAAGGTAACGATTTCCATGGCATTACTGAGATATCAATTTAAACTAGACACTACTCGGTACCATGCTGAAACGCTTAAAGGGACATTAAGTGGTGTTGAAAAGTTTAAATGTTTAAAAATTTACTTCAGAATTCAAGATGAACATTAAAAATCGCCATTATTGTTGTTTCTACTAACAAAAAACACAGCAAAACTAGATTAAAACAATATCATCGCTATTTATTGAAAAACGCCCTCTATGCAAATATGGTTCGCGTTATGTAACACGCGTACTGCAGGGGGATACTGTCGGACGTAAAATGCTGGTCCCGCGGGACCAGCATTTTTTGAATCGACGTTTTCTTGTACAAAGAAAGCTGATTTTTCTTAATCCATATAGGTGTAAGTTCATACATGTAATACAATTATAAAAATAAACTAATCTCAGTTTTTATCATAATTGAGGGCGCTGCCGCCCACACATCTCTTAGTGTCCCTTTAATATCCGCATGTTCTCACTGTTAAACAATCTACAGAGTATTGGCGCGAAAGAGACGAATGGGACATACGTTACTGATTCTTAGCACTTAGCATTAATGCAGTGTTGACCTCAAGCATGGTAGATTTTCAAATAATGTCAATTCGAAATTTGATTATCTATCAACTGTGATTGGTTAATCCAGCTAAGTAAACGGTTTTAAAGAGTTAAAACTCTTTAAGCGCTGAACATACTCCACCAACGTTCCAACGCTTGCGCATTCACACGTGCGCAACACCACTCACGAACATGATAAAACAACGCTTGACCAGAAAGCGTTTTTCGATAATTCGATTAGTCTACGCTTTTAGGGAAAGCGGCGAACGCTGGGGGCCAACCGCTGACCATTGACCAATCAGCAAGCGGAACACTTTGCCTGACCTTTGACGTCACGTACATTTTCTCGAGCTCCCATTCATAAAATATGGCACATAATTGGTGTAAATAGGCCAATAAAAACTGCGTGTGCATGCCAAGGTAAGTGTTAATAGTAGGCCTAAGCAAGTTTGTCCTAAAATCGATACATGTGATGTGCTAGAAATCGAAATTTACGGCGATTTGGGAGGTATTTTTCATAGTTTGGGTCGTCTGCCCACAGCGTAAAGTGTAGGATCGAGCGTTGATCACCGCTGAGCGGCAGAGAGCTGGTACAATTTGTGACAAGCGTAGCGTTGACAACGCTTGCGGCTCAGCGGTCGAGCGTTGAGGAGTATAATCAGCGCTTATACTTAAATTTGAAACATTGCCTACATTATAAATGTATATCATTTAAATACTCGTTTAATATAATCTGTTTAACAACGTACACAAATATTTGGTCATACATAATCTTTACCTAGTAAACTGTATCATAAGGGACCCTAGTAAGTATAATAGCTTAACGTACATTTCCCATTCCTGGTCTCCCACGTAAGATATAATATAAAATAATATCGAATACAAAGGCTTCATTGTTTACCATTAATTTGTCACCAGGTTAGAGTCGCGAAAGACATTTTCTTTTTATATGTTGGCAGTAGACATAAAGAAACAATAATTTAAAACTCACGTTTATCGGAGTACCATACTCCCTCGGGGGGGGGGGGGGGGGGGGGACGAGGGTTTGCAATATTTTCAGTCTCTGCTGATTTATGCCATAGACAGTTTCGACAACTTCACAAAAAAGGAAAAAAGAAATGTATACAATATTTGACCTATTGTAGACGGATAAGACACGCTGAAATACCGTAGCCTGTTTTCTTGGTTTGTCGTTTCCAATATGATGCATATGTTTCCTCGGTAGTTCTTTCTTTTCGTATACGAGCTAGCACTCCTCATTCAATTCATGGATTCATCTATATCACAAGAAAGCATATGACCGATTCTCACAACACTGCACCTTACCCGCCTCAAATTGGCCGTTGACATTCTAATATTTCTTTCAGCGTTATCGCTTAAAATATCAAACTGTATACAATGAAAGTTATTTCAATGAAATAAACCCGAAGAAATCAACTTTTCCTTTTAACTAACAATTTCGATATATACGGTATACACGTGTTGGCGCGCTACAAACAATGATGAGATAGTAACAATCTCATTTTAACGTTGACACATTTCACGGGCCAATTGAAAAGATGGATAAATACACTTATCTTAAAAAATGTTAATGAATAGTTTACATTTACTACGGAACCACTATACAGTTCGGTGTATAATGTAAACACGTGCTTGCCGGTGTAAGGCGTTCCCTCGAACTTTTAAAAGTCGAAAAGTCAAAAAGACCCTGTGAAGGAAAGCTTTTTAAAATCTCGATAAGCCTGCTATTAATAAACTTTTGATAACATTTTCTTCAACAACAAACATACCTGAATAAGTCATACCTTGGAAGGATCTTAAGATTAGGTTTAAAGTACAATCGATGTGGTATGCATACGCCTTGACATTTGCCTTCACGAGATGTATTGCTTTCATTTCAGTGCTAGTAATTGAATGTTATGTTATTTTAGAACAGATTCAACCCCATTAAATAGTCAATATTTTCGTCTACGTTTTGTATTTCAAAGTCCTGGTTTTATTAAGGTATGTACCAAACATGTGGTGATGTAGATTTACCCATAATGGTGAGGATAAACCCATTATAGACACTATCATAGTTGCTGATTACCCAGCGGAACTGTAATCAAACGTATTGAGCTTACCTGTCATCAATCATCTGTGATTCTTCGACGCTTTTCAAAAACATCATATCAAGTGCATATTCAGCGCGGATCATTAGACTACGAGGGAGCGAATGACGTTGGGATCAGGGCTAACGCAAGTTCAAAGCACCCTCCCTATTGATTTGAATTAACAATAGGCATGAAGTTATTGCTTCCAATGCTTTTGTTTTTGATCGGCAGGTCAGAGCAACAGCTAACTTATACTATACATATCACCATCGTCTTTTACATCATCTGTAATTCTGTGGGGGTTTACAAAGTATTAGGCTCGATTTTTATTTTTAAATTTTGTCATTTGTCACTCTGGAAGGCATCACACAAGGATCAGTTGTTGGACTATTATCGTTTACCATGTACACAGCACCGTTGGGAGACGTCATTGATTTACATGGCCTTGGCATCTAGCGCCACCTGAATAAAACGTAAACATACTTATGAGACCGTTTTGCACCATAATGTTTTAAGAACCAGTGATTACACTGACAAGATTTCATTGATATAGCTCCTTCACTTCTGGGTGATTTCAAAAACTTTTTGATACCTCGTACATATCTGACGATATTAATTGCTCAATTAGGAATGACCTTGATCTACCATATATTACCGACTACGAATCTTTATTATTTATGAAAATACCATCGTTGGTACCATATACAGAGCACCTGATAGAGTCACTTACCCATTTCAAGAACACTTCTCGACTTGTCTTAACTTTATCAACAAAGAAAAGAAGAACACATTCATTTGTGGCGACTTTAATATTGATCTCATGAATTACAAAACCCATGGTGCGACTAATGATTTCTTGGATGTTATTTATTCATATTCCTTTTATCCGCTTATTGACAAGCCAACACGCGTTATGACAAAATCAGCCACTCTTATTGACAACATCTTCACTAATGTGCTTAACCTTAATATTATACACCAGGCATCCTCTTCTCAGATCAGTGACCACTTTCCGATCTTCCAAATACTTTAACCCCCAAACAATACTAGCAGAAGTAACTCTAATCAAGTATTTATTACTAAACGTCTGATCAATAAAAGGTCAATTGCTTCACCGGGCATTGCTCTTAATCAATTAAACTGGGAAGTAGTGCATAATCAGAAATATGCAGAGATTGAATACGATACCTTCATAGATAAATGTTCATCAATCTACAATAAATCTCTGCCTTAACAAAGCACTAAACTAAACAAACGTAAACAAAATAAGCCATGGATTACTAAGGTATTATCAGATCAATTAATATCAGGAACAAGCGTTATAAAACTTTCATGAAAAGGCCCAATGAATCATAACAAGAATGCTTATGTTAAATATAGAAATAATATCACTCATCTTATCTTATACAAATAATACTAGTAAAACTTGGCGTATTATTAATGAAACAATTGGTAAAAATAATATGAATAAACCCTTAAACTACTTCTTGGATGGCGATTCCAAAATGTCCAACAAGGCTGATATTGCGAATAAATTCAACTCATTATTTGCTGAAATCGGTCATAATTTGGCTCGCAAGATTAATTAGAGGGTCCCTATTCTGACTTCCTTTTCATCTCCTTTTGATAAATCAATCTTTCTAAATCCTGTTTCAGACAAGGAGATGTATGTTGTTGTTTAAGTCGTATGGTATGTTTATGTATAGCGCTTCGAAACCTTTGTATTTTGCGCTTTATAAATATTGTTTATTATTATTATTATTATTACTATTATGAAGATCACTGGCACTTTTAAAAACGGCAAGAGTTCTGGCTTTGATGACATTGACCCTGGCATCATCAAACAAATAGCCCCTTTTATCGGTCGGCCCCTGGCCCATATCTTTAACCTTTCCATCATGACTTGTGTGTTTCTATCTGCTCTCAAGATCGCCAAAGTTATTCCTGTCTATAAAAAAGACGACCCCCATGCCTTCTCCAACGCCCCATCTCAGTCCTTCCATGCTTCTCAAAAATTCTTGAACGCCTAATCTACAATCGTCTTTATGATTTCCTTTCTTCATACGATATCCTTCACGACAACCAGTATGGATTTAGGAAGAACCACTCAACTGATCTTGCACTTGCTGACATTTATTATAAACTTTCTTTCTCCAAAAAACATCACACGATTGGCATATGTCTAGACCTATCACACAATCCTTCTCTCTAAACTAAATCACTACGGTATCCGAGGTACACCTCTTGCCTTGCTCTCTAACTATCTTCATAATCGATAGCAGTTTACGTCCTTTTTTCTTTTTCTTTTTTGTATATAAGAGCAAATGTGAACAATAGCCAACAGACAGTAACAAGGTGAATGAACTTAGTGATTAGAAATCAAACTGGTAACTCTCGACAAAGAGCTCTGAAAGGACAATCAATTGGTTCACTGCAACTCAGAAAATATGGATTGTATAATGCAAGAAACACAAATGGGCAGGGGTTAAAAATGCCAATGAAAGTGACATAAAAATAAGATAACAGCCCAAACATAGAGAACAACATCAAAATGTAAATACAAAAAATAATAATAATATCTGGAGGTCTCATGGGCATCAAGAGAACCTACACAACAAACTTAGGTACTAAATCTACCAGGAGCTGAAATGTTGCCAACAACATCGTCTGGAAGACTGTTCCATAAAGGAACAGCCGTGTGAATGAAGCTTCTCTCTAAGCAACGAGTTCAGGCAGTCGGTAGAGAAAGAGCATGGACTGGCGTTGATACGCTCGAACTGGTAGCACGGCGTTGGACATATGGTGTGGGAAGTAACCCTGCTAGATCTTGTGGACAGTTGGTAGTATGCATCTTGTACAGGCTGTCGATTTTGAGCTGTGACCGAGCAGTAACTTCAATAACTCTAATGATTCCAAGTGCTTTCTTTTGGATGTTGTCAAGCTGACTTAGGATGGTGGGTGAAGCATTCGCCCAGCTTAGAGAAGCATACTCCCTAATACTGCGGACTTGCGACTTGTAGACAGTAGATCTGCCTTAAGCCTCCAGTTTATTTGCAACTTTGCGTAGAGCGCCAAGCTTCTGACCAGCTTTAGTTGCAATGCCTGAGATGTGCTTTGACCAGGTCAGCTTGCTGTCAATGGTAACGTCAAGGATATCCAGTTCTTCTGTAGATGGTAGTTTGCACTCTCCAAAGTAGATATCAAGTCCAGATGGGAATATTTTCCTGGAGATTACCATGGTCTTGCATTTGGTAGGCTCAAAGGTCACTTTCCATTCATCAGCCCATGCTTTCATGTTGCTTAGATCTCTGTTGAGACTAGCAGCTACTGTGTTGGGGTCGGTTGATGACTTAATGGGTGCAAAGAGTGTTGAGTCGTCGGCATATAGATATAGCTCGTAGTCACAAACATCTACAAGGTCATCAATAAAAACATAGAACAGTGTAGTGGGCCAAGGATAGATGCTTATGGAACTGAAGCATTTATTGGAGCAGTGTTGGTTGCCTGACCTGACATGACAACGTTGATGGATCTATCAGATAAATAGTTGTCTATCCACGAAAGCAGTCTTCCAGTAACACCTTTAGCCAACAGTTTCGAAGAGAGTTCATTATGCCATAACTTGTCGAAAGCTCCTTTTATGTCAAGGGCGATGACACAAACTTCATCGCTTTGGTCTAAGGAGTGGTTCCACTTCTGTGACAGGGTGTTGAGGAAATCAGCTGTACTGTGGCCTGCTCTAAATCCAAACTGTCTGCTGGTCAGGAGATCAGGTTATCGCTTAGAAGAAAGCGTTGGAGTTGTTTCTGTACTACAGCTTCCATCATCTTACTGATGTTGCTTAGCTGCGAGATGGGACGATACTTTGTTGGGTCAGCCTTGGAACTTCTCTTGTGAATTGGAGTGACATAGGCTATCTTTCATTGGTTTGGAAACCTACCATGCTTGAAGCAGAGGTCAAAAAGCCTGCTAAGCGGGCTGGCGAGCTCAGCACAGCATTCCTTTAGAACCTTGGTTGGGATACGGTCTGGTCCAGTGGCTTTATCTAGGATTGAGGTGTTTTTAACTCGCGCTCTTCAAATCTCCTACCTGTTCAATGTGGCGTACCCCAAGGCTCTGACCTCAGGCCCCTCCTACTCCTTATCTATTTTCTACCTTTAATACATGTAATCGGGTGTCTAGAAGTATCGGTACTCCGGCGATTACATTATGACCTTCCCTCTCCTATTCTGCTTACTCTTTATAATACACTTGTCTTGCCATACATATCTTATTGCAACATTGCATGGGCAATTACTCTATCCAAACTTATATCCCTAAGCCCATGGTCGAACACGGATATGACAAAAATCGACAAATGATTTAACTATCAAAAGAAGGCTTTACGTATCTGCGCTGGTACATCATATGACTCGCATACAATGCCTCTATTTCACGACTTCAATACCCTTAATATCTTCGATATCAACAAACTTCAAACTGCTTTATTTATGTTCCGTTTCAATAATAACGCGCTCCCAAATTCTTTTGGTGGTTTCTTCTCTAAACATGAAGATCTTTACACTTATAACACTAGAAACGCTAATAACTTTATTATTGATAATATTAAATCTAAAATACTTCGTCATTCAATAATCTGTAATGGGCTTAAAATCAGGAATTCCCTTGACTCTACTCTAACTAGTTGTACACAAATAAACCGCTTTAAAAATAGTTATAAAAAGAAATTGATCTCTGGCTATCTCTGAGTTTGTTTGTTTTATATTAGTTCATATTCTTCCCCTATCTTCTCTTGTTACCTACATGTCATTGTACTCTTTTCACTTCATTAAACCATCTCCCTACTTATCATAAAAACCTCCTCTAGTCAAGGGCGGAAATTCCAGGGGGGATGGGGGATTTATCCCCCCCCCCCCCCCCACTTTTTGACCTGGGGGGATGGTCAATGTAATCATCCCCCCCCCCCCTGATTTTTCACATCTACAACAACAAAAAAGGAAAAAAGGGTGGGGGGGAAGGAAAAAAAGAAAGAAAAAAAGGGGAAAAAGGAGAAAAAAAGGAAAAAGAGAGGGTGGGAGGGACATAAGAACGTTTGGAGTTTATTGTACGTTGGTTAGGATACATACGCGTATGTACGTTAAGAATCCATCTTTTGGAGGTAACTAATTAACTTCTTTCTGGCATGACATAATAGAAAATCGGTGAAAACCTTTTTTTCACTTTACCATGACTTTCGGCGTATTTCAATTGATAAAGTTCACATCAAACTTCAAAACGGCTGCTCACGAAAGTATGATATAAAGCACTTAAGCAGAACAATTCCTTCGCCCCATTCAAATATTGCTTCATAAAACGTCACCAACCGTTAATATCTATTTATTTTGTAGTTGAAATCAAAAGAGGACAAAAAAAGTTACTTGTTTATCATTTGAATTGAGCTTTGTACCGAACGATCAATTATGTTATGAATTTTTTAAAAAGTAATTTTGGTCAAACTTGAAATTAACCATTTTTACTAAAGAGTCCATATTTTCTGTCAGAAGCGTCCGATTTTTAAAAATCAAAATTCCTTAGAAAGCTTAATGTATGGAATTGTTTAAATGATAAGCATCTTGCTGGATAACAATGGTATTCATGGCTAAATAAATGCACCTTTCCCGGTACAAATCATTCTGGGACACCCTGTATAGATAATCTTAATATGATTTGATTTTGTATTCCTCTTCATCATAACCCCGTGACCCGTATTTTATTGGGTGAAATAATACAATTGTTACAAATGTTATCTGTTCAGCTTATAACATGGATAGGACCCTTTGATGATTCTTTTTTATATTAAATCATTTCGCTAAGTGGAATATTTGCTAAACGATTGCAGCACCTCTCTCAGATCAAAGTCGTTATAGAATTGAGTACAAACGTACCACTGGCATCCTAATTCTACAGGTACTACTTTCATGGCGAGTACCACTGAATTTTACAACTTCGCTTTCGTAATAGCAATCCATGTGCCGGTATTCACAGCAGATGCGACTAATACAGTTACAGGTTCACCAACACCTAGAATAAATAATAATTTAGATACGGTTTTATTTCTTCTATCTTCCCCTTTCACAGCTCCACCTAGGAAATCGAAGAGGCAGGCTGCCTCTGCCCTGGCCTCGTCTGCGCCTCCTTTAGTGCAAGCCCCCATACAACAGGCACAGGCTGCACATCCTCAGGTGGCACCCCCCGTAATAGGTCTGCCATCGATAGTGCCCCTACCATTTCAGCAGCAAGCTACCCCTGTACAACTGGCACCAGCTTCCGGTCCGACAACAATGGCACCCTCAGCCTTTAACTATCAAGCTCCGGCTATCCAGGTGGCTCCTCCGTTTACGGGCCAACCAACAATGACACAACCCCAGCTCTGGCAGCAAGCTCCTGCGGCACTAGGTGCACCCCCGATTACGGGTCCACCATTTACAGCTTTGCAACAGGCCACCGCTACAATGGCTTCAGCACCTCAAATGGCACCCCAGACAGCACCACCACCACTAATGACCCCCACAGCTCTGCCACCCTTACAACCTGTGAATATGGTGCCAACGCAGTACCTTCCCAACCCCAGCTACTCGCAGCAGCAGTATCAGCACCAACCCCTGGCACCTCAGATGATTGGTTCAGCACCTCCCATATATCGTAAGTAGATCATAGTGAGCTTCTTATCTGCAATGATTTCAACTGGGGTGGTATTCAGTTGGTGAGCTACTACAACCTTTAATAATATTCATCATATACAGGCCCGTATTTGAAGCGCCCAATACACAAGGTCGTCTGGACGCTATGATTTTCAATTACACAACTTACAACTATATGAGATTATATAGTATACTATGTATCGGAACTGTTCAGAGTCCCCTGTGATTTTATCTTTTTTGCTGCTGTTGTTACATATGAGCTAAAATCTCAACACTATTGGGTGTTTTAATTAGGTGGCGCTAATAGCTCTGACACGAACTCCAAGTGTGTTTTGTCCAACTACTTAGTCTTCGTCTACCCCGTATGCCTTTGTTACAACATTAAGGTTACATGAAGGTTTTGTCATTCGTGCTCTCTCTCTCTTGTCTCTCTGCAGCATCTACGGTAGCATCTCTGGCTATACCACCACAATCGCTGAAGCTTCCATACATAGATGACAAATCCCTTCAAGCCCTGAGATCGAGGGACAAGTTTCTCGATCTAACGCGTTTGTTGACAGGTAGCCTGGGTCAGAGCAAAGCGACCTGCAAAATCCTCGTCGAAATCTCAGGGTAACTTTACGTCGCCAACTCAATGGTGCAGGGCATTTGCCGTTTTCAGTGCATATCACTCGTTCTATTTCCCGCATCTGGCACAGGGTATGCTATCCTACCTAGCCTTCATGACAGGCAAGCTGGAGGTTTATCCACTACAAACCTGTCTGTCTTACGACGAAGAATTTCGCAAACGAATTTCCAGATATCCTGACACGATGCACTGGGAGTCCCCAGATCTAGACCTCCTGGATCGTACGATGGGGGTCTACGCGCACTTCAATCCGAAGCCGCAAGCCGTCATACCGCAGCCGTTACACGTAGCACCAGTTGGTTCACCCACACCATGTCCCTCTAGGGATTATGCTAAACCGCAGCAGTCTGGAGAGCCCTGTAAAAGGTTCAACATTAAGAAATGCACTAGTACCTCCTGCCGCTACCCCCATAAATGCTTCATATGTGCCCAACAGCACCCAGGGGTAGACCACTATATATTTGCCCCTAAACCTGCACAAGCTCAAAATCAGGGGTCAAAAAACTACAGGCAGAAAAAGTTCTAGGTATAGCCCAACCTGGAATTTTATTAGCTTCTCAATCCCAGCCCTTCACCCCGGTTAAGGTAGATCTACTGGAAACCATGCTAGCAGGCCATCCAGATGCATCATTGGTGCGTGATGTGTGTCAGGGTCTACGTAATGGTGTCGACATTGGTTTCCATGGTGTCCATAGGTCTTCAACTACGCCTAACATGAAGTCTGCTATGGAAAACCCCGACACTATCAGATCAACTATCGATAAGGAACTGGCATCTGGCTGGTCTGTTGGCCCATTCCAGGAACCACCTTTCCCTAACTTTGTAGTGAATTCCATTGGGGTAGTCCCTAAAAAAACTGGGGGTTACCGTATGATAACCGATCTATCTCGTCCAGATGAAAGCGTCAACAGCGCTATTGACAAGGACCAGTTCTTACTAGAATACTCTAGCATAGATGATGCAATTAAGATCTTGAAGAGAGTAGGCCCCGAGGCATACATGTGTAAATTAGACATCAAAGATGCCTTCCGTCTTATTCCAGTGCGGTCAGAGGACTGGCACCTCCTTGGGTACAAATGGGAAGGGTCTTATTTCTACCATACCCGGCTACCGTTTGGTCTTCGCTCTAGCCCATTCCATTTCACTCAGTTTGCATCCCTCCTAGCATGGGTTGTTGGATCTCTAACTAAGCACTCTTCTATGATCTTCTACCTTGACGATTTCTGGTATGGAGATATACTTCCACAGTCCCAACAGTTCTTCCGGATCTTTCAAGATGTGTGCAACAATCTGAATGTCCCCCTCTCCCCGCAGAAACTGGAAGGTCCTACCCAGATAATCACCTTCTTGGGTATTGAATTAGATGCGAGGGCGCAAACGTTAGCCCTTCCTGTAGACAAACTCTCACTACTGCGGTGCGAGCTGACAAATTGGTACGATCGAGACAATCACAGAAAGTGCACAAAGAGAGAACTGTTATCACTAATTGGCAAATTATCTTTTGCATCCAAGTGTATTCCAGCAGGGCGTTTGTTTCTCCGCCGTTTGATTGATTTATCCATGAAGGTCAAGAGGCTTCACCATCGCCTAGATCTTTCCCAGGAAGCTAGGGCCGATATTGCATGGTGGTTGCAGTTTCTTCCCGAATGGAATGGTACAACATGCTTCATCGAACCATCTTGGACAACAGCAGAATCCCTTGAGCTGTTTACCGATGCAGCAGCATCGATCGGTTGCGGAGCGTTTTATGGCGGCAAATGGTTTTTCATTCCATGGCCACATGGGATCAAACATAACAGCCTATATAGTATCACCTGGATGGAGCTTCTTCCGATTGTGGTGGCGGCCAGGCTCTGGGGTGCTTCTTGGTCGCAAAAAAAGAATTCTCTTTCGTACTGACAACCAAGCAGTAGTCGACATATGGTACAAGCGATCCTCTCGGGCCCCCGTGATCATGTCTCTTATCAGGAAGTTATTTCACTCGGCGGCCTCCTCCAATTTCCATGTTGCTATGTCCCACATCCCAGGTCGTTGTAATGATATTGCTGATTTTATTTCTCGTAACATGCAGGTCAAGTTCCGTCAGGCAGCACCACATGCGGACCAGTCTCCGACACCAGTACCTCAGGAAATACTAATAGACCTGTTCCCCAACGATTAACTCAACAGTTCAACTGGCTACTACAGAATAGTATCTCTACAGGCTCTAAAATGACCTATGGTTCAGGGATAACCAGCTGGGAGTCATTTTGCCATTGGCATGCTCTTCCCCCTTACCCTGCATCAGAGCACAATTTATGCCTATTCGTTGCATTTCTCTCACTTCGCCTCTGTGTTTTTAATACCGTCAAGACATATCTTGCCGCTGTGTCATATGCCCATAACCTACTGGGCCTGCACCTCGATCTACCGGCCATGCCCGTTCTACAGCGGACTATCAACGGCCTTCACTTAACTGCCCCTCCGACACTCGCACGGCTACCTATCACTCTTCCTATACTTTGTTCTTTGAAACTGTACTGTGCCTCGTCAAAATATAACGTATTCGACCAACACTGCCTCTGGTCTTGCTGCTCTGTGGCCTTCTTCGGATGTTTTCGCATTGGTGAAATCCTACCTACTCCGGCAAGAAACAATGTAAAATCTGATGATGTGCGGATTCACAACAACACACTTCAGCTGCACCTTCGTCACTCTAAGACTGACAGATTTTCCGCGGGTTCAGTCGTCCATATGAATGCCATAGATTCTCCTCTGTGCCCGGTCCGAGCTCTGTCTCTTTATCTCCCACACCGCCTGTCCCGCTATCCGCAAGGTCCCATATTCATGCTCAGCGATGGGTCCCCCCTCTCCCCGCACAAATTCAATAGTTTCCTCAAAACAGCTATAAGGGCCATTGGTCTTGACCCCACGCGTTACTCCTCTCACAGCTTCAGGGCAGGTGCTGCTACAGCGGCAGCAGCAGCTGGCCTACCAGACTGGCTAATTAAAGCTATGGGCAGATGGGCTAGCGACGCCTACCAACTCTACATCTCTGCTCCCCCTACTCTTCTAGCGGAAATCCCTAATCAGCTATGCAGAGGTTCAGCGGGGTCCCACACGGTATGAGCCTGAACATTGAACATTGCTTACGAATAGTTTAGCCTATGTCAGGACAATTTTAATGCCATACTCTGATGGCAACCATTCGGCTCCAATAGGCCGCAGAACATTAGTACTTATTGGCCTCATACAGCCACTTAAAGTGGTATCATTAGTACTTAACTGACGTTAAGCAGCCATGTTTAGTGGAAACAATATATGCATGCTCTGTTCAAGCCCTTTAATGTTAAAGTCTGCTTATATCTATATGTTATAGGTCAGGATGTTACAAGGTTTGCTAACGTTCTCCTATCAAGTTAGCGTTAAAAAGAAAGTAGTAGTGTTAGTAGAAGTAAATGTTCTCTTTTTAGTACTATTAAAGTGTTCAGTAAACACCATACGTAACTCTTATTCCTAATTATTTCGTGTTTTATACTTAACCTTGGGGAGAATTTGGTTGACCGGGTCAGCAATAGGGGTCTCTTCGTTATCCCCATATTGCTTCCCCATAGTCGGATCAGTAGCTCAATTGCGTTTACACAGTTCAAGCTGGTGCTTTCCTGATCATGACTGGTTCGCCGGAGCGGCTGCTTTCCCCGGTCCGGCAAATTGTCCCTTAGGTAGTTTTTTCAATTGTCTTGCAAGCTCTTGAGCTGGTGAGACTAGGCAGGTATGCGAGGATAGATCTATACTGGCTATAGGTTCCACACAGGCTCCTGGATAAGTGCAGTACAATAATGGGAAGTTAGGTAAGGTAACTGAACTTATTGGTCTGGATTGATAGGAGCCAATCAAACTCCCTCTGCCTCTGCTGCAGCACCTATATGCTGCCCTCTACAGTTGTAGTCACCATTGCTACATTTCACCTAGTCAACATTACACTAGTCATTGCATGTGTTGAATTATATATCTTATTAATTCAGTCCCCCACCCTTCCCTCCCTAGGGTTTGTTGCGGCGTCATGCTATTCACATTGGGTTAGCAGTGGCTCCGGGTGACCGGGTCAGCAATAGGGGTCTCTTCGTTATCCCCATATTGCTTCCCCATAGTCGGATCAGTAGCTCAATTGCGTTTACACAGTTCAAGCTGGTGCTTTCCTGATCATGACTGGTTCGCCGGAGCGGCTGCTTTCCCCGGTCCGGCAAATTGTCCCTTAGGTAGTTTTTTCAATTGTCTTGCAAGCTCTTGAGCTGGTGAGACTAGGCAGGTATGCGAGGATAGATCTATACTGGCTATAGGTTCCACACAGGCTCCTGGATAAGTGCAGTACAATAATCAAAATTTATCACTTTACTGAACATATTTACATTTGAATTCATTACGCATTTTACCTCTCTATCTCCAAGAGAACTTATCAAGCAATACACTCCTTTCCTCAATCTTCGCTCTTCAACACAATTGAGCCTTACTTGCTCTTCTACATCGACGCAATATGGTCAACGTTCTTTCTCTGTGTCTGCTTATGAAACAATTTGCCTATTTATTTGAAGAGCTCTGCTACTCTAAATCACTTAAAGAAATCCTTAAGGACTCATTTGTTCACAATGGCTTTTTCTAATATTATTTGTTCTTGATTGTATTTATCTATATTTGAATTTGTATTGCTGTTTTTATGTTTATGCACTAAGGTATTTCGCTGTTAGGCACTTTAAAAGTATGGTTTTATTATTATCATTATAGTTATCGAGATTCATAATCTTTCTTGTATTATATCCACACGAAGAATAAACAGGCGTTTGGCTTAAATAATACGTTATATAGAATACATCAATGTCACATGGGTGTTTGAAATAATATTAGCACTGTCCGAAATCGACGGTCAAGAATTTTGGTTCCAACATTATGGCAATGTTGAGATGCTATGCACTACACAAATAATATAAAATAAAGAGATTGGGTTTTAGGGAGTATTAGGATCATGAGTGGTTATAAGTAATCAGTTTGATATCATTCGTTTGTTAAGGGGGCTGTGAACTCTCAGCATAGCCACCGTGCAACTGCTGTAACTCCTTCATTATTCATTTAATCTAAATAAATTATACAATTTTCTTGAAGAAAAGAGTTCAATGAATCCAACCATGAACATGAAATTGACCATTTTGGAGAAATTATAAAAAACACGGGTTTTTTTACCCATTTTAGGTTTTGCAAAGATAACTAAATATATTTTGTCAAATGTTATCGTTCTAGTTTAATTATAATCCTAATAAATGTGTCTATGAATATTTGCTTGTTTTTTAGAAGATCTGATTTATTTTTTGAATTATTGATTAAAAAGTGCCAAAAATGTGATTTTCGTGATTTTGGAGGTAAAAAATCACATTTTGTTGACACTTTTTGGTTTTGGAGGTAAAAACACATTTGTTGGCATTTTTTTGTCGATAAAAAAATTAATCAGATATTTCAAACAAAAACTCCTAAAGAATGTTATTAGGATTATAATTAAACTAGAACGAAAAAATTTGACAAAATATATTTGAGTTATCTTTGCAAAACCTAAAATGGTGTTTTAAAAATGGTGTTTTTATAATTTTCTCCAAAATTGTCGATTTCATGTTCATTGTTGGATTCATTGAACCCTTTTCTTCAAGAAAATGTATACTTTTATTTTTATTAAATGAATAATGAAGGAGTTACAGCAGTTTTACGGAGGCTATGCTGAGAGTTTACAGCCCTTAATGCAATGTAGCTTTCCAGACTATTTATCCGTACTGTGGAAATTTGAAGATCGCATGGGCGGAAATGTTAACTACTGAACACACGTTTGAATTCCGCACTGCATTGTGTTTAATTCTGCTCAGTCTTTGGTTTCTCTTTAGTGGTGTGGGCCGTGTATAGTAAATATATAGATCATTAGGTGGATCATGGAAGTACAAGTCTCGTTCTTCCATGGGTGGATTCTCAGGCTTCTACATGTACTTCATGGATATGTGTATGCTTCAACTATAGGCCGCACTGAAAAACTAATATCGTCGATAATAAGAATGTCAACCTTATGATATTTGTATATCTCTGAATCATAGCTACATAGTCAGGATAATTGATAGTTGTTTCAATTGTGTGATGATGCGGTCGAAGCTAGAGAGAGATTTTGGACAACGGAAATGAAGAATTACACTAAAAATAAATACACGTTTTTCTACGTCATTGTATGGTTAAATAAAAGAGTACTATTCAAATACTTAAAATTATTCTCAACCTCTCTAAGCGCGATCTTGCATCGAACTTAGCGTGATCTTAGATCGCGCTTTTTAAATCCGCTCCTTCCACGGAGGCAATGTTTGGAGGGCGTAATGCTCCAAAAATAGTCAAACCTGCACTGTTTGTTGGAGAATCTATATAAACAATTAGGTGAAGGTAGTGATTTTCCTGGAGAAAAGCAATCTCGAAAAGCCTGCTATGTTCACACTCTAAATACTCGTTGCTTTTTTAACTTTTTTAACATACCTGAACAGTTTATAACTTGGATTGATCTTGAGATTGGGTGTAATGCTCAGACACTGTGGAGTCTATAGGTCAAAACATTTACTTTCGGGAGATAAATTGCTTTCATTTCCGTACTAGTAATTTTATTTTTCATTGTTATTTTTAACAAAGGTTCAAACCCATTAAAAGGTCAATGTCGTTTCCGTTTTACATTTCAACTGTATAAGGTTTACGATGGGGTGTAACATACCTTTGTCGATGTGGGCTTATTTATTGAAGACAGAATTATAGTTCCACATTACCCAGAGGAACTATATCGAGCTTTCCTGTAATACATCATCCGGGAATCTACAAGGTTTTACTAGTAGCTGCAATTCAAGTGCTTAGTCGGTTATCGAATTCCATTTGGATGAGATGCGCGCCGTGCAAGTAGGACTCACACAAAAAGTAATACATTAAATAAACCATAGCTCTACTCAATGTTTTAGAAATATGAGTGAAATTCCTTCCCCCGACACTTCTTGTTCTATGATTGATCCGAAACCAAAGATCATTTTAATCAGATCCTTACATTAATTCTGCGAGAAAATCACGGATATCATAAAGGTTATTGCAATGTTTCTGCATCTGTATCTTAACCTCAGACACCTTAATGCCTCAACCTAACCTGAGGAAGACACCACCAAATATAATAAACATTGGTTTTAAGCACATAACAATGATCTCAGTATACGAAGAATGTTTAATTTGAACCGTTTTTGGTCATCTCTCTTTTTATTATTAGATGTCACATAAGGATGCCTTAAAGGATCAGAAGTGTGCTTAACTTATAGAGGCTACCCACTCATGATAATTATATAGACCACAATTACTGACAACAATATTTCCATACCTTGGTCGTGCCACAAGATGCATAGGCATGCAAGATAACAATGTACATTTCCCATTGTAGCGGATCCACGTCAGACACATGCACATGATTTTTTTAAATTGTTTCAATTATGCATTCTTCTTATTCTGTAAATACCAAATAACCCATCATTGAAAATAAAAATACCATATTATATAAGGATGTATATTATATATAAATATACAACACATTATAATGTTTTGATGAATCCAAGTGTGTGAAAATGAATTTTCTAACGAGGCGTACATGTAGTCCTAATAAAATTGGATGAATGCAGTCATCAAACAGATAAATCGTGTATGTGTATCGAGGTAATCTGTTGGTTTATTTCACTCTTATGGTTCGCTCAGTTTACTGGTAAATTCTCAGAAATTATGTTTATTGCAAATTTGCACCATATTCTACTTTACAGGAAAACATCCAAGTTGAGGTACAGTATCACCTTTTCATTTCGTTCCAGTTACCTGTATAGTTTAAGCACAAGATATTTGCTGACAGGTTGAACAGACCATGACGCTAGTATTTACGTGTGAACATGGTGTGAATGATATGAACACCCTGGACCAGCTGCTAGGACCACCCAAAAGGCAGTCAACACTCCGGGATGCCCCTTGTCACATGTGTCGATCTTCAGTCCCATTGGGCTAATTTTCAAACTACAATCTGCTCTATATCGTAACTTCTCGCGAAATTTAAACTTTTTATTTGACAAAATCTGAAATATCACTATTTGTTTAACAAATTGAAGTTCAAACATTGACTTTCTTAACACAAGAACTTCTTAAGTCCGATACCGGGACTTTTGATTGCCGCTAATTTTAAAAAGTGCATGTTGAGAGATGGCGGTTTTTATTTGTTTTTGTCATAGATATGATGTGTGGTTTTATATAATTGCGCAATTTGGGCACGAAAATTAATTGCGGGACCCCTCGTTTAAAAGAGTCGTTTAAAAGAGTCACAAGTCAATTTAGGTATAAACATCGTCTGTAAATGTTTTTAAATGAGTTTAAAAGATGTGTCCAGCAAGCGCAAGATTGCCCATTATATTTTAGAAAGTATTTATCAAGCCGAAATCGTGTAGTTATATTGAACAAAACATCATATTTATCATAGAAACAAATAAACACTGCCAACTCTCAACATGCAATTTTCAAAAGTTCGCGGTATCAATAAATCATAGTTATACAATACACTTACGCAAATTTGAGCACCAGTAACCTTTACGTTATTGATACCGGGGCTATAAATCAACGCGGTTTAAGTATAATCAATTTTATAATCAATTTAAGTATAATGCTTGTTCAATATAATTACGCGATTAAGGCTCGCTAATTACTTTTCTAACATTATAACGGGCAATGTTGTGCTTACTGGAAGCCTCCTTTAATGAAGTCCTAGGGTGGTCTGATGGTGATAACACGACAACCGCTCTGTCAACCCCGGGGATTGAACCCGAATTTTCGCCTGACAGACGAAGCTGCCGCGAGAGTGTAGCTCACAAAAAAAATAGTTTTCGTGTAACCGCTGTTTAGGCGGAGAGACCGGCCCTTAGCGTGGATTCAGATTCATGTTCACATTCTTGATAACCTTAGCACGGTCCCGCGTTTTTGTTCACGTGGATGATTAAAAACACTACATAAGCAACTAGCACCGCTCTTCCTAGATTTCCCAGACCTATAGTATTTCATCGCTGTGAGAAATGTATACATGTATGTATTTGTTTACAGTCAGTCCAACCGTGTGGGCATTCATATAAGGCAAAAAAGAAAGGTTGTGTTGCCTTCAGAGACCGACCCTAAAATCGCAAAAATTACGGTCAGCTTTTTTTCTTTTTCTTTTTTTCATTGTTTTTTATCTTCCGTTTTTTCTTTTAGATTTAAATTTGTCTTTAAAGGGTCTAAATGTTACTATTTATTGCTTGAAATGAATAAATTAGCTTTAATAAATGTTTTTAAACTATTATCACACTAGATACATTAGTTAAATTGACATGGGCTTATACTAATTTTGTCTTGACATAAACCATATTATTTTTCAGCCAAAATAAAAAAGGCTACCGATCGACCAACCCAATTTTGTTTTTTTAGGGCAACACAACAATTTATATATTTTTGCCAAAGCTGTAAGTATAATCTTGAATGGAAACATGACGACGCAGACTAAATTGTTTGATTGTTGTTCGTTTATTCAACCCTCCGGGTTTTACTTGAATGGTGTTGTCGGAATATATAGAGGTATACTGTGCGTTACCAGTTATCATTAAAACAGACGCCGTTAATACGAATGGATATCAGCCAATAGTTGGTAAGTAAAATTTAAGATATAAATATGACATGTATCATGTAAAAATTATATACACTTTCATTATGCAATATATATACATTTCAAAGAATTGAAACGGTGTGATGAACGAGATAAGCCGTGGATTGTAGTGTTTTCATTAGCTACGTGCATAAAACAATTTACAATACGACGATTGAGAAAATGTCATCAGAATATGGATAAATTGTATAAATGAAAAAGGGTTCATAATACATCCTAAACAAAGTCACTTGAACTTTTACAATTGTTCCGAATAATTTGGGATTACTGAAAAAATAGTCTACTACACTGACACCATCAAATCTCTTGCAACTCGGTGGTGTGGTACAATTTTGTTGTATGAGGGGCTCATAGGAACAGCGCTGACTAATTTAAAGTACTCTTTTCCAATATACCATGCAGAGAGTTCAAAAAAAGATTTTCATTTTCTTTAATACATGGAATACTACGGATGAAAAATGTAAACATATGGTGACTGATTTATAATGTGTCCACATAAGGCTTGTGCTAATTTCATATTAGTATTATAGCAGTGACAATTATTATAACTGGCACTGATTATAGACATCATTTCAACCGCGTTAATTAAGTAACTTTGATTTCCTGAGAAATTCAATAGAAAATGGGAGAAATGTAAGCATTTGAATTTTAGGCGTTGAGTATGTCAACTGCTTTGATACCAGTTGCCGTTGGTAGCTGAGAAAGTAGCGTACATCCTTAATACTAGTATTCGGAAATTCCCAAGTTCACTTACAGATCGAATGAATATAATGACTTCGATAACATCCTCGTCTAGTTTACCCAAGGGAGGGATAGAGATAGCGCAGTACACAAAGCTTTAATGCGCTTTACATGAATAAAATGGCCAAAAAATAGTCACCATCATTACATACACATTAAAAAGACCAACAAATATATAAAAAATGCATACAAAGTACAAAAATAGACACAATGCAATGATATACTACAATATAAATATAATTATGAAGAAAGCAGATAAAAACAAAAATATTATAGTTCAAAATTAAACGGTTATGGCACCCTTAAGTTATTCATTCTTACAGATTTCACCACCGAAGTGTTTTCATATAAGTTATGTGGAGTAAAACAACCGGTAATACAATTTATTCCAGGCACCGCGATAAAGCAAAGTGGAAAACGCAATGTTGACGCCATGTTATCTTACAAAATGGGTCCTTTTCGTCTGGCTTTTGATTTCATGCATGGATGCGGACTTCACAGATGCTAGAGCTGCTGACAGAGAAATCGAAAGACATGAACGTGATTTGACTACGAATGTAAGTACACTTATACGAAGCTTAATATCAGACAGACAGACAGACAGACAGACAGACAGACTCGGACTCGGACTCGGCAACAACAAAAAGACTCGGCTCGGTTCGGACTCGTTAAAGGAAGGACTAGGACTCAAAGCCGGGTCCAGTCCATTTAAGACCATATTACATTTGAAATAATTTTAAAATCAACATTGCAGACGTGTACCCGAGTCCACTTCATCAGAGTCCGGGCCGAGCCGAGTCCGTTCGTTCACTATTGAGACAAATCATATCTTGCCGGGTAATCAAATCATAGAAAATGACGATGTAACAATGCTCTACTTCACCATTTGCATCACATTGAATTAAATGAAACTTTATCATAACATTTTATGCTATCTACTTTATCTCAAAGGATCGAAGTAAAAGGCAAGCCAGCACGGAACCATGTATGGGTGTTAGTTGTACAACTGCAACGGAAGCATTAGCAGAACAAGATCAACAAGGCAAGTATGAACTCCTAACGAAATAGATCTAACAAACTTGATAAGAACGTATATAATAATATATGATGATACAATCAAACTAAATGGGAAAATGCTAAGAGAGCACGTGTTGTCCAGTGGAACAGCGCGAGATTCATAACCGTGAGGTTGTGAGTTCTAGCCCCGCCGTGGCCAACGTTTTTTTATCCTTGGGCAAGCTACTTAGTCTCAATTGCCTTGTCGACCCAAGCGAGATTAGGTAGCTGTTAATAAAAAGGCTGATATTGATGTGCGCCTAGCCATGCAGCAGCCACGTAGATGAAGCAAAATGATTTTGTGACGATTTCCTAACGACAGCGTAATAATAATGGCAATCACGCCTGGAGCATCCGAAAAGGTTGGATAAGTGCGCGTTATAAATCCGAGTTTTTATTTGGTATTATTATATACATGCTTTGTCGTTTATTATAAAAGATGAATAGCACAATAATAATGATCATAAACATGAAACAGGTTGAATATTACCTGCAGAGCTAATTCTGCGCAGTCTGACTCCAAATATTAACTTATTTACACAACATGAACGATTTTCATAATGCATTACAGCTATGTGTGTATCTGGCATCACTGGTATGAACACCTTTTCACGAGGACGAGATGGCAGAGATGGACGTGACGGTATACCAGGATCCGATGGACAAGGTTAGTCAGTGCTTGAAACCAATGAATATCCATAGGTTTTAGGTTTTATGTAAATCCAAACCTGCTCAGATATGTAGGAACTGAATGATTTCATCCTATTTGTTTTTCAGCGCGCATTGGGTATTTAGAGTGAGATTAATTCTGTGAACTATTTGATATTTTACAAGTATGGGCAGTTTATGTCGTTAAATCGTTAACGGTACCATCTATAATTACTTATTGTATGGTTTTCGGTGAACTCAGTGGATATTTTTGTCGCATTTTTCTATTTTTATTTGAAATAAACCAAATCAGACTTTTGACATTTGACCTTGCTGGGCCAGAAATATACCGGAAATAGCATCTCTTGAAAATATATCACACTTTTATGCCCCTAAGTCCCGAAGGAAAATGCCATAAATGATGTGTATTTCACACATAACAGTAAAATATAAATAACTAGTTTGACAAGATTAAAATGATAAATAGAACATAATAAACATTTTTAGCGTGCTCTTTGGTCAATATGCGTAGGGCATAGAACACGGTGACGGTAATGAGGTTTTTGATTTCTGCACGTTCGAACGGAATGGGCCGAAATGCGGATGGATATAGTTACTTCATACTGTAAAGTCACCGTGAAGTTGGTTCTCGTCTGCTTTGCTACTGAGTAAAACATAACCGAGAAGCTGCGTCGGCATTGAATAATATAAATAATAATTTCAAAAGTAGAAAATGCCGTAATCTTAAAGTATTTCATTCAGACCTTGAACTCCTTGGGTGTTAAAGGGGCACGAGATCCAAGAAGTTAAAACTCATAACTTTAACACTAACTCTCATTTTTCATCAGGGTGTAACACAACCTTTACACTCTACAAATTATATATTTCCATTGTCATTGAAATTCACTTATTGTGAGCGCTGTTTGTGTGTTTAACACTCTTCTTGTTTTTAAACTAACCCAAGTGTAAATATTATTTGTTCGACCACTTACCCTTTGTTACACTAAAGTCCCGCACGCATAATTCTATCTCAATTATTTATGCGCGAAAAAATTGTCCGCTGTCACCTGGACAAGGTTCATCTCATTTTTGTCGGTGTTTCGTTATTCTTAACAGTTATTGGGATAATAAAATAAAGTATTGTATCGTATTGTATTGTATTGTATTGTATTGTATTGTATTGTATTGTATTGTATTGTATTGTATTGTATTGTATTGTATTGTATTGTATTGTATTGTATTGTATTGTATTGTATTGTATTGTATTGTATTGTATCTCATTTTTTTCGTTGTTTCGTTTTCCTTGACAGTTATTCAGATAATAAAATAAAGTGGATATTATGTCATTTGATTGAATTCTGCCTCAACAATGACAAAGGACAGAACGGAGCAGACGATAGATAGTTATCGTTATGTTAGACATTCTTGCGTTAACAAAAGCAAATTAAAATAATTACGATAATATCATTTACTTTTTCTTCTCAGATGGGGCTCTTGGTGAGACTGGGTCACCAGGTGTCGTAGGTGAGAAAGGGGTCAAAGGTGACACCGGGGAACCTGGACAAGACATACCAAATCCGGGTAATGTCGGCACTACTTATGTCCGATGGGGACGAAGAACATGTCCGTCAACTGCTGATTTAGTTTATGAAGGTAATTTTAATTATTTCAATTTAAAGTTAGTACTCGTCACGTTACATTTTCTGTAATTCATTACTACGTGCTAGGGACAATTTTTGTAATCATAATGATTTTCTTTTTAAAAATACCTTAATATTCCACGCTTGATTTCTTCCAGCGAAATCATGATCACGGTTAATTTTTTTTAAAGTAAATAAAAGGGTAATAATGTTGTATTGAGATACATTTTTGAAATTCCTAAATGAGAGAAACATTAACGTCTTATTCATGCGAATCAGATGGTGCGTAAATGTATTGTAACCTCTCCTCATCTGCTGATATAAATGCGTCGATATGGCCGACATCTTTCGTAAACAACTGTAGGCTAACTATATTGTTTATTTATTTTACATTCTTGAAGGACTTGCAGCAAGTGGCCATTATAATCATATTGGAGGTGGATCCAGTTTCCTCTGCCTTCCCTACGATCCTGAGTACCTGCAAGTACAACCTGGTGAACAGGGAAGGGCTACAATATATTCAACTGAATATCAAACTGGTAGTTTCCCACCACATAGCGGTTTACAGGATCATGAGGTTTCTTGTGCTGTCTGTAGAGTCTCTCGTCGAGGCACTATGCTAATAATTCCCGCCAAAACACAATGTCCTAGTGATTGGACAGAGGAGTATCAGGGATATCTGATGACAGCACATTATGATCATCCAAGTCCAAAAGAATACCTGTGTGTTGGTGAGAATGCGGAGCCAACCTCCAATTCTAACCCTGCTAGTCAGGACGCTGCTCTTTTGTACACTGTCGAGGTACGATGTGGTGTTGGCAACTTGCCATGTCGTCCATACATTAATGGAGATGAGCTGGCGTGTGTTGTATGTACCATATGAAGTAATAGAAGGAATTAATTTAAATACAAAATGCTTTTCACAGTCAAACCCACGTATCAAATCGTGTTGTAGAATATAATTACGTGAAGAAGTCTATGTAATTGTAATTGTAATTGTAATTGGCATGGTACACTCATGTTATAGTTTGCATTTCAGGCACGGTTTGCTACAACACATAAACACATCATGAGGTTTCACACTTTTGAAGTAAAACAAAAATGTTGATAATCATTTCAAAACGAATCAAATTTCGTACCATTCGAAAGACATTTTGTTTTATTTACCCTTGTACCACTATAGCTTGATCAGCTCCAAATTGGCGAAGCCTCATTACATCATCGAATGAATACAGAAGGACGCGAGCGCGCATGAATATGTTACCTTGCTGGCATGAACAGAGCCTGCTCACGACGCTTAAAAATTGAAGCCAAAAACAGATACGCATTTTAAAAAAAAAACAGCGTATCTACTCGCGTGTCAGTAGTGCGTCACTGAATTGCAGCCTCTGCGCGAGCCACGCTTCCATTTCCGGCATCATTGATTGGTGGTATTGATTCACACCCGTCGCATTGCGCTGTAAATCATCACGGCGTTACGGTACGCCCTCGACAATCCGACAATATCGCCATGGTGACGGTTCTATTTTTGGCTTCAACAAATTGTGTATTGGTATGTGTAATGAGCAGTCTCTAAGTAGTTAGTCTACGGGCATGAAGGCAACAAGCGCACTGTGCATCATATGTATGACGCGTGAGTGTGGCCAAACCGCGTGCGTGTAGTAAAAATCGCCTGTGTACGCTTGGATTACTTTTGTTAAGAGATGTTTTATAATTGTATATACCACTAAACTACTTGTTTCGATCGGATGCTTGTATTTGTCATTAAAATTGTGCTTTTTGGTGCAATATTTTGCATGTGCCCCTCGCCCAAAATATGTTTGTAATGTCATGATAGTCCTTATTTTTGAAAAAGCGGTAAACAACTTCGAAAAATGCTGGCCACAAAAATGGCGTCATTTTGTCCGGAATGTGGGCCGACTCGACAATTAATTTTGTAAGGGGACGATGCTGATTAATGTGGATATTTACCTCGCTAGGTACTATTCTGGTGTTACTCGCCAGTTATGCTCTCAGAATTACATCGTTAGTAAGTTACGCTACAGTTAGGGCATAACTACTAGGGAGGTAACTTACCTCCCTATTAAGTTACGCCAGTTTGGTGCACTCTCGGCCGTATTAGTTCAAAGGTTACAGCGCTTGATAAATTTCATGTTTTTAGGGTTGACAGCCCCCTTAAAAAGGGGGTATGCTGACATATTAGTGCGTTTAGCAATTCTTGGATTTGTTTAGGAACCAAGAACTACTGAAAGCAGTATTTTATTGGTTTACATACAATATTCTCAAAACATTTCTGAGAACTTATGATTTAATATTTGTACGTCGGGGCTGTAGTGTTGGAGTTATTAGCACTATATATTACTCGGTATTAACAGTTACTCTTTTGAATAAATATGTAGCACTAGTTCCATGCTGCTATTGCCAATCCAGAACGATCGTAGCGAGATATGACCGAATCCAGAACGATCGAGCAGAGAGAGATGCGTCCAAAGGGTGCAGTACTAGTATACCCACTGGCGATATGATTATACCTCCAAGGCCCTCAAATTAACATTCAATTTCCGCCAAACAGGCCTAGTATTTAATAATATATCAATTTCAATTCTGGATGACTACCTGACAGCGCCCAAAGCTGATCTGGATGGTGGATATTGGTAAATTTTATGAACAGCTGTTACTTCACTATCAAATAATTATTATCACAACCTGAGTGGTCCGTTCGTCCGTAGAACAGGGTTTTGTTCGTCGCCTTTAGGTTGAAAATAAGGCTGTTTCCTGTAGGCCGCGCGCGTTTCGTTTCTGAGCCACTTTAATCTCATTTCTGTTTCTTGTATATTATAGAAACTCTATATAATGGTATAAATAGTTGTATAACTCATACGCCTGCATTCACAAAGGTAGCTGAACTTTAAAACCTAGATTAAGACAGGGTTTCAGCCGCGGTCCCGGCTTAAGTTGGGACTTAAGCTAGGGCCGTGGCTTAGTCATATTCACAAAGGTTAGGCCAGGTTAACGTTAATCCACCATTGTGAACTTCGGGCCATAATGGTTATGTCCCTGTTTGAGATTGTCAAAGGTGTACGGTACGGATCTGCATTATAATTTGTATTATGTATAGACATACTAACATGCAAAATAAAGCAAGACGAAAATATTGAAGGTATTAAACTTCCTATCATAGATTGCAAAAGGGAAGCAAATATATCAATGTATGCTGAAAAACATAACAATCAACAATGAGCACATTAGATATAATGGCAAGATAAAAACCGGGATCATAAAGATTAATCAACTATTGGGTTAAGATGGCAAAATGTTAGATATAGACATTTTAAGAAGTAATGCCGGTGGCTTACAACGGTGGTTTAATAGTGGAATATTTAGCTCTTATTAATGCAATTCCCAAAGATTGGAAATGTGTAAAAACATCCTCATATCGATGTTAAATGTCTGTCTTTAAGATGACCGATATAGAGATATCAACAAGATCCGGTGATTCCAATATGCCAACATTACTGGCAGAGAAAATATCCGAACTTTTTTTCAAATGGAAATATGGAATATTATCCCATCTTTTATATTCTATATACATGTTACAAATGAGGGCAGATTGATATCACTCAATTGGAAAATCACTAGTAATATCTACCCTACTGATTGTGGTGAGAAAAAAGAGGATGACGATTATGTAATCACGTCAAATGTGTAATTGATGAATGAATATTGAATAATAAACTTAAAAGATAAAATTGCTATGTTTGTACTTATCCCCTTGACAAATTAATCGGCAATCCCAACTGGGAAAGCGTGCTTACGAATGAGATTTAGTGCCAGGCGGTTAGGGTTATGAACGCACGAACTCACGAACTCGTGCCAAGAATCCCGAGTTCGTGAGTTCGTGACTTGTACACTTTGAAAATAAAGAAATAGTAAAGAAATTTTGTTTGCAACACACGAACTCACGAAGTCACGAACTCGTGCCAAAAATCCGGCGGCTCGTGTTGACAACACACGAACTCACGAAGTCACGAACTCGTGCCAAAAATCAGGCGGTTGTGTTTGCAGCATATTAACACACGAACTCACGAACACACGATATCCACAAAATCAGGCCGTTGTGTTTGCAGCATATGAACACACGAACTCACTGGCTCCGGATATTTTCAGGAAAAGTGGCGGTTGGGTTTGTTTGCTAAAACTAACCAACTCGCTAAAAGTGAAAAAATTCGGAGTTTCATGAGTTCGTGACTTGGAGCCAAAATGTCTTAATTATTTCTTTATTTTCATAGTCACGAACTCACGAACTCGGAATTATTGGTACGATCGAGTTCGTGAGTTCGTGCCTTCTTAACCCTAACCGTCTGGTACTAAATCTCTTCCGTAACGTGCTACCAGCACCTAGTATTTTGTAGTACTTAGTGCTGTTAGCATGGTTAGGGTTAATGAATCAAAAGCAGCCTTCATATGAATAGGAGAATCAAAATAACCTGGTGTCCAAACCCCCATTATTTGGGAGAGAACCTACTTTTTTCCTGTTAAAGTAGTAATTCATAGATTGGCTCCTTAACACCATTATTCCTGGATTTGTCTAAACTTGTTAATGTTAGTTAGCTAGACTAATTAACCCGTTGTTGAGGGTAAGATGGTAAAAAGGGCGTACTGTGAAGAATATAAAGAGAAGCGGCATACATTATATGTACTATGTAGAACACAGACAACTAAAAGATGCAAGTTAACCATAGACTACCGACAGCGTCAAGGCATGATTAGAACCAACTGTCTTATTAGAGAGTCCTGAGGGTTGTTCCTCCACTCTTAAATTAAAGCATATGCTAGTACTTGTACAGTATCTGGAGCATGCTGTCGACCTCTGCAAGCCGTCCGCCAAGTATATGTCCCATGCGTGCTCTTTAGGGTTAAGGACATCATCAATCAAACATGTGTTAGTTTTCATTTCCAAAGGATATTATATATACATGTACAAATGTTTTGAACTTGTATAAATAAAGCATACTTTAGTGTCTCATGTGATTCGGATTGGAATGGAATGGTGTCATCAACAACGTTTCAAAGCCTGGGCTCGTAGATCATCCATGTCTATATCTTGTGACAAGTGAATCCTGCACAAATACAGGGTTTATAGGGTAACTTAAGAAGTACGAGTGCCAATAATAATAATCTCTATATCTTTTGACAACGTCATTCTTGCTAAAGTTCAACATAAGGGTAACATAAGAATTTCGAGCGCCACGGTCGAACTATCAAATTTATAGGCAAACGTATACACCCTCAATTAGAAAAGGTCCCCAACACGGGCGGGAAATCAAAACACCAAAAGGTATAATAAGCCTATAAACATGCTAAGAATATAATGTGATACTCAAAGCAATGTATACAGTAAGTATGTTCGAATAACAGAAAATGATTTTTTTTCCCCCCGTACATAATTCCCCTAATTAATTTTAGTTAGCATTCTTCCTTCATGTTCAATCGTCTCTATAGGAGGAGAAGGGCCCGCACGGGCCCGCGTTGTGGTTGCAAACAACACCCTTAGTCCACGCAAATGATTAAAACAGTATACCTGACTAACCCCTTCCCCGGGAATATAAGAATCTCGCACCGCTCTTCCTAGATTCCCCAGACCTATATTATTCATCGCTGTGAGAAATGAATACATGTAGGTATTTGAAACAACTTTGTTTACAGTCAGTCCAACCGTGGGGCATCCATCTATTAGTTGTAAGTATCATCGTGAATGTAAACATGACAAAATAGACTAAATTGTTTATAATTGATGTTCGTTTATTAGACCCCCGGATTTTTCTTGTAAGGTGTTGTGGGAATATATATATAGAGGCAAACTGCACGTTACCGGTTATCATTGACGTTGACACAGACAACGTGAACACGAATGGATATAAGCCAATAGTTGGTAAGTAAAAGTTAAGATATAATAATTATGACATGTATCATGTAAAAATGGTATACTTTCATTATGTAATACCGTATACATTTCAAAGAATTGAAACTGTGTGGCGAACGAAAGAAGCCGTTGATTGCAGCGTTTTCATTAGTTATGTGCGTAAAACAATGTGCAATCGATGAATAAAGTTACTTTAGTACTTGTACAATTGTACCGAATAATGTTTGATTACTAGTCTGCTATGTGTTACGTCACCTGACACCATCAAACATCTTGCAACTCGGTGGTATGGTACGATTTTGTTGTATGAGGGGCTCATAGGAACTAGTCGGGGATCTACGGAGGGTTAGTGTGCACCCGCCCCCCCCCCCCCCCCCCCCCCAGGACTCCCCCAAACCAACTTTTTTTTTACTTCCTATTATGATCCTAAGACATAATCAGGATGTTACCAAAAATATTTTCATATTGCTAAGGGGTTATGCAAGATGGCGTCCAAAATGGCCGCCATAACTGGTCAAATCTCATAAAATGACATATAGCAATCAAATTGTATAGTGAAAGTATAGTTTTAATAGTGGGGTGTATGTATTAGACCACTAGACACTCATATCCAGAACTTTTGCTTTGTTAACACACCTTAATCCAAGATGGCCACCAAAATGGCCGCCAAAATTGGTAAAATTCCATATATTGGCATATATAAACCAACATGTATGATCAGAGTATAGTTTTAACAATGGGATGTATGTGTTAGAACACTAGAAACTCATATCTAGTATTTTTGCTTTGTTAACATACTTTAAAACCAAAATGGCCGCCAAATTAATGGCCAAAAATGGTCAAAAGTGGTCAAAATTCCATAAAATAGCATAATATCAACCGAAATGTATGATAAAAATATAGTTTTAACGATGAAATGTATGTGTTAGACCATTAGTAACTCATATCCAGTATTTTTGCTCTGTTAACATAGTTCAAAATCCAAAATTGTTGCCAAAATGGCCCCCAAAATGGTTCCCGAAGTGGCTGCAAAAATTGTCAAATTCCATAAAATGGGATAATATCAACCTAAATGTATGATGAAAATATAGTTTAAATGATGGGATGTATGTATTATACCACTAATAACTCTCATCTAGTATTTGTGCTTTGTTAATATACTTAGAAATCCAAAATGGCCCCCAAAATGGGTCCCAAAATGACTGAACAAATTGTTGGAATTCCATAAAATGGGATAATATCAAACAAAATGTATGTTGAAAGTATAGATTTAACATTTGGGTGTATGTATTAGACCACTAGTAACTCATATCCAGTATATTTGCATTGTAATAACATACTTTAAAACCAAGATGGCCACCAAAATGGCCGCTGTAAATGTTAAAATAGTCTACATAAGTGTATGATAACCTCCAAATGGTCTAAATAATTACCACAGGAAGCCACTAATTGATCAAAATATGGAGTCTATACCATTCAATCATACCTTGTCACATACAGATACGTTTACTGGTGGATTAAAATCTACAGATATAATCTTTTGTTTGTTACAATAGTATAAAGTGTGTCTTTATAGACATTAATGAGCAGTCAAGACACATAGATCTTCTTGTGTACCCGCCATTTCGACCCCTCGTCTTGGGTGATACTTTATTACTATATAATAATAGTGTTGGGCAATGCCCCAACATTGTTCATATCTAATGTAACACTAACAATAAATCTACTACTGTTTTTTAGTTATTTTAACCTTTTGCAGCCATCTTGAATATTTCAAAATACTCAAACTAGATCTACAGCCCCTAGGCTTTATCATAGACAGTCATATATTGAATGCTGTCTTATTATATTTGGGGGTATTGGTATAACATAGTATGGTCATTTACAATACAAAACAATTGTTTTAGGTCATTTAACATCAATTTAACCACTCTGGAAGCCATTTTGGAAAGTGATACAGAGTCAAAATTGTCACAGAGGTGGGCCTTATATCTAAAAGCAATAGCTTAGCAGTTTCAAACACACTACTATTTGATGAATGTGATGTAATGTACACTCTTACAATATCTATTGTGGATTATCACACACTCATGTAGACTATTTGTATATTTACAGCGGCCATTTTGGTGGCCATCTTGGATTTAAAGTATGTTATTACAATGCAAATATACTGGATATGGGCTACTAATGGTCTAATACATACATCCTAATGTTAAAACTATACTTTCATCATACATTTTGGTTGATATTATACCATTTTATGGAATTTCGACAATTTGTTCAGTCATTTCGGGACCCATTTTGGGGGCCATTTGGATTTCTAAGTATGTTAACAAAGCAAAAATACTAGATTGAGTTACTAGTGGTCTAATACATACATCCCATCATTAAAACTATATTTTCATCATACATTTAGGTTGATATTATCCCATTTCATGGAATTTGACAATTTTGCAACCACTTTAGGAACCATTTTGGGGGCATTTTGGCAGCCATTTTGGATTTTGAACTATGATAACAGAGATAACAGGCCATTTTGGTTTTAAAGTATGTTAACAAAGCAAAAATACTAGATATGAGTTTCTAGTGTTCTAACACATACATCCCATTGTTAAAACTATACTCTGATCATACATGTTGGTTTATATATGCCAATATATGGAATTTTACCAATTTTGGCGGCCATTTTGGCGGCCATCTTGGATTTAGGTGTGTTAACAGAGCAAAAGTTCTGGATATGAGTGTCTAGTGGTCTAATACATACATCCCACTATTAAAACTATACTTTCACCATACAATTTGATTGCTATATGTCATTTTATGAGATTTGACCAGTTATGGCGGCCATTTTGGACGCCATCTTGCATAACCCCTTAGCAATATGAAAATATTTTTGGTAACATCCTGATTATGTCTTAGGATCATAATAGGAAGTAAAAAAAGTTGGTTTGGGGGAGTCCTGGGGGGGTGCACACTAACCCTCCGTAGATCCCCGACTAAACAGCGCTGAATAATTTAAAGTACTCTTTTCCAATACACCATACATGAAAAATGTAAACAAATGGTGACTGATTTACAATATATCCAAATGAGGCTTGTGCTAATTTCATATCAGTATTATAGCAGTGACAGATATAACTATTTATTAATTATAGATATATCATTTCAACCGCGCTAATTAGTAACTTTGATTTCATCAGAAATTCAATAGAAAATGGGAGAAATGTAGGCATTTGAATTTTGCATTGAGATGTACATGTATGTCAACTGCTTTTTACCAGTTGCCGTTGGTAGCTTTAAAAGTAACGCACATCCTTAAAGGGGCATTAAGAGATCCTTCATGGACGGAGAGCCCTCAATTTTTTCAGAATTTGGGTACTACATAATACGTAATGCATATGTACTAACTACCAACCAAAATTTGAGTTTCAATGCGATCACATCGAAACTACCCAATTTCATCTAAAAGGCCACAGATGGCTTCTTACTTATTTGTTTCATGTTTATTCAAAATAACCTTGAAGATTACCCATGGTTTGTTGCGTGATACATAGTCATGACCTCCCTGATTCAATTGATGGTGATTTTTAACCAAAGTACAGAAAAGTGAAAAGCACTAATTTACTTCGGAAATGCTGAGAAAATGTCTTAATTTTTTTAATTTTTACTGATTTTTTAAAATAAGTTTTTACATGAGAGGATTTCTATGTATATCATTTATCTAAACAAGGTGAAAATATTTAATTACATTTTTTGAGATATCTCTCTCATCTGTGCCCCTTTAATATTCGGAAATTCCGGGGTTCACTTACAGATCGAATAAGTATAATGACTTCGATAACATCCTCGTCTAGTTTACTTACCCAGGGAGAAATAGAGATAGTGTTACTCCCTAAGATTTATTTGCCAAACAACTGGGGGATAACTAATGGCGGGGTTGGGTAATACATTTTTGACAAATTTGTATGGGTATGTAAAAATGTAGCTTGTTCAATATTAAACAAATACTACATGATAGAGGGGAAATAGAGCACACTATATTCCCGAGGTACTGGCTACGGGTCTATCACCCCGAGGGAAAATAGTGTGCCCTATTTCCCCGATCATACCATGTAGTACGGTATTTGTTTTATTACACCTCACTGTGACTCTGGGGATGAGGTTGTAGGAAAATAGTCAAAACTATTTCCCTAAACTATTTCCCTAGGGAAATAGTACTTGTGATAGGAATTGGCCAATGAATTGGCATGATTAGTTCATGAATATTTATGAGGTGTAATAAACGAGAATATAACGTGTAATAAACGAGAATATAACGTGTAATAAACGAGAATATAACGTGTAATAAACGAGAATATAACAGGATCAGTGACCGCCTTATGGTTATCATATTATATTGTCTATTAAACGGATATGGCACCCTATAAGTAAGTTATTTATTCTTACTGATTTCACCACCGAAGTGTTTTCATAAAAGATTAGATGTATAAAACAACCAGTAATACAATTTATTCCAGATACAGCGATAAAGCAAAGTGAAAAACAGTGGATGCAATGTCGACGCCACATTATCTTACAAAATGGGTCCTTTTCGTCTGGCTTTTGATTTCATGTCTGGATGCTGACTTCTCAGCTGCTAGAGCTGCCGACAGAGACATCAATGGACGTGATTTGACTACGAATGTAAGTACACTTACACGAAGCTTTCTGAATAGGTTCTGAATATTGATTATAACAGGGGTTGCAGAATCATCCCGGATAGCATGTAATCTTTAGATATCAATTTAAACGTACCTTGTGAACAAATCTCCTCCAAAATTGAAATATCTGAACTATGAGCACGACATGACATGACTGTGTAAACATTGATATATAGATAAATAGAAAGATTAACGCCTTTTCCAATTGAATTGGCAATTCAATTATTCAAGTATCGTTCGAGTCCGGTCGAGTCCAACTTTTGTCGGACTCAGACTCGGCTCGGACTGGAGCTCTGACTCGGCCAAAAACAAAAGACTCGGCTCGGTTTGGACTTGTTAAAGGAAGGACTAGGACTCGAAGCCGGGTCCAGTTCATTCAAACCATATTAAATTTTAAATAATTTAAATTTTAAAATCAAAATTGCAGACTTGTACCCGAGTCCACTTCATCAGAGTCCGGGCTGAGCCGAGTCCTTTCGTTCACTATTGAGACAAATCATATCTTGCCGGGTAATCAAACATAGAAAATGACGATGTAACAATGCTCTACTTCAGCATTTGCATCACATTGAATTGAATGAAACTTTACCATAATATTTGATGCTATCTACTTTATCTCAAAGGATCGAAGTAAAAGGCAAGCCAGCACGGAACCATGTATGGGTGTTAGTTGTCCTCTTTCATCGAGTGGTACAACTGCAACGGAAGCATTAGCAGAACAAGATCAACAAGGCAAGTATTAACTCCTAACGAAGTAGATCTAACAAACTTGATATGAACGTATATAATAATATATGATCAAACTAAATGGGAAAATGCTAAGAGAGCACGTGTTGTCCAGTGGAACAGCGTGGGATTCATAATCATGAGGTTGTGAGTTATAGCCCGCCGTGGCCAACGTTTTTATATCCGCCTTGGGCAAGATACTTAGTCTCAATTGCCTCGACCCAAGCGAGATTGGGTAGGCCTAGCTGTTAAAAAAGGGTGATATTACAATCTAAGTGTTGATATTGATGTGCGCCTAGCCAGCAGCCACGTATATAAAGCGAAATGATTGTGACAATTTCCTAACGACTGCGTAATAATAATGGCAATAACGCGCCTGGAGCATCCGAAAAGGATGGATAAGTGCACGTTATAAATCCGAGTTATTAATGGTATTATTGCATGCTTTGTCGTTTCGGCAAACAACTTATTATAAAAGATACATAACACAATAATAATTATCATAAACATGAAACAGGTTGAATATATATATATATTTAGTAGAACTGTATCTTTTAACATGAAGTGCCAAATAATGGCACCGGAAGTAGCATTTGATGATAAAAACGGAACAAGTATCTATGACGAGGTTGAAGATCACCATCATCTCAGTTATACGTGTTGAAGACACGCTTGTAGAATTCCTTCCCTGACAGATCAGTAAAGTTGTTACAAGTCTTGAAGGCGTCATCATCCACCTAATACAAAAGATTGATAATCCACCTAATACAGCAGGTTGAATATAACCTGCAGAGCTAATTCTGCGCAGTCTGACTCCAAATATTAACTTATTTACACAACGTGAACGATTTTCATAATGCATTACAGCTATGTGTGCATCTGGCATCACTGGACGTATGAACGCCTTTTCAAGAGGACGAGATGGCAGAGATGGACGTGACGGTATACCAGGATCCGATGGACAAGGTTAGACAGAGCTTGAAACCGATGAATATCCATAGGTTTAAACCAGAGAATGGATTTTGATTATATAAATCCAAACTTGCTCAGAGATGTAGGAACTCAATGATTTCATCCTATTGCTGTTTAAAATTACTTTGAAATGATGAACCACTGCCGATGATGTACTCTATACTCGTTGGAAAGAATACCGCCCCCTTTTATGAACTCATGTGTCTGTAACCAGTAACCACTGATCTCCGAGAAGCTGCGTCGGTGCTAAACACTACAGTATAACTTACTGCAGTGTTTAGCGTTTAGCGCTACATACGGTACATTACATGCACACAACGTAGTAACAACGGTAGTCATTGGGTATTTAAAGTGAGAATTATTCTGTGAACTATTAGATATGTTACAAGTATGGGCGGTTTATGTCATGAAATCGTAAACTGTATCATCTGTAATTACTTATTGTACGGTTTTTCGGTGAACTCAGTGGATATTTTTGTCGCATTTTCTATTTTTATATGAAATAAACCAAATCAGACTTTTGACATTTGACCTTGCTATAAAATACCATTAACATAATAAATGATATATGTGTATTTCACACATAGGCCTAACTGTACAGTATAATAACTAGTTTGACAATAATAAAATGATAAATAGAATGGAATATAAACATTTTAGCGTGCTCATTGGTCAATGTGCGTATGGGGCATTGAACACGGTAATGAGGTATTTTGATTTCTGCACGTTCAAAATGCGGATGGATATAGTTACTTCATACTGTAAAGTCGCCGTGAAGTTGGTTCTCGTCTGCTATGCTATGAGTAAAACATAACCGAGAAGCTGCGTCGGCATTGAATAATTTCAAAAGTAAAAAATGCCGTAATCTTAAAGTATTTCATTCAGACCTTGAACTCCTTGGGTGTTAAAGGGGCACGAGATCCAAGAAGTTAAAACTCATAACTTTAACAGTTACTCTAATTTTTAATCAGGGTGTAACACAACCTTTACCAATCTACACATTATACATTTCCATTGTCATTGAAAATCACTTATTGAGAGCGCTATTTGTCATTTTAACACTCTTCATGTTTTTAAACTAGCCCAAGTGTAAATATTATTTGTTCGACCACTTACCATGCTTACCGTTTGTTACACTAAAGTCCAAGAAAATTGTCCGCTGTCACTTGGACAAGGTTTGCGGTTCAGCAGCGTCCTCATCTCATTTTTGTCGGTGTTTCGTTATTCTTGACAGTTATTCAGATACTTAAATAAAGTAGAGATTTTTTTCATTTGATTGAATTCTGGCTCAACAATAACAAAGGACAGAACTAAGCAGACGACAGATAGTTATCGTTATGTTAGACATTCTTACGTTAACAAAATCAAATTAAAATAATTACGATAATGTCATTTACTTTTTCTTCTTAGATGGGGCTCTTGGTGAGACTGGGTCACCAGGTGTCGTAGGTGAGAAAGGGGTCAAAGGTGACACCGGGGAACCTGGACAAGACATACCAAATCCGGGTAATGTCGGTACTACTTATGTCCGATGGGGACGAAGAACATGTCCGTCAACTGCCAATTTAGTTTATGAAGGTAATTTTAATTATTTCAATTTAAAGTTAGTAACTCGTCACGTTACATTTTCTGTAATTCATAGCTGGATCCGTGCTAGGGACAATCTTGTAATCGTTATGATTTTCTACTTTTTATAAATTACTTAATATTCCATGCTTGATTCGATTTCTTCCAGCGAAATCTTGGTCAATATTGGTTTTTATTTTAAGTAAAAGGGTAATAACGTTGTTTAGAGATACATTTTTTGAAATGCCTAAATGGGAGGATAATAACGTCTTATTTATGCGAATCAGATGGTGCTAAAATGTATTGTTACCTCTCCTCATCTGCTGATATAAATGCGTCGATATGACCGACATTTTTTGCAAACAACTGTAGGCTAATTATCGTTTAATTATTTTACATTCTTGAAGGACTTGCAGCAAGTGGCCATTATAGTCATACTGGAGGTGGATCCAGTTTCCTCTGCCTTCCCTACGATCCTGAATACCTGCAAGTAGAACCTGGTGAACAGGGCAGGGCTACAATATATTCAACTGAATATGAAACTGGTAGTTTCCCACCACATAGCGGTTTACAGCAACATGAGGTTTCTTGTGCTGTCTGTAGAGTCTCTCGTCGAGGGACTGTGCTAATGATTCCCGCCAAAACACAGTGTCCTAGTGATTGGACAGAGGAGTATCAGGGGTATCTGATGACGGGACATTATGGTCATAAAGGTTCAAAAGAATACCTGTGTGTTGGTGAGAATGCAGAGCCAACCTCCAATTCTAACCCTGCCGATCAGAACGGTGCTCTTTTGTACACTGTCGAGGTACGATGTAGTACTGGCAACTTGCCATGTCGTCCATACATTAATGGAGATGAGCTGGCGTGTGTTGTATGTACCATATGAAGTAACTAATAGAAGGAAACAATTTATATACAAAATGGATCTGCCAGTCAAACCTACGTATGAAATCGTGTTGGGGAATATCTTACGTGGAGAAGTCTATGCAATTGTAATTGGTATGGTACACTCATGTTATGATTTGTATTTCAGACACGGTTTGCTACAGAACATAAACACATCATGCGGTTTCACACTTTTGAAGTAAAAAAAAAATGTTGATTTATCATTTCAAAACGGTAGTATAGTAAACGATACGAATCAAATTTCGTACCATTCGAAATAGTAGGAGCCCAGACCTCGGATTTAGGAGTTGACTCATGACCTCCGAACATACTCTTACATTTTCATTTTTTATGACAGCTGCACATCCTATCTACAAGAATATTGAGTCCTGATCTTGAGATTCTCTTACAAACCTATGCTATGGCGATGATCATATTTCCCTATGTATTCACATAGCAGAAATGAATTAATAGAACCTATGGTATGTAAGGGACCATAAAAGTCAAAGGAAATGTCAAAATTACTTATCATTATGTATATTTATTTTTTTAAAGAACTACTTCACTCGTTATAATAGCTATTTTCATTGCAATGTCACGGATAACGGTCACAAGCCTTATGGAACATTGGAAATAGTTAGAAAAAAAATCAGAATTTTAGACCAATTTCTGATATTCTCCGTTGTTTAATTTTGATAAAATACCTATAACATTTTTATTATGAAATAAATTACTATCACGGCATGTAAAGCAGGTTTGGCCCATTAATAATCATATGTGGTAATATATACTTTGACATTTTTTCCAAATGATATAGCCATAATACTACCCCTACCCCTAACACGGGTTGTTTTATTTGATTTCATACATGTGAATATATAGGGAAATACAGTCATTACCATTTACATTATTTCGCAAGAGAATCTTAAGAGCAGGAATCTTTATTGTTGATGACAAATGCAGCTTTCATAAAATACACATTTAGGAGTATGTTCGGAGGTCATGGGTCAAACCATTAAGCCGAATTTAGAGCTCTGGGGCTCCTACTAAAATACATTTAGTCTTATTTGCCCTTGTACCACTATAGTTTTATCAGCTCCGAATTGACTAAGCCTCATTACAGCATCGAATGAATACAGATGGACGCGGGTGCGAATGAATATGTAACCTCGCTGGCATGAACAGAGCCTGCTCACGACACTTAAAAATTGAAGCCAAAGAACGGACAATCGCACCGTGACAAAAAAAAGATACGCGTTTCCAAAAAATAAGCGTACCTACTCGCGTGTCAGTAGTGCGTCACTGAATTGCAGCCTCTGCGCGTGCCGCGCTTCCATTTCCGGCATCATTGATTGGTGGTATCGATTCACACCCGTCGCAAAAGTTGCGCTGTAAATCATCACGGCGTTATGGTACGCCCTCGAAAATCCGACAACATCGCCATGGTGACGGTTCTATTTTTGGCATCAACAAATTGTGTATTGGTATGCGTAATGAGCAGTCTCTATACTCTATTTGGCTTCCTTCTGACAGTGACGTAGCTTAACAGGCGTAGCTTTAACGCACGCGTATGTATCTTCCGTCTTTCAACGCTCGTGTGTATACGCCAGCGCCTCCAGTAGGCGCCCGCGTTATGCGCTGCAATTAGTAGAATACGCAGTTACGTCACTGTCTCGTGATGGCCAAATAGACTATAAGTAGTTAGTCTATGGGCATGAAGGCAACAAGCGCATTGTGCATCATATTGGTGACGCGTGTGTGTGGCTAAAACCGCGTGCGTGTAGCAATAATCGCCCATGAACTCTTGGATTACTTTTGCACCTATTTTGAACTGATTAAACTATTAGTACGTGTTTGGCTGCGTGCAGGCAGTTAATCCTACCGTTTATTAATGGTATTTTGACCAATACATTTCAGATAATGTTTGGTGAAGAAAAAAAATATGAAGATTCGTGTAATTTCAAGTACGAAACCTAAGAAGAGCGCGTATTCCAATATATTTTCTGCTTATGTTTTGAAATGTATTCAACCATGTAACAGGCGTGACTTGCTGGATTCGACTTCTCCCAAGCTGTTTAAGTGGGGTACAAGTTGTTTTAAACATTGAACAACATTTCTTGCTCTGTATACATGTATAGCCTTTGGAAAGGTCAGATAACTGTTGGTCAGATATTTCGTGTTTAGGAATTTCAATCGTTTAATATTCGATAATGGGAGGGTCAAAGTATAATTTTGTAGCTTGCTGTTGTGGTTGCGTAGGACTTTTGCTTGCTATTTGGCATTACATTCGTAATGCAAATTAAGGAACAAAATTGTTTTGATATAATTATCTGCTTTATTATTCTCGGTATCGATATCTATCGATATACAATTTTATAGTTGAGTTGCTAACAATAAATATTTGATATATCATTTGTTTCGAGGATTGAAATCGTTGTACCATTATTGGCAAAGAGTGGATATATATATTTTGTAAGTTGTCAATGCGTCAATAATTTTCAACATTATGAAAATCAGAGGAATACTTCTTCCGCACACACAGTGATTATGGCATAACTCGCTGAGGGCGAGGTGGGCGAGTCGCCCACCCTGGGACATTTTGGAGGTAAAATTTTAATTTTTTGGAAGCCAAGGGGAGGGTGGGGCAAGGAAAATAAAGGAGAAATGACGGAAAAGAAGAAGATTTCACTATGCACTAAATAGGATATCCCCTACCCTTTTAGGTGGTATTATGCGATCTTTTCCACGAGACGCCCCTCTCAATCAATCAATCAATCAATCTTTATTTCCATATAAAAAGAAATACATCAAATCACAATCATATATATAAAAAACACAATATGGAGGAGTAGACTGGAAAGCCAATGAGGCCCGTTTTCAAGTGACATTGTCCCTAAAAATCAAGTTTTTGTTGGCAGACATACAAATATGAATTTCCTTTATACTTTGGTCATTGATAGACCTTTGGTCAATAAACACTAAAATGGAACTTTTTTGTTGTTTTTTGCCTTCGTTGCCATGACAACGACACATATTAGAATTTTCATGGTTTTTAACAAAATTTTCAATTTTTCAGAAATTAAAAACTGCTAATTTACACATATCATTTTGAACAAACAATACAACCAGGATTTTATTTTCATTCAAAAATATAACCATACATGTCTCAACTTTCATTCCATGCAACAAAAAAACTTGTGCAAATTGTATTATGGGATATACCATTATTTGAAAAAGGGGTGTTTTTCATAATAAATCGTGTGGAAAAAATACACCTTCGTAAATTAATCACAACTAGCAAAGTGGTGTTTTTTTTGCATTCACCTTCTACAAATGAAAGCTTGAGGGATGTCTGAATAATAATATATAAAAATATCCATGGGTAATTCATACCTGTTGGAACAGTGTTGCCAGAAAGTGTTGACTTTTTCCAAAAAAAATCGGTATTACATGGTATGAAAATACACGTTTAATTTCAGCAAACTATTTAATAAATCATCCTTGTTATGTCTAAAATAGAGAACATCTATTTTTGGATCAGGGATAATGTTGCTCATGTTTCAAAGTGCATATTAAAAAAAAGTGTTGCCAGGTAGGTTGAGTTTTAACTTTATTCATGGCAGAACAGACTCGTATTAAATAAACAGAATTCTTCTTAAATCTGCTTTTGACAGCTACATCCATTTACTGTATCACTATAAGTGATGTTTATTCACATTCATGTGTGAATAACAAAAGGATTTTGGAAAGGTATTAACCTCTAGTTTTAGAATATGGCTGATAGCAAATTCAAAGCGGTAGCTTTATATCAGTTTTCAGCCATTTTCAAAATGGCCGCCAAAATGCCAACATAAAGCACACTAATAAACTTATGATGAATTTTGGAAACTCTGTTGGATGTAAATAACGCAGTCTTGTATGTATTAGACCACTAGACACTCATATCCAGAACTTTTGCTTTGTTAACACATCAAAATCCAAGATGGCCGCCAAAATGGCCGCCAAAAATGGTAAAATTCCATATATTGGCATATATAAACCAACACGTATGATCAGAGTATAGTTCTAACAATGGGATGTATATGTTAGACAATAGAAACTCATAACTCGTATTTTTGCATTGTTAACATACTTTGAAACCAAAATGGCCGCCAAATTGATGGCCAAAAATGATCAAAAATTGTCAAAATTCCATAAAATAGCATAATATCAACCATAATGCATGATGAAAATATAATTTTAATGATGGGATGTATGTATATTGGACTACTAGTAACGCATATACAGTATTCTTGCTTTGATAACTTAGTACAAAATCCAAAATGGCTGCCAAAATGGCCCCCAAAGTGGTTCCCGAAGTGGCTGCAAAAATTGTCAAATTCCATAAAATGGGATAATATCAACTTAAATGTATGATGAAAATATAGTTTTAATGATGGGATGTATGTATTAGACCGCCATCCAAAATGGCCCCCAAAATGGGTCCCAAAATGACTGAACAAATTGTTGGAATTCCATAAAATGGGCTAATATCACCCAAAATGTATGATGAAAGTATAGTTTTAACATTGGGGTGTATGTATTAGACCACTAATAACTCATATCCACTATTATTTGTATTGTAATAACATACTTTAAATCCAAGATGGCCACCAAAATGGCCGCTGTAAATGTAAAAATAGTCTATATACATGAGTGTATGATAATCCAAAATAGATATTGTGAGAGTGTATATTACATCAAATCCACCAAATAGATGTTCTAAACTGGTAAGCTATTGCTTTTAGAAATAAGGCCCACATCTGTGACAATTTTGATTCCAATCACTTTCCAAAATGGCAGCCAGAATGGTTCAGTTGATGTTAAATGACCTAAAACAATTGTTTTGTATTGTAAATGAACACACAATTGTTTTGTATTGTAAATGACCGGTACTATGTAATACCAATACCCCCAAATTGAATGGGACAGCATTCACTACATGCCTATGATAAAGCCTAGGGGCTGTAGATCTAGTTTTAGTATTCTAAAATATCCAAGATGGCTGTAAAAGGTTAAAATAGCTGAAAAACAGTGTTAGTTTATTGTTAGTATTACATTATATATATATGATCACATTATTATATCTACAGCTTTTAAGCCATCCAGTAAATGTGTTTGTATATGTGACAAGGATGATTGAATTGTATAGACTCCATTTTGACAATTTCATGTTATTAAGATGGGCATTATAATGAACATTTCATTAAAATTATCTCCAAATGGCCAAAATAATTACCACGGGTGGCCACCAATTGATAATAATATATATGACCAGAATTAAAAAAATGGAGTCTATACCATTTAATCATACTTTGTCACCTACAGATACGTTTACTTGGTGGATTAAAATCTATATATATAATCTTTTGGTCATATCTAATGTAACACTAGCAATAAAACTAATACTGTTTTTCAGTTATTTTAACATTTTGCAGACATCTTGGATACTTTAAAATACTCAAACTAGATCTACAGCCCCTAAACTTGATCATAGACATATGTTAAATGCTGTCTTATTAGATTTGGGGGTATTAGTATTACATAAAATGGTCATTTAAACAATTGTTTTAGGTAATTTAACATAAACTTAACCATTCTGGCAGCCATTTTGGAGAGTGATACAGAATCAAAATTGTCAAAGAGGTGAGCCTTATATCTAAAAGAAAAAGCTTAGCAGTTTTAGAACATACTATTTGGTGAATGTGATGTAATATACACTCTTACAATGTCTATTGTGGATTATCATTCACTCATGTAGACTATTTTAACATTTACAGCGGCCGTTTTGGTGGCCATCTTGGATTTAATGTACGTTATTACAATGCAAATATACTGGATATGAGTTACGAGTGGTCTAATGAATACATCCCGATGTTAAAACTATTCTTTCTTCATACATTTTGGTTGATATTATACCATTTTATGGAATTTCGACAATTTGTTTAGTTATTTTGGGATCCATTTGGTGGCCATTTTGGATTTTTAAGTATGCTAACAAAGCAAAAATACTAGATATGAGTTACTAGTGGTCTAATACATACATCCCATCATTAAAACTGTATTACATCTTACATTTAGGTTGATATTATCCCATTTTATGGAATTTGACAATTTTTGCAGCCACTTCGGGAACCATTTTTGGGCCACTTTGGCAGCCATTTTGGATTTTGAACTATGTTAACAAAGCATGAATACTGGATATGAGTTACTAGTGGTCTAACACATACATCCCATCGTTAAAAATGTATTTTCATCATACATTTCGGTTGATATTATGCTATTTCATGGAATTCTGACCACTTTTTACCATTTTTGGCCATTCATTTGGCGGCCATTTTGGTTTTAAAGTATGTTATCAAAGCAAAAATACTAGATATGAGTTTCTAAGGGTCTAACACATACATCTCATTGTTAAAACTATACTCTGATCATACATGTTGGTTTATATGCCAATATATGGAATTTTATCATTTTTGGCGGCCATTTTGGCGGCCATTTTGGATTTAGATGTGTTAACAAAGCAAAATATCCGGATATGAGTGTCTAGTGGTCTAATACATACAGTACTGCGTTATTTACACCCAACAGAGTTTCCAATATTCATCATAAGTTTATTAGTGTGCTTTTTGTTTGCATTTTGGCGGCCATTTTGAAAATGTGCTGATAACACACAGAAAGCTACCGCTTTGAATTTGCTATCAATCATATTCTGGTTTCATGGATCCATACCAATACAAAAATCATTATTAGCCTTACTCCCTCGACATGGTACTGACCGACCCTACGGGCTCATGGACATTAATATGTTTACTATACTCAACATGGCATATGTTGCAATATTGCTAATTTGAGGTAAAAAAAGAGAACTCTGGCAACTTTAACAAGTACATTTCATATCATTTTATTGCAAACATTCACAAAACAAGTAATATCTTCAATATATCTCCTAATCAACGCTTATATATATGTAATTCACTGTTTAATTGTCCGTTTTTCGATAATAGGCATTTTAAGATTTTTCAAAAATACCTATCTTTCTGGAAACACTGCTGCCATGTTTAAAGATTACCCACACTTTTCTCATTGAAATTCAATTGAGCAACATTGTTACTCTCTACATGCAAAATATCTTTGAAAAAAAAGTGCCACTTTCAGGGTTAACGGTGATTAGATTTGGCTAATAATTGATAGTTTGTAAAAGGGACGAAACACCCCTATTTGGAAACATGGTATAGTCCAATTGCCAATACCAAGATTTTTTTTAAAATATGGATTAGTTTGACTGTGGACTGCCCTTTCATATATAAAAACAAGAATTTGTCAAAAGTATTTTGTATGCTACAAATGTGGGATCCAAGTTGAGCTAAAATTAGCATTTAAAACAGCAAAAAATGAGAAAAATCATCAAATTAATGGAATTGCCCGTTACCATGGTAACATACATGTGACACCAATTTTTTTTCCATATTTGTTGACTTTGACCATAGGTCCATCCATGCACAAGGTATGAAGAAAATTCATATTTTTCAGTCTGCCACATTTTTCAACATTTCCTTGATTCTTACTGAATATGGTTCTTAATGGTCTACCCCTTAAAACAAGCAATACATAAACAATCATTTTATACTACAATAAACAATAAGAAACCCACAACACCTTTATACAAGACAGAACAAGGACGGGCTCAAATACAAGAGATTACTCGTAATTTTGGATAAGGTTTTGCTTTAACTGGGTTCGGAAATGCTTTAACGATTTGGATTGTTTCATGTTTTTGGGAAGTGAATTCCAGAGAATTGGACCATTGGTTCGAATAGCACGGTCGGGGAAAGTCTTTTTGTTATTTGTCATGTTAAAATCATTGCCATGTCTTGTTGGGTAGTTGTGAACATCTGAACGCTTTGAAAAGAAGGTTTTAAAAGCTATGGGTAAATCATTTATGGAATATTTAAACATGAATACCCCAAGTTCCATTGTGTACATATCGGTTATTGTAAGAAAATCATACTTAGCAAATAAAGGTGCTGTGTGACTCCTATAGTGACTATTAGAGATGGTTCTAATTGCCCATTTTTGCAGTTTAACAAGTTTGTCTAGATATGATTTACAAGTTTTGCCCCATATAAGTATTCCATAGCTGAGATAAGGTCAAATTAAAGTACAATATAACGAGTGTAATATACGTGCTGGAATAGAATGCTTAAGTTTGCTCATGACACCAATATTTCTTAAAACTGTTTTCGATATGCAATCTATCTATCCTTGGGTTTTTTTTTAAAGCAGATATTCTTACCGATTTACATTTCTGATCATAAGTCATAAATGTAGTCTGAGTTACAGAGCGATACGATTCCTAATTTCTTAAAAATCATGGTTTTAGAGTGAATTTAGAATAAAAATAAACTGACCTGCTAGCAGGACAGTTTATTTTCACTCTTTAAACCATGATTTTGAAGTTGTTATGAATCGTATCGCTCTGTAATTCAGAATATATTCATGATTTATGATCAGAAATGTAAATCTGCAAGAATATCTGCTTTAAAAAAAAACCAAGGATAGAGGGCGTCCCGTGGCATTTATGCCTTTAAGATGTGTCGATAAACTAGAATCGGAAGGTATGCATGACAAAATCCTAAATTTAAAAGACTTGACGGTAAGAATAATTGTGTAAATGCCTAGGATTTTTTATTATTTATGATTAATGGGACATCACAATATTGTGATATGGAATATATTTAAACAGTGAGCTCCGGAACGATGTCCCGTTTCACTTGAGGGCGCTAACATTGCATTTTCGCTCTTCAATCCTACTTAATTTTCATAAAAATTAACATCTTAACAAATTGGGAGCTGCCTGGGTACCAGAATTCTTCGCGGCAGCTAGTCCGATGGTTTGATCTCACCTTTGACCCCAACATCTCGCAATACAGGTTCTTTGAGCCTGTATACCGCGATCAGACTAGCAATTTCTAGGCGAGTTTACACCATTTTTCGGCATAATTCTGTTATACCCTACACACCTACATCGGTAGTACGCGTCGTTCTTAAAAATCATGCACTATGAATACCTCTGTGAAGGGTATAACAGAATTACTCCCATTTTTCGGGTAAGTGTGATAATTTGTACGTTAAATAGTAAGGTGTTATATAGGATTTCTTTCAATACTTACAATTTCGTTGACGGAAGGCCGTTCCCTTTGAAACGCAATCCCGTTCCCAAGCCCGCTCTCTATCGAAATATGCTAGGACAAAGGAAATACTTACATCTTTGGGAGAATTATGTTGTTGCCAATGCATATTATTGTCATGCTAATTGGGTGTTCAGAGATTGTCATGAGAAATGTGATAGACATGGTCGAGCAATTATACTATTGAAGCAATATTTGATGATTCAAATGTCGGAGAATCCATTTGTGGTATCAAATGTTACCTAAACATGCTGAATGCAAACCCAACGACCATCCGCTGTATATCAACAAGCTCTCGAATCACCAACATAACATCATCAACAACCTACCAGCATCTATAAGCAGACGGATATCCGACATTTCATATGACAGAGAAACATTCGATGACGCCGCGCCAGCATACAACAACGCCTTAAAATCTAGCGGGTCCACCCAGCACTTATTGTACACGGAAAAGCAACCTAAAAAGACGCGACATCGCCAGCGGAATATCATCTGGTTCAACCCACCATACAGCAAAAGCGTATCAACCAACATCGGCAGATCCTTCTTGAATCTCATCGACAAGCATTTCCCAAAGGATTCCAAGCTTCACAAGATATTCAACAGGAACACCGTCAATGTTAGCTACACAGCTGCATGCCCAACATAGCCAGTATCATCAAGACCCACAATAAGAAAGTCTCATCGAACACCAACGAAACCGTGCACGAATCAACGCCGAAAACATGCAACTGCCCCTAAGGCAAGAAGAAAGACTGGCCACTCCAAGGAAATTGATTAGCTCCGAGCATCATCTACAGCGCCGAGATCACATCAACCAACAACAATGTCACCAAGGAATACATCGGACTCACGGAACCTCCCTTCAAGCTGAGATACTACAACGACATGCAGTCCTTAAGAAGTGAAAAACACCAAAACAGCACTGAGCTAAAGAAGAAGAACCAACCATTCACCATCATTATAGTGTATCATCACCAGAGCGCGTGCATACGTCAACCTTTGAGCTGCACCGCGGAAAAGCTGTACATCATCAACGGCGACAAAAGTAGACTCCTCAACAAAAGATCTGAGCTTGTTTCTAAGTGCCGCCATGAAAACGAGTTCTACCTTACGAATTAATCCAGAGGCACCTAATTACAACCACGATCGCAATAAGTGGCATCTACAACCACGTCCGCAATAACCAACGACTTTTCCGGTATACATAGAATAATAAATTACAGTTGTCTGATGATCGCACAAGCGTGAAACTCGGAGTAGCAACTACCGCTCCATATAGTTCACCTTATAACTTATACTTTTAAATATATCACTTTAATAGTTCAAAAGTTGCAGCGCTTGATAAATTTCATGTTTTTAGGGTTGACAGCCCCTTAAGGGGTATTTATTGACTGGTGACAATGCGAATGATTGTATGCTGACATATCAGTGCGTATAGCTATTTTTATATTTGTTTGGAAAACCAATTTTATTTTTTCAAATTCTTTTAAAGTGATTGAAACACGATCTGACTTCAATGCACACAGTTAGATCGAAGTATTTTTATAATAAAAAGAAATAAAGCAGATCAGCATAAGACTGATGAGGTTCCACACGGTATCAAGTCCATTCAAAAATACCACTACCCCATCACACCAACCGCGAAAGACGTGAACCGCGTATTGTAGTTTTGAAGATATAAATCCCTTTCTTGAGGTTTGGAGCGAATTCTAAATCGGTGGTTTGAACAAAAGAAATCGATTCAAGGACATTGTGTATAACCCGATTGACTGTTTACGTAACAATAGGCCTTTACAGATCCCCTTAGACTACATTGTAGCCGTAGGGTCTCCATAGTTCGATGCAACGGAATATACAGCTCATTCATTTTGCACTGAAATCGCAAAAGAAGAAGAAAACACATGATTTAACATTCAATAAAAAATAACGAGCGGTAAGCAATCTAGCATATTTCTAGAAATATAAATGTAGTGAAAAACAGAAAAAAATTATCGCGCTCGCAGGATTCGAACCCCTGACCTCGTGGTTGTCAGACGTACGTAAGGACTCATTTGTTCACAATGGCTTTTTCTAATATTTCTTCTTGATTGTATTTATCTATATTCTTTTTTGTATTGCTGTTTTTAAAAGGACCCGGTTATTGCAGACCAGTGCAGTAATACTATTATCGGTTCTATCGGTATTATCGGGAAAATTCTGAACCACTATTATGATAAGAAGAACATCAGAGAAAATGGAGGAAGAAATACCTGTTTCTCAGGCAGCATATCGCACTGGCCGTGGAACAACAGAACATGTATTTGCATTGAAAATACTTGCTGACAAAGCAATCTTTTCATCTGATTAGGAAATCAACAATTGACTTCTCGACATGTCAAAAGCTTTCGTCACTATTGAAAGAGACACCTTAATCAATGATCTAAAACAAGTTCTTGATATGGATGAACTGCACATGTTCTATATTCTACTAAAAGATGTAGAAATAGAAGTCAAAGGTGATGAAATTACAGGGAAATCTTTTATTACGAACATTGGATCCCACAAGGTGACTCAGCAAGTACGTTGTTATTCATTTTTTATCTGGCAATATCACTGAATAACATCACACCGACACCGTCAAATGATCACAACTATTCATGTCCTGATAAACTCACAGAACTAGTGCCAATACTCCTCTAATATCTCAAGATCGTACATACTGCAGACCGAATGACAAAGAACCCTACCATCATGCTCAACAATACGCTGACGATAATGGATGGATAGCAATCAGGAAACAATACTTTAAACTATGAAGAATGATATACCTAACACTTATCAAACTGTGTTATACATTTCACAGACATAAATTACGCTAATGATCTAATTCATGAAGGGCGCCGCTCATTAAATGACGTCACTCGCATCATCGGGTTTTCCCGATGTCAGCGGAAAATTCCAAATCGATTCACTGGTAAATTGACTTCGTACATTGTACGGCTGCGCAGAATATTTTGCTAGCCAATGATTGCCCTCGTGTCAGTTTTTCTGTATTAGCGTGAATCGATATATCGACCTACTTTTTACCAGATAAAATTGGTCAAGTCAGTCGAGAGTAACAGAATATTAAAAGTCTTCTTCCGATATTTTCGGAACGCCAAATTTGTAATTTTTTTATTTGATTGAAATTCTAGGTCGGGTAAAATGATGTGTGTATTTGTTGTCTGTGAGCTTTTGTGAATTTTTTCCCGAATTGGAGTATTTTTTAATTGAAAATAGATGGTTGAAATTAAACGTTGGTTCCAAATTCAACAGACAGCACATGTATTTAGGTACACAGCAACAGCAATATTCAGGCACCATTTGAGAAAAAACGGTACCCGACTAATATCAGGGATGATACAGAGTGATTTTGAAATGTGAGGACAATTTTTAATGCATTTTTGTCAGTTATGTGCGAAGCACCGCGCTCCGCGCTAGCGCGGACAGGGGGAGTCTGAGGGGGTATGTGCCCCCATGAGCGTTCGATTTTTTTTCTTCAATTAACGAACCCATTTGGTGCGATTTGGTGTGTACTTTTGACCGAATTTTATTGCTAGGACATAGTAAACCGGGACAGTGATAACGAATAGGATGCGCAGAAACCGAATGGCGCCATAAACATGCGCGATAATGGCGGAGAAAACACGAAATGGGATAATGATAAAAAAATGTGCAACAGTCCGTGTTTTCAACGCTTCAACATGTTAGAATGAGTATGATAGGATGGAACATTAAGGTGAAACGTGAATGAGTCGGTGGTGGTAGAGATAAATGTCGGGTCTCTATACAAGAAAGTGTACGGGGACGTGTACGGGCGTGTAGCAGGGATGTACATGTACGCATCTGCGCATTGAGATCACGGCGCTGGCAGCAAACAAACAAAACAAAAAGGTACAATCCACAAACAAATCAAAATGTACCAATAAAAACTAGTACTACATGTATACAGAAAGAACAATTAAGTAGGAAACAGATGAGTCTTCAGTTGTTTTTTGAAAACTTGTAAGGATTCACAGAGTCTGATGTTGTTGGGTAGATCATTCCATAGTTTAGGACCAGCAACAGTGAAAGATTTATCTGCGGCAGAGTTTTTTGTACGTTGAACAACTAGGAGAGATCGATCAGACCCAGATCGAAGACCAGGTCGACCAGGTTCATAATGAGCAATGCACTGATTCAGATAGATAGGTCCAGTATCATTAATACATTTATATATATGAACACACAGTTTGTAGATAATACGCTGTCGCAACGGGAGCCAATGAAGTTCTTTGAGCAACGGAGATGCCGAGTCTCTTCTTCTGCCTCCACAGACAAGGCGCGCTGCCCAGTTTTGTAATGATTGTAATTTGTTGAGATCAGATTCATTTGAACCAAAAAGTAGCGAATATCCGTAATCAAGTCTAGAAAGTATGAGTGCACGAGCTACGTGGTGGCATGAATTGTAGTCAAGAAAACGGCGAATTCTAGACATGTTGCGGAGATGGAAGCTTATATTACGACGGAGATTGGCAATATGGACTGACATAGACATGTTAGAGTCAAAGAGAACGCCTAAATTACGCACACTTGTTGTCGGTTTTATGGAACTATCTCCAATGTTGAGTTCAACAGTAGGCATGATACGTGTGGAATGAGGTGACCCAAGAACCAGGAACTCAGTTTTGTCCTCGTTTAATTTCAAAAAGTTCTTGGTCATCCATGATTTTATCTCCGTAATACAAGAAGCAATTGACGAAAGTGCATTGTTGATAGATGTCTGATCTTTGGGATTGAAAGTGGTGTAAATTTGCGTATCATCCGCATAAATATGATACGAGAGACTGTGTTTTTTAATGATTTGTCCAAGTTGCAGAGTATAAATAGTGAACATTTTTGGTCCCACAACCGATCCTTGTGGTACACCACAATTTAAAGGTTTCGACTTGGAGAGTACATCATTAATAAAAATGTCTCATTAATTCCAATACATTGATTTAGTCTTTGAAGCAATATTTGTTGATCCACTGTATCAAAAGCGGCGCTCAAATCTAGTAACACCAAGAAAACCCCTTTTTGTTTGCTAATTGCATACATAATGTCATCCTTAACTTTTAACAAAGCTGTCTCGGTGCAATGAGCAGCTTTATATGCAGATTGGAAGGTTCATTCATTTGGTGCAGGTCCATATGATCAGCAAGACGAGATGTGACAACTTTTTCTATAATTTTGGAGAGGAAAGGCAAATTCGACACCGGACGATAGTTTTTGAGAATATCATGATCCAAGGAAGCTTTTTTGAGAATAGGTGTTATTATCGCGTGTTTCAGCGAGTCAGGAAAACAACCAGTAGATAACGATGTGTTGACAATATGAGTAATGACAGGTAGAAAAGTTTCAATGTTAGACTTGATTAACCATGTTGGCACTGGGTCTAGGCTGCATGATTTGGCTGGAGTTTTACTGATAAGTTTTCTTATTTCGTCTTGTGAAGCCAAATTGAATTCACTGAGTTTATGCGGAGTAGATTTAGAAGAGACACCATTGTATGGATGTTGTTGGTTCATGAGTTTGGTATGTATGGCTGTAATCTTATTAGAAAAGAAATCTGCAAACTCATTAGCCAGTACCTGTGCAGATTCATGAGTAGGCAAACACTTGCTACTCTTATTAAGAAGTGTACCAACTGTCTTGAACACACTTTTGGTATCAGCAGCGTGTAGTTTGTCAGCATAGTGTTCTCTTTTTGCACTTTCAATAAGACTATTGACAAGTTTACGCTGATCAATATAAAGAATGCGATGAACTTCCAGACCACTTTTGCGCCACATCTTCTCATATCTTCTGCGTATCCTACGTGCTTCATGGATACCAGTGTTGTACCAAGGTTGACGAAGCCTAACTTGACGTATACATTTTCTGACTGGTGCACGATTATCAAGAGTACGACATAATACATCATTATAACATGTTACAAGCATATCCAAATTACTCTCAGCGAGCACATTTTCAAACTGTTTTGACAGATCAGTACAAAGTGACATATAATCAATTAATTTGAAATCACGAATCTCAGCAACAGAGCTGGAATACTCAGGTTTACACATATTCAAGGTACAACAAACAACATAGTGATCAGATTCAGTGCCGAGCTCAGTTTTTTGGACCCAACATGATTTGATAAAAGAGTCATCCTCATGGCAGATAACTAAGTCCAAGGTATGACCACTTCGGTGAGTAGGCCCCGATACAAATTGTTGAAATCCAGTGCTGGTCACTGATGATAGAAATGTGGATACTTCAGGTTTAGATGGTAGATCAACATGTATATTAAAATCGCCAAGGACGATAGTTTTGCGTGTACGTAGGCTTAAACTACCCAGAAAAGAATCAAATTCATTGAGAAATTGTGAAGTTGTAAAGCCATTTACACGCGATGGTGGTGGTCTGTAGACAACAATATAAACAATATCCTTCTTCTTATCACAAAACATAGCATGTTCAAATGTAGTACAGGGCTCCGATGACAGAATAGAAAAATGGGTGAGTTTTATAAGTGCCTAACAGAGGTCTATCAAGTAATCTAGGAGTTAATCACTCCAAAACAGAAGAATATCTCATCAGAAAGAATGGTCCTCAGATTCGAAAACATGTAATTACTTGGGTTCTCGGTTGGACACTGAACAAGAAATCACAAGAAGAAAAGGACTTGCATTTGATGCTTTTAACAAGATCAAGATATTTCTAACAAACAGAAACTCAATTCTTGAGAACAAAATCAAGAGATTTAATGCTTTTGTCAGCACAATATTTCTTTATAACTCGGAACTATGGACTATGACTACCAAAATGGGAAATGGTGGATGTTACGCAACGCATATTTCTAAGACAACTCATGAATGTGAAGAAAATGGACATGATAAAGAACACAGATCTATTTGAACGAACTAAGACACATCCCTGGAGTCAAATCATAAAACGATGTAGATTACGATTTCTGGGTCATCTACTCACAATGGATGCTGGAACTCCAGCTCGTAAATGTTTGGCAGAATACCTAAATCCAGCAATTAAAGACATTCGAACCCTTTTTGGTCATCTCGTTTTTATTATTATATGTCACATAAGGACGCTTAAGGGGGCTGTCAAGTGTCATTTCGTATTTTCCAGGAATTTCACTTTCTTCATTTTTCAAAACTTCAGAGGGTTATCTATCAGTACATGCAAAGAGATTTTCAATTTTGAAATTCAAAAAGCCTATTTAGAAGTATTTAAATCCCTTATTGGGATCATTGACAAAGTAGAATGGAAAAGTCTGCCCGCAGGGGATCAGCGAAACTTCCATGCGCCGCGTATCCCGTGTTTTGTTTTTCACGCAAATTAGCACGCGCCAGTTCGCTTAAAGGGAGCACATACCCAAATAGGTATCGCGACACGCTATCGTCGCGATCAATCAAAGTTGAGTACGTCAATAGTTCCTATTTGGCGGGAAAGAGAGTTATTTTTTGACGGTTTATGATATAATTTTTCACTAATATGTTGTGTTTGAAATGTGTAGTTGATGTTCTGACATTTAAACTAGGTGATTTGAGGTCAATTTTAATTTCACGGACCGATTTACACACGCGGTGATATCCAGACCGGAGACCGAATTTAGGTAGGCATATCACTACGTTGTTATGCGGCGGCTTATAGCAAAAAAAAGTGCACGAGAAAGTTTCCTTCGTATTCAGATATGTTGTAGATTACCCTTGTGAGTAAAACATATCAAAATTTCATTGAACCAAACGCACTAATATAGAAACTAGAGCCATTTAAGTAAGCCTTTTTTAACAGTAAAGTCTATGGAGAGCGTTTTGGTGCTGTGCTCCCTAAAATATGCGACGCTGTGGTTTCGAATGCCGCCAGCGCGTGCTGCGTTACCGGCTACGTTTTTTGGTGCGTTTTTTAGGGCTTGTTCACACGCATTATTTAAGCATCGGAGGCCCGACTAATCAAACCGTCATGTTTGCCTGGTAGTGGCTGAGCCTGAAGCAAGTAAGTAAAACAAGGCTTTCGGACAAGCGTTAGTGTCAAGGAGTTTGGAAAGAAGGAAAAAAAGATAAAAAATAAAAGTCAAAGAAAGATTTTGAATACATGATCGGAGTGAAACATTATAAAAAGACTTACACAGGGTTTTATCCGTTATTATTGTTATCTTCAGTAGTTAGGCAACTATTTTTAAAAGAGATCCAACCGAAATGCTTAATAGAGCTATTGTTATAACACTGAACAATCACTATTTAATAACTATCTTCGGTAGATAGCAAACCAATTTTAAAGGGATCCAAGTCCATTCTAATGGAAAATACTCATCATTCAACTACTGTGAAATGTGATCCATTACCTGCCAGTGGCGTATCTGATGAGATCATTTGTCAGAGGGGGAAATGGTATCTTCCCGGTAGACTTTAACTTTACCAGGCTGAGAATTGCCACCGCCGCGACCGACATTTGAATACGGGGAGGGGGGGCTCGTTAAGTTAGGTGGTTTCCTCAACATCCACCCCATCCGACTCAAATTGGAGCCCTCGCTCCCTCGATCCAACCCACTGTATTTACAGAAAATAACACGTTTTAGCCCGGTAGTTTGAGCTGTTCTTCCCGTTCAAATCCGTCAAGGGAGGGGGACACTCTGCTGATACGGTACTGTTACCCGTTCGCTTGACAGTTTACCCATATAGACCATTCCTAGTCATTTTACAAACCGTTAATTATATTTTCCTGCTTCATCGTTAAACATTGTGTTTAATGTTAGACCTAGATATATTTCAGTTTCTTTTTCAGTGGCGCTGGCATAACGAGGGTCAAGTTCAGGTGGCATGTTTTGGCCTTTTACTATGATGAAATCACAATTCGTGACGTGACTCATATTAATCAGAAGCTTACCCGATTCCGTCTCTTTTAATATCTGAAGTAGGACAAGAGAAAACTTGTAGGCCTACCAAACGACAGGTCATAATTAAATCTTCATCCACATTTCTCGTTTTCTCTCTAATGTTTCCCATTTTGTTCTCGTTTACTAAAGTCCTTTATCTAGGATAGGTGTTGATTTTTACACCCAGACTATTCACTAGCTGCGCCACGCGGTGCCTTTTTAAATGATCACATTGATAAAGACTCGACTACACTGGGCCTATAATAATAAACTCTGATGATTAGCAGCAGATGTTGCGCACAAAAATTAATACACGAGCGTCTAATCTTTGTCAACCGGTTCAACGCGCACGCGTCACCATTTATTTATTTGTTTGCCTATATCCTATCTTTCGGATAATTTTGTGGAAATTCACGTTTGTTGCATTTAAAAATCCCATTTTGTTGCCTTATTTGGTCAATAAATGAAAAAGTATTTCAGATATCTAAAACAAACAAAAAATTGAACCCGGGGAATTTTCTTAAGATTACACAAACCGTACACATTTTCACATTGACACTTTTTCAGAAAATATGTTTTTGGTTACCTTGTCCGAATTGAAGACTGGTCAAAATTCTCGTTTTTTATGACTTTATCCAAAATGGTCATTTTTAGAGCAATTTCATGGTTCATGGTTAGGTTTATTGAACCCTTTCCTTCAAGAAAATGTATACTTTTATATGGAATATATGAATAATGACGCAGTTTTACGGAACCTATTTCTGACACTTGACAGCCCCCTCAAAGGATCAGAAGTGTGGTTAACTCATAAAGGCTACCCACTCATGATAAATATATAGACCACAATTACTGCCAACCATATTGCTATACCTTGGTCGTGCCACAAGATGCATTAGGTATGCAAGATAACAATGTACATTTCCCATTCTAGCGGATCCACGTCAGACCCATGCACATGATTTCAATGGTTTCAATTATGCATTCTTCTTATTCTGTTAATACCAAATAGCCCATCATTAAAAATAAAAATACCACCTTATATAAGGATGTATATTATATATAAATATACAACACGTTATAATGTTTTGATGAATCCAAGTGTGTGAAAATGAATTTTCTAACGAAGCGTACATGTAGGCCTAATAAAATTGGATGAATGCAGTCATCAAACAGATAAATCGTGTATGTGTATCGAGGAAATCTGTTGGTTTATTTCACTCTTATCGTTCGTCAGTTTACTGGTAAATTTTCAGTATGTTTATTGCAAATTTGTACCAGATTCTACTTTACAGGATAACATCCAAGTTGAGGTACTGTATCACCTTTTCATTACGTTCCAGTTACCTGTATAGTTTAAGCACAAGTTTGAGATATTTGCTGACAGATTGAACTGGCCAAGACGCTAGTATTTGCGTGTGAACATGGTATGAATAGTATGAACACCCTGGACCAGCTGCCTGGACGACCCAAAAGGCAGTTAACACTCCGGGATGTCCCTTGGCACATGTGTCGATCTTTAGCCCCATTGGGCTAATTTTTAAACTAAAATCTGCTCTTTATCGTAACTTCTCTCGAAATTTAAACTTTTTGTTTGACAAAATCTGAAATGGGACTAGTTTTTTAAACAAATTGAGGTTCAAACATTGACTTTCTTAACACAAGAACTTCTTAAGTCCGATACCGGGACATTTGATTGCCGCGAATTTTAAAAAGTGCATGTTGAGAGATGGCGGTTTTTATTCTTTTTTGTCATAGGTATAATGGTTGGTTCTATATAATTGCGCAATTTGGGCACGAAAATTAATTTTCGAACATATTATGCAGAATGTTGTGCTTGGGGGACCCCTCTTTAAAAACGTCCAACCTGGAGTCACAAGTCAATTTAGGTATAAACTTCGTCTGTAAATGTTTTAAAAGAGGTGTCCAGCAAGCACAAGATTGCCCATTATATTTAAAAAAAAGTAATTATCAAGCCTAAATCGTGTAGTTATATTTAACAAAACATCATATTTATCATAAAAACGAATAAACATTGCCATCTCTCAACATGCAATTTTTAAAAGTTCGCGGTCATCAATAAGTCATAATTATACAATACACTTACGCAAATTTGAGCACCAGTAACCTTGACGTCATTGATACCGGGACTTTAAATCACCGCGAATTTTTAAAAACGGCATGTTGAGAGATAGCAGTTTTTATTCGTTTTTATGATAAGTATAATGCTTTGTTCAATATAATTACCCGATTAACTCTCGCTATTTATTTTTTTCACATCTTATAACGGGCAATGTTGTGCTTGCTGGAAGCCTCCTTTAATAAACTCCCAGGGTGTTCAGATGGTGATGACACTACCAACCGCTCTGTCAACCCCGGGGATTGAACCCGAATTGTTCGCCTGGCAGACGAAGCTGCCGCGAGAGTGTGGCTCACCAAAATATGTTGGTTCTCGTGTAACCGGGGTCAAGGCGGAGAGACCGGCCCTTAGCGTGGATTTAGATTCATGTTCACATTCTCTGAATTTAAAAATGTTGATACCCTTAGCATGGTCCCGCGTTGTGGTTGAAAATAACACCCTTAATCCGCGTTTTCGTTCACGTGGATGATTAAAACAGTATACATAAGAAACTAGCACCGCTCTTCCTAGATTTCCCAGACCTATAGTATTTCATCGCCGTGAGAAATGTATCCATACATGTATGTATGTGGAACAACTTTGTTTACAGTCAATCCAACCGTGGGGGCATTCATATAAGGCAAACAAAGAAGGTTATGTTGCCCTCAGTAACCGATCCTAAAATTGCAAAAATTAAGGTCGGCTTCATTTTTTTCTTTCTTTTTTTCTTTTTCTTTTTCTTCTTTTTTTTTCTTTTCTATTTTTTTAGATTTAAATTTGTCCTTAAAGGGTCTAAATGTAACTATTTCTTGCTTGAAATGAATATGTTAGCTCTAATAAATGTTTTAAGACTATAACCACACTAGCAACATTTGTTAAATTGACATACAGGGTGTCCCAATACAAATTGTAACGCTCCATTATGTGATCATAACTTCCTAAATACAAGTTAGAATAGAATAACTGATACAGCACAATAATGGCAAATTAGTTGGCTATAATTTGAAGAAAACCGCGTTTGATTCGGTTCAGTAATTACGAAGAAATGTACGATTACGTAATAGTAGTCGAAGAACACTTCCATCCAAGTTTGCTCATAATGAGTGATTCAGAAAACACAGCCAAACCATTAATAAATACTTCTCTCTCAAAGATAATATTCATTACATTTGTTCTCGTTCTCTTTTTTTCTTTTATTCTCTTATTCTAAATAATAATAGCCAGTTGTTAACCAACTTCAACATAATATTGCCTACAAAAGTTTATCGGTATTTTTCACGTTTAAAACTTGATAAAGGTTGAAGTTTGCTATCGCCCATTTTGCGCAATAATAATTGTTATTTAGGACGCGATGAGTTTAAATCTTCACTCAAACCATGCCTTTATGATTTAAATACAGACAATGTCCTAATCAATTTTTTTAAAATAACATTTGCGAACAACAATAGTATATACATCAATTAAGATTGCCATTGTTTGGTTTAAGTATAGCCTGAACTCCAATTCAACCATCTTTTTTCACTTTCTCAAGAGACTTTATTATTCTCTTTAGATTAAAAGAGTCAATTGCAATATCTCTCCTTATAATGATTTGTATTGTTTTTGATAACCCTAACCGCACTGAATCTCACTAAATCTCACTGCCAGAAACTATCTCCAGGCACGTGCTGCTGCATTGCCGCGATGACGTCACCTACCGCGGGCATATGTGGCCACGGAGTTTGTGGCCGCATAGCCGCTAGGGAGTTAGCTCAGTTGGTAGAGGGACAGACTTGGGTGCGAATGGTCCCGCGATCGAATCCCGGGGGGTGCTGGGTGATTTTTCGGGTAAAAAAATTAGCACTTTTTCCCCCCTCCCCCCGATACGCACAAAAAACTAGCTTTACTGGTTAGGGTTTTAATAAATGTCAATTTTTGATGTGCAATCCCTAACCGCACTGAATCTCACTAAATCTCACTGCCAGAAACTATCTCAAGGCACGTGCTGCTGCATTGCCGCGATGACGTCACCTACCGCGGGCATATGTGGCCACGGAGTTTGTGGCCGCATAGCCGCTAGGGAGTTAGCTCAGTTGGTAGAGGGACAGACTTGGGTGCGAATGGTCCCGCGATCGAATCTCGGGGGGTGCTGGGTGATTTTTCGGGTCAAAAAAATAGCACTTTTTCCCCCCTCCCCCCGATACGCACAAAAAACTAGCTTTACTGGTTAGGGTTTTAATAAATGTCAATTTTTGATGTGCAATCCCTAACCGCACTGAATCTCACTAAATCTCACTGCCAGAAACTATCTCAAGGCACGTGCTGCTGCATTGCCGCGATGACGTCACCTACCACGGGCATATGTGGCCACGGAGTTTGTGGCCGCATAGCCGCTAGGGAGTTAGCTCAGTTGGTAGAGGGACAGACTTGGGTGCGAATGGTCCCGCGATCGAATCCCGGGGGGTGCTGGGTGATATTTCGGGTCAAAAAAATAGCACTTTTTCCCCCCTCCCCCCGATACGCACAAAAAACTAGCTTTACTGGTTAGGGTTTTAAGTGGATGTTATGAATATCACGATCAATTATTACTCAGTTCTCTAATGATATGAAGAGAAGTATTAACAGTGCTGGCTAATTGAAAAGAGAATGATGATTTTGTGACAACCCGTTGCGCAAGAGAAAATCTGTATACTTCACGAATTTACAAACTTGGATGGAAATGTTCTTCGACTACTTCTACGTAATTGCTCATTTCTTTGTAATTACGGAACCGAATCAAACGTGGTTTTCTTCATATTTTAGCCAACTAATTTGCCTTCATTTTGTTGTATCACTTGTAGTTAGGAAGTTACGATCACCTAATATAGCGTCACACTTTGTATTGGGACACCCTGTTCATGGGCTTATACCTATTTTGTTTTGACATAAACCATATATTTTTTCAGCCCAAAAAAAAGAAGATAACCGACCGACCAACCCAATTTTAAATTTTAGGGCAACACAGCAATTTATTTATATTTGCCAAAGTATATTCTTGAATGGTAACATGACGACGCAGACTAAATCGTTTAATTGTTGTTCGTTTATTCAACCCTCCGGGTTTCACTTAGATGGTGTTGTGGGAATATCTCGTATACTGTACGTTACCGGTTATCATTAAAATAGACGCCGTTAACACGAATGGATATAAGCCAATAGTTGGTAAGTAAAATTTAAGATATAAATATGACATGTATCACATAAAATGGATATATACTTTCATTATGCAATACACATTTCAAATAATTGAAACTGGGTGGTGAACGAAAGAAGCTTTGGATTTTAGTGTTTTTATTAGTTACGTGCATAAAACAATGTGCAATACGATGATTGAGAAAATGTCTTCAGAAAATGGATGAATTGTATAAATGAAAAATTTTCAAATCGAAGTTTGTGTGCGAAATATCTCGAAAAATACAGCTTGAATTAGTAAGATTTGTGGACACGATATTGGTACAGTATTTATCTCCGCTGAGTTCGAGTGACTGGTTATTTGGAGAATTATGAGGGATAATGTTCCCGCGATAGGGATATTTATTTTCTATTCCGACATCGTCACATCAAAGAAAATGGCGGCGATTCTATTTATTGTACCCCCGTATATCACCATAATGTTTTATATACTCCATCCGCTCCGTCGCTGATCGCAAGCGTGGATCACCGTTTTTCCAATCAAGGGGCGTAATTTTGTTTTGTTGTAGTTTACTACTCATGTGTGTGGGCGGAAAGAGTTCAAGCGTAATAGAGCATGAAACTAAAACTATATGAATCCCCCAATCCCAAACGCCACTACGCGCAATTGAGTTTGTTGAATTTTGTTCACCGCTAGGCTATGTACCACCCCTAGAGATTGCCTCAGAAAAAAATTGTGTTTGCGATTTCGTCTTTATTAATCCATCAATGGATTCCGGATTTTGTGAGCATGTACAAATCGCAAATAACTTGGACGAGTTCAAAGTTGGGGTTAATCTGCCTTATAGGAGTAAAAATATTTTTTTGCCTTGAGAAGCATATTTTTCTTAGTAAAATACAACGATGCATGCTCGGGGGTGGTACTCACGTATGTAAGGCATACGGGGACGTGCCGCTCCAGTGGGTCGTTTTTTCATGAGACATCCTTAGCCATGGGTAGGCTTTTCAACTGAAAAATCCTTAGACATGGGTCTATCCAAAATCACCCTTAGAAATGGGTATAGGGGATTTGATTCTCCAGCGGCACACCCCCGACCAAACCAAATCTGAGTACCAACCCCCCCCCCCCCCCCCTTCCCGGGGATACATGAGCGTTGCTATTTTTGTTTGATGTTTACATAACAAACATAGTCCCCCGACTTGTCGCGGTTTTAGTTATACCATTGTAATAGGCCTACTTGCTATACGTCACCATACTTGATGTATGAGGGCGAATCTTTGCTGTATAGATAATCAATTGTTTGATGTTTACGTAACAATTGGATGCCTTTTTCACTGAATCACGCTGGGCCCATTACGTGGAAAGAGCGTGGACATTTACATAACAATAGTGATCACGTATCATACATGACTTCGACATAGATGGCGATAGTGATGAGCTAATCGATGCGTGCAGAGACGGTCGTTATACACAAGGATAATGTAAGTATAGATAAGTAATTGCCCATCTCTTTTAAATCTTTCACGGTCAACGTCCACCGTCATTGGTCAAAACCAACGCTATTGTTAGGTCTGTAGCTAATTTGCATAAACTAGACAATCAAGCCGTTCATTCAAACAACTTCCCATAACATATAAGGCCTAGTCAAAACAAACACTGTGTTACCCTTTCAAAAAGACTGAACATTTGTTTGCAAAATCTTGGGTCGGGATTTTTTTTATAGGCCTAGCACAAGTACAAAATTAGCAAAAATATCGGGACTATTTTCAATAATTTTGTTCAACATAAAACCGCTAATATTTCCCCTTAAAACATAACTCTGCCCTACACCCTTTTATTTTATTCACTGAGTTGTTATTCTAAATTAATGAATAGGCCTATGCTTCAAACATTTACATCAGATTTACATTTAGTACATTTTTACATGTTTGTATCCGATCCAGGGGTAATAGTTTTTGCTGACAGTTACTTGGACAAAAGTATTTACCCTTGACTTGAGTAAAAAACAACAACAAACACAGGTGTACGCCCCACGCACCCCTTAGTCATTCTTTGACAGCTTGCATATTGACCTCTATTCAAGTTTAAAATGGATGAGTTTGAAAACAAATCGACCAACTCAATCGGAAATGTTTAAGATTTGGAAGGGTAACGTAACGATGTTTTTGGCCTTTGGATACAATCTTGACAATAGGCACCAATTATCTGCGCTCATAAAAACTCCGTAACACCCTGACACAAACAAACATTTTCTAGAGATCAATTGGATCAATAAACTTCCACTTCAACATCAAGTAGCCTAAACAATTTTCTCGCCATCAAGTAGCCGTCAATTTCCAATGCAGACAGGGCTGGACTCGGATGAGCATGATGAGATGGATTCGCCCGTTGGTATCTATTTCCAAGTTTTAAAAATCATGAATTTACAATTGATGGAATCATGGAATGGAATGGAATATACTATACTATACTATACTATACTATACTATACTATACTATACTATACTATACTATACTATACTATACTATACTATACTATACTATACTATACTATACTATACTATACTATACTATACTATACTATACTATACTATACTATACTATACTATACTATACTATACTAAATTAATAGACTATAATAGAATATAATAACCCCCTCTCAAAAAGGCTACACAATTCATACAAGACACCTCTATCAACAATAGTATTTTTACACGTACCTCGGATGTATACAAGACATCACACCCCGCACGTACAGGTTTGTGTTACTGCGCTTTCAGTTTTATGTTTGGTACAAGTAAAGTCCCGGGCGGACAAGGGGGGGGGGGGGGGGGGGCGGTGGCACTCAACTTTGTTAGTGGTAGGGTGTGTCGTCCAGGGTCTCAAAAGAAGGAGGGGTGCTTAGGAACTGGGCTGAGAGAATATTTTTTATAAAGGTGTATGTTCCGATCACGTTTTTGGGGCTTTCACATCAAATATCAGAAGAATCCCCATATTTTTCTCATTATGTCTGTAAAATCTTAGGAGCCAGAAATGTTCCATTTAGAAATCATAGGGTAAAATGTGGTGAATTACTGTCAAAGGTGGTTAACCACCAAACAGTTTGTGTACTACTCAATGGGCAAATATTTTGTGACCATGTGCTTCTCAAAAAATAGAACCGTTGGAGTTATGCAACTCAAACTTTGAAATGCGACCATTTTAAAGATGACCTTTCATGTAAAATAGAAAACATCAAGTTGAAAATCGGGCCAGCAATCGGAACATCTACCTTTAAGACTGATTTTCTCGAAAAATAGATCTTTTAAAACACTTTTCACACGCGGCTATTACTTTTAGTTTTACCATTATACAAAACAGATTTTCAGAAACCTTTCCCACCTTATCTCATGAACTATTGAACCCAAACTAGACAAGTTTGCACTTATTTTAATATTGTAATGACATTCAATAATTTTAACATTTTTCAAAACATTTTGGGAAATTTCGGAACTGTCGTCTGCAAACGCCTGCCGCGAGGAAAGTGTTAAATAACTGGGTTGTTTTTAATATTTGATTAGGGAGCAAATCAAAACTCGACCGCGCGACAACCGGCGGTTCCGCCCGGTTTGACCGCATATCATTGTTTAGAACAATAGAAACCGGCTGCAACCTCACGGAACTTCTGCACGGAACAACCGGTGGTTGCCGGGCGGTCGAGTTTTGATGTGCTCCCTTTAGAATGAGTAGGGTCTACGCAGTGGCGTGGCATGACCAGTATAGGCCTATAAACAGGGCGGGTGCAAGAAACACAATGATTGCCTGATTGGCTTTTAACCAATTATACTTTAGACCAACTTCAAGCCAATTTTAGCTAGTTGTCGAGAAATAACCGACATAATTATACTTTAGACCAACTTCAAGCCAATTTTATCTAGTTGCTGTCGAGAAATAACCGACATGACTATAGTAACTCAATACTGAAAATTTGCAATTCACACTTAAATTTGCCATGATTGACTCTAAGACTAATTTCTTAAATATCATAAACTTAATTTATTAGGCACACTCGCGGTACTTATATGGCATATGATTCCCATTGCTAAATGAATCATAAGCAATTTGAATAAACTGTTGTATGAATATCATTTTTTTATTGGGACGGGGGCGGAAGCTGTTGGAATTTTACCGTCGAATCCGGATAAAAACACTGACGCGCACCCCTCTTGATTAGAAAAACGTATGACCCCCTTATTTGTTGTCAATTAAAAACTGCGTGATCCCACTCATCAATTACTCCCGTCCCGACCCGGTGGAAATAATAAACGGTTCCTAATAATTTTAGTTTCGAATACGGGTATATTCTGTTCAAATATCACTATTAATTTAAGTTAGCTTTTTATTCATTCAGCAGGCGGCAAAAAAAACCATGTCTATGCAAAAAAGAAACCCTATTGTACGGTCGGTCGGGGGCTTTTTTCTTATTTTCCTTTGACATGTTTGAACTGGAAATGACCGTAAAATAAATAAAATCTAATTTCTTTACGGTGAACGGTGTCAATAGATGTTTCACATTCATTTACGGTCTAGGCGGTGAGTTGTAGGCTATGGCGGCACCAGTATCATAACAGTCTATGGGGTGGGGTCGGAGTGGGGTTTGGTTGGGGCAAGTTTTGTTAGTCGCATGAAGAAAGAAGATGCGCTGGCCTGGAAGCGCGCACATTTTTTTCCACAGTCAAATTTTGACAAATTGCAGGGGCCAGTGCCTCTGGTAATTTTTGTAACCAAATATTTAAAAAGGAGAGAGAAAGGAGAAAATAGAGAAAGGAGAAAGAGAAAAAGGGGAATAAAAGGGAATGAAGAGAGTACAGATATTTACGCAAGTAAAGGGGTCTACCGTTCACATGTCACATGGTAATGTCGCAAAAAATAGCTACAAATTCAGCTAAAAATCATGTTTTAATAGTGGGCTAATTGAAAATAATTTCAATCAATGGCAATGCCCCTTGCAACTCGCAACAAGATCACTTTCATTACATTTTGACAAACCCTCGTATGTTCTTGTTCAATCACCACTAGGTTCAAGCAGCACACGCTTACTATTTTGAAACTGTCCAAAGCTTCATGACAATAAATCTTCAATTGAATTATAGTTATTTAATGTATCGATAAATGCATTCAATGAATAGAATTAGTTAAAGAATAAATAATCAGAAATTCATAAATAATGAAAACAACCCATCGATTTATCTATCAAATATATTTGTAAATGTAATCAAAAACAATGAACAAGAAATATAATAATCAATCAATGATTAAATTTGTTTTATTTTATTGAAATGCGATTGATAGATTACTTGAATAATGACTAACATTTATATATTTATGTTTGCTTTTAGTATTAAATAATATTAATGAATGAACTGTTGGAATAAGTAATAGACAACATCAATAAGTTAATAATTAATTAACATTCTTATTAATAAGTTAATTAATTAATTCGAGAATAAATAAATTAATTATAGATTGGTATAGTGATTCATCTAAATAATTAAGTTGATTTAATTGTATTTTCTATTCATTTACTTGATTTTCAAATAATGTTAATAAATTAAGTGTTTTGCATAATTAATTAAGTTATTTATTTATATTTATATAAATTAATAGATAGATAAATACATTCATACAAATGATGGAATATGTGTGCTATGTATAATATCGTGCTGTATTTTTATTACAATACATTTCCATTTATCCAAATTCAATGAAGTTTATTCAATGAAGGCTATTAATTGAAAATAATTTAATAGGTATAGGTCAATATAAATGCGTAAGTGTTGTTTTGAGAGAAATTAGACAAATCAATGCACGCGCGCTGACGTTGATGTGTGAATAATGGTACGACCCTGCAGGGGGTGCTATTGTGAGTATATCAACATTTGCGCAAGTGCATTGATTTTCTATTTTTTCGAGAAACAAAACATACGCATGTATTGACCAGATTCATACACGACAATAATACAAATCAAAATTCACAATTTGAGCATAATATTGATCTCCCTTATAACGAATAAAAACATCATCAAACATGTTAACAAGTTTGCTACCACTACCCGCAGTAAAAATCGGCGAACCCGCTGTGCCTGAACAACAAATCAAAACAAAGCGCACGATGCGCGCATTGAAGAATATTGGACGCATCCGGGTACTTTGGTCCCGGGGTTGTTTTAGAATGATCCGTCCCCTGAGTGTTTTAACATATAATTTAGAAGGTGTTTTTTAAACAGTATTATGCGGTTCATCCTCATCCTCATCCTCATCCTCAAATTTTTATTTTTATTTTTATTTTCATTTTCATTTTCATTTTCATTTTCGTTTCCATTTCCATTTCCATTTCCATTTTCATTTTCATTTTCATTTTCATTTTCATTTTCATTTTCATTTTCATTTTTATTCAATTATTCATTCTTCGATTTGATTCCACTCGATATGACTTTACTTGAGTCTTGACTCAACGTATTCAATGTTAATTTAATTCAGACCAGTTTTTCCGAGTCTAATGATTTATTCATTTCACTTACTCGGCTTGTTTGTCTTATAAAGTATAATGTCGCCCTCTATAGTTGAAATAATATAAATGCTATGTTAATCTGCTATATTTTGAGATTCCGGCACAACAAAGAATAACGCCTTTTCCAATTGAATGGGCAATTCAATTATTCAAGTATCGTTCGAGTCCGGTCGAGTCCAACTTTTGTCGGAGTCAGACTCGGCTCGGACGGGGCTCAGACTCGGCAACAACAAAAAAGACTCGGCTCGGTTCGGACTCGTTAAAGGAATGACTGGACCCGGCTTTGAGTCCTAGTTTAAGACCATATTACATTTGAAATAATTTAAATTTTAAAATCAACATTGCAGACTTGTACCCAAGTCCACTTCATCAGAGTTCGGGCCGAGCCGAGTCCTTTCGTTCAATATTGAGACAAATCATATCTTGCCGGGTATTTAAAACATAGAAAATGGCGATGTAACAATGCTCTACTTCACCATTTGCATCACATTGAATTGAAGGAAACTTTACCATCACATTTGATGCTATTTACTTTATCTCAAAGGATCGAAGTAAAAGGCAAGCCAGCACGGAACCATGTATGGGTGTTAGTTGTCCTCTTTCATCGAGTGGTACAACTGCAACGGAAGCATCAGCAAACCAAGATCAACAAGGCAAGTATTAACTCCTAACGAAATAGATCTAACAAACTTGATATGAACGTATATAATAATATATGATGATAGAATCAAACTAAATGGGAAAATGCTAAGAGAGCACGTGTTGTCCAGTGGAACAGCGCGGGATTCATAACCATGAGGTTGTGAGTTCTAGCCCGCCGTGGCCAACGTTTTTTATCCTTAGGCAAGATACTTAGTCTCAATTACCTTAGACCCAAGCGAGATTGGGTAGCTGTTAATAAAAAAGGCTGATATTACAATATAATGTGCTGATATTGATGTGCGCCTAGCCAGCAGCCACATAGATGAATCGAAATGATTGTGACGATTTCCTAACGACAGCGTAATAATAATAATGATAATGGCAATCGCGCCAGGAGCATCAGAAAAGGATGGATATATGATATATATATATATATGGGGAAATGCTAAGAGAGCACGTGTTGTCGAGTGGAACAGCGCGTTATAAATCCGAGTTTGATTTGGTATTATTTACATGCTTTGTCGTTTCGGCAAACAACTTATCATAAAAGATGAATAAAACAATAATAATGACCATAAACAAAAAAAAACAGGGAAAGAATATTACCTGCAGATCTAATTATGCGCAGTCTGACTCCAAATATTAACTTATTTACACAACATGAATGATTTTCACCCGGGTATTTTCATAATTCATTACAGCTATGTGTGCATCTGGCATCACTGGTATGAACACCTTTTCACGAGGACGAGATGGCAGAGATGGACGTGACGGTTTGTCAGGATCCGATGGACAAGGTTAGTCAGTGCTTCAAACCGATGAATATCCATAGGTTTTAACCAGAGAATGGATTTTGATTATGTAATTCCAAACCTGCTCAGACATATAGGAACTGAATGATAATATTCTATTGGGTTTTTTTTAAAACCAACCCAAGTGCAAATATTAATTTGTTCGACCACTTACGTACCGTTTGTTACACTAATGTCTCGCACGCATAATTCTATCTCAATTATTTATGCGCGAGACAATTGTCCGCTGTCATTTGGGCAAGGTTTGCGGTTCAGTAGCGTCCCAGTCATCTCATTTGTTTCGGTGTTTTGTTATTCTTAACATTTATTCAAATACTAAATTAAAGTGGAGATTTTGTCATTTGATTGAATTCTGCCTCAACAATGACAAAGGGCAGAACAAAGCAGACGATAGATAGTTATCGTTACGTTAGACATTTTTACGTTAACAAAACCATAAGATATTAAAATAATTATGATAATGTCATTTACTTTTTCTTTTCAGATGGGGCTCTTGGTGAGACTGGGTCACCAGGTGTCGTAGGTGAGAAAGGGGTCAAAGGTGACACCGGGGAACCTGGACAAGACATACCAAATCCGGGTAATGTCGGCACTACTTATGTCCGATGGGGACGAAGAACATGTCCGTCAACTGCCAATTTAGTTTATGAAGGTAATTTTAATTATTTCAATTTAAAGTTAGTACTCGTCACGTTACATTTTCTGTAATTCATTACTACGAGCTAGGGACAATTTTTGTAATCATATTGATTTTCTTTTAAAAATACCTTAATATTCCACGCTTGATTTCTTCCAGCGAAATCATGATCACGGTTAATTTTTTTAAAGTAAATAAAAGTGTAATAATGAGAGAAACATTAACGTCTTATTCATGCGAATCAGATGGTGCGTAAATGTATTGTAACCTCTCCTCATCTGCTGATATAAATGCATGTGGCCGACATCTTTTGTAAACAATTGTAGGCTAACTATCGTTTATTCATTTTACATTCTTGAAGGACTTGCAGCAAGTGGCTATTATGCTAGTATTGGAGGTGGATCCAGTTTCCTCTGCCTTCCCTACGATCCTGAGTACCTGCAAGTACAACCTGGTGAACAGGGAAGGGCTACAATATATTCAACTGAATATCAAACTGGTAGTTTCCCACCACATAGCGGTTTACAGGATCATGAGGTTTCTTGTGCTGTCTGTAGAGTCTCTCGTCGAGGCACTATGCTAATGATTCCCGCCAAAACACAATGTCCTAGTGATTGGACAGAGGAGTATCAGGGATATCTGATGACAGCACATTATGATCATCCAAGTCCAAAAGAATACCTGTGTGTTGGTGAGAATGCGGAGCCAACCTCCAATTCTAACCCTGCTAGTCAGGACGCTGCTCTTTTGTACACTGTCGAGGTACGATGTGGGGTTGGCAACTTGCCATGTCGTCCATACATTAATGGAGATGAGCTGGCGTGTGTTGTATGTACCATATGAAGTAATAGAAGGAAACAATTTAAATACAAAATGCTTTTCACAGTCAAACCCACGTATCAAATCGTGTTGTAGAATATATTACGTGAAGAAGCCTATGTAATTGTAATTGTAATTGGCATGGTACACTCATGTTATAGTTTGCATTTCAGGCACGGTTTGCTACAACACATAAACACATCATGAGGTTTCACACTTTTGAAGTAAAACAAAAATGTTGATAATCATTTCAAAACGAATCAAATTTCGTACCATTCGAAAGACATTTTGTTTTATTTACCCTTGTACCACTATACCTTGATCAGCTCCAAATTGGCGAAGCCTCATTACATCATCGAATGAATACAGAAGGACGCGAGCGCGCATGAATATGTTACCTTGCTGGCATGAACAGAGCCTGCTCACGACGCTTAAAAATTGAAGCCAAAAACAGATACGCATTTAAAAAAAAAAACAGCGTATCTACTCGCGTGTCAGTAGTGCGTCACTGAATTGCAGCCTCTGCGCAAGCCACGCTTCCATTTCCGGCATCATTGATTGGTGGTATTGATTCACACCCGTCGCATTGCGCTGTAAATCATCACGGCGTTACGGTACGCCCTCGACAATCCGACAATATCGCCATGGTGACGGTTCTATTTTTGGCTTCAACAAATTGTGTATTGGTATGTGTAATGAGCAGTCTCTAAGTAGTTAGTCTACGGGCATGAAGGTAACAAGCGCACTGTGCATCATATGTGTGACGCGTGAGTGTGGTAATAATCGCCTGTGTACGCTTGGATTACTTTTGTTAAGAGATGTTTTATAATTGTATATACCACTAAACTACTTGTTTCGATCGGATGCTTGTATTTGTCATTAAAATTGTGCTTTTTGGTGCAATATTTTGCATGTGCCCCTCCCCCAAAAATATGTTTGTAATGTCATGATAGTCCTAATATTTGAAAAAGTGGTAAACAACTTCGAAAAATGCTGGCCACAAAAATGGCGTCATTTTGTCCGGAATGTTGGCCGACTCAACGTGATTCTTTATTTACAGTTACCTGTGACCTAGCGAGTGACGACACATTTTAAATATTACGGAGGACCATTCACGTCAGAATTTTATAGTAAAGTATAGGTTAACACTTGGCATATGCGACAATTAATTTTGTAAGGGGACGATGCTGATTAATGTGGATATTTACCTCGCTAGTTACTATTCTGGTGTTACTCGCCAGTTATGCTCTAAGAATTACATCGTTAGTAAGTTACGCTACAGTTAGGGCATACCTACTAGGGAAGCTACCTCCCTATTAAGTTACGCCAGTTTGGTGCACTCTCGGCCGTATTAGTTCAAAAGTTACAGCGCTTGATAAATTTCATGTTTTTAGGGTTGACAGCCCCCTTAAAAGGAGGTATGCTGACATATTAGTGCGTTTAGCAATTCTTGGATTTGTTTAGAAACCAAGAACTACTGAAAGCAGTATTTTATTGGTTTACATACAGTATTCTCAAAACATTTCTGAGAACTTATGATTTAATATTTGTACGTCGGGGCTGTAGTGTTGGAGTTATTAGCACTATATATTACTCGGTATTAACAGTTACTCTTTTGAATAAATATGTAGCACTAGTTCCATGCTGCTATTGCCAATCCAGAACGATCGTAGCGAGATATGACCGAATCCAGAACGATCGAGCAGAGAGAGATGCGTCCAAAGGGTGCAGTACTAGTATACCCACTGGCGATATGATTATACCTCCAAGGCCCTCAAATTAACATTCAATTTCCGCCAAACAGGCCTGGTATTTAATAATATATCAATTTCAATTCTGGATGACTACCTGACAGCACCCAAAGCTGATCTGGATTGTGGATATTGGTAAATTTTATGAACAGCTGTTACTTCACTATCAAATAATTATTATCACAACCTGAGTGGTCCGTTCGTCAAAGGTGTACGGTACGGATGTCCCGATCTGCATTATAATTTGTATTATGTATAGACATACTAACATGCAAAATAAAGCAAGACGAAGATATTGAAGGTATTAAACTTCCTATCATAGATTGCAAAAGGGAAGCAAATATATCAATGTATGCTGAAAAACATAACAATCAACAATGAGCACATTAGATATAATGGCAAGATAAAAACCGGGATCATAAAGATTAATAAAGACTATTGGGTTAAGATGGCAAAATGTTAGATATAGAAATTTTAAGAAGTAATGCCGATAGCTTACAACGGTGGTTTAATAGTGGAATATTTAGCTCTTATTAATGCAATTCCCAAAGATTGGAAATGTGTAAAAACATCCTCATATCGATGTTAAATGTCTGTCTTTAAGATGACCGATAGAGATATCAACAAGATCCGGTGATTCCAATATGCCAACATTACTGGCAGAGACTAAATATCCGAACTTTTTTTCAAATGGAAATATGGAATATTATCCCATCTTTTATATTCTATATACATGTTACAAATGAGGGCAGATTGATATCATTCAATTGGAAAATCACTAGTAATATCTACCCTACTGATTGTGGTGAGAAAAAAGAGGATGACGATTATGTAATCACGTCAAATGTGTAATTGATGAATGAATATTTAATAATAAACTTAAAAGATAAAATTGCTATGTTTGTACTTATCCCCTTGTCAAATTAATCGGCAATCCCAACTGGGAAAGCGTGCTTACGAATGAGATTTAGTGCCAGGCGGTTTGGGTTATGAACGCACGGAGTCACGAACTCGTTCCAAGAATCCCGAGTTCGTGAGTTCGTGACTTGTGCACTTTGAAAATAAAGAAATAGTAAAGACATTTTGTTTGCAACACACGAACTCACGAAGTCACGAACTCGTGCCAAAAATCAGGCGGTTGTGTTTGCAGCATATGAACACACGAACTCACTGGCTCCGTATATTTTCAGGAAAAGTGGCGGTTGGGTTTGTTTGCTAAAACTAACCAACTCGCTAAAAGTGAAAAAATTAGGAGTTTCATGAGTTCGTGACTTGGAGCCAAAATGTCTTAGATATTTCTTTATTTTCATAGTCACGAACTCACGAACTCGGAATTATTGGCACGATCGAGTTCGTGAGTTCGTGCTTTCATAACCCTAACCGTCTGGTACTAAATCTCTTCCGTAACGTGCTACCAGCACCTAGTATTTTGTCGTCCTTAGTGCTGTTAGCATGGTTAGGGTTAATGAATCAAAAGCAGCCTTCATATGAATAGGAGAATCAAAATAACCTGGTGTCCAAACCCACATTATTTGGGAGAGAACCTACTTTTTCCTGTTAAAGTAGTAATTCATAGATTGGCTCCTTAACACCTTTATTCCTGGATTTTTCTAAACTTGTTAATGTTAGTTAGCTAGACTAATTAACCCGTTGTTGAGGGTAAGATGGTAAAAAGGGCGTACTGTGAAGAATATAAAGAGAAGCGGCATACATTATATGTACTATGTAGAACACAGACAACTAAAAGATGCAAGTTAACCATAGATTACCGACAGCGTCAAGGCATGATTAGAACCAACTGTCTTATTAGAGAGTCCTGAGGGTTGTTCCTCCACTCTTAAATTAAAGCATATGCTAGTACTTGTACAGTATCTGGAGCATGCTGTCGACCTCTGCAAGCCGTCCGCCAAGTATATGTCCCATGCGTGCTCTTTAGGGTTAAGGACATCATCAATCAAACATGTGTTAGTTTTCATTTCCAAAGGATATTATATATACATGTACAAATGTTTTGAACTTGTATAAATAAAGCATACTTTAGTGTCTCATGTGATTCGGATTGGAATGGAATGGTGTCATCAACAACGTTTCAAAGCCGGGGCTCGTAGATCATCCATGTCTATATCTTGTGACAAGTGAATCCTGCACAAATACATGTTTATAGGGTAACTTAAGAAGTACGAGTGCCAATAATAATAATCTCTATATCTTGTGACAACGTCATTCTTGCTAAAGTTCAACATAAGGGTAACATAAGAATTTCGAGCGCCACGGTCGAACTATCAAATTTATAGGCAAACGTATACACCCTCAATTAGAAAAGGTCCCCAACACGGGCGTGAAATCAAAACACCAAAAGGTATAATAAGCCTATAAACATGCTAAAAATATAATGTGATACTCAAAGCAATGTATACAGTTAGTATGTTCGAATAACAGAAAATGACTGTTTTTCCCCGTACATAATTCCCCTAATTAATTTTAGTTAGCATTCTTCCTTCATGTTCAATCGTCTCTATAGGAGGAGAAGGGCCCGCGCGGGCCCGCGTTGTGGTTGCAAACAACACCCTTAGTCCACGCAAATGATTAAAACAGTATACCTGACTAACCCCTTCCCCGGGAATATAAGAATCTCGCACAGCTCTTCCTAGATTCCCCAGACCTATATTATTCATCGCTGTGAGAAATGAATACATGTAGGTATTTGAAACAACTTTGTTTACAGTCAGTCCAACCGTGGGGCATCCATCTATTAGTTGTAAGTATCATCGTGAATGTAAACATGACAAAATAGACTAAATTGTTTATAATTGATGTTCGTTTATTAGACCCCCGGACTTTTCTCGTAAGGTGTTGTGGGAATATATATAGAGGCAAACTGCATGTTACAGGTTATCATTGACGTTGACACAGACAACGTGAACACGAATGGATATAAGCCAATAGTTGGTAAGTAAAAGTTAAGATATAATAATTATGACATGTATCATGTAAAAATGGTATATACTTTCATTATGTAATACCGTATACATTTCAAAGAATTGAAACTGTGTGGCGAACGAAAGAAGCCGTTGATTGCAGCGTTTTCATTAGTTATGTGCGTAAAACAATGTGCAATCGATGAATAAAGTTACTTTAGTACTTGTGCAATTGTACCGAATAATGTTTGATTACTAGTCTCCTATGTGTTACGTCACCTGACACCATCAAACATCTTGTAACTCGGTGGTATATGGTACGATTTTGTTGTATGAGGGGCTCATAGGAACAGCGCTGAATAATTTAAAGTACTCTTTTCCAATACACCATACATGAAAAATGTAAACAAATGGTGACTGATTTATAATATATCCAAATGAGGCTTGTGCTAATTTCATATCAGTATTATAGCAGTGACAGATATAACTATTTATTAATTATAGATATATTATTTCAACCGCGCTAATTAGTAACTTTGATTTCATGAGAAATTCAATAGAAAATGGGAGAAATGTAGGCATTTGAATTTTGCATTGAGATGTATGTCAACTGCTTTTTACCAGTTGCTGTTGGTAGCTTTAAAAGTAACGCACATCCTTAAAAGGGCATTGAGATCCTTCATGGACGGAGAGCCCTCAATTTTTTTCAGAATTTGGGTACTACATAATACGTAATGCATACGTACTAACTACCAACCAAAATTTGAGTTTCAATGCGATCACATCAAAACTACCCAATTTCATCTAAAAGGCCACAGATGGCTTCTTACTTATTTGTTTCATGTTTATTCAAAATAACCTTGAAGATTACCCATGGTTTGTTGCGTGATACATAGTCATGACCTCCCTGATTCAATTGATGGTGATTTTTAACCAAAGTACAAAAAGTGAAAAGCACTAATTTACTTCGGAAATGCTGAGAAAATGTCTTAATTTTTTTCATTTTTACTGATTTTTTAAAATAAATTTTACATGAGAGGATTTCTATGTATATCATTTATCTAAACAAGGTGAAAATATTTAATTACATTTTTTGAGATATCTCTCTCATCTGTGCCCCTTTAATATTCGGAAATTCCGGGGTTCACTTACAGATCGAATAAGTATAATGACTTCGATAACATCCTCGTCTAGTTTACTTACCCAGGGAGGAATAGAGATAGTGTTACTCCCTAAGATTTATTTGCCAAACAACTGGGGGATAACTAATGGCGGGGTTGGGTAATCTTTCACATTTTTGACAAATTTGTATGGGTATGTAAAAATGTAGCTTGTTCAATATCATAAAAATACTACATGATAGAGGGGAAATAGAGCACACTATATTCCCGAGGTACTGGCTACGGGTCTATCACCCCGAGGGAAAATAGTGTGCCCTATTTCCCCGATCATACCATGTAGTACGGTAGTTGTTTTATTACACCTCACTGTGACTCTGGGGATGAGGTTGTAGGAAAATAGTCAAAACTATTTCCCTAAACTATTTCCCTAGGGAAATAGTACTTGTGATAGGAATTGGCCAATGAATTGGCATGATTAGTTCATGAATATTTATGAGGTGTAATAAACGAGAATATAACGTGTAATAAACGAGAATATAACAGGATCAGTGACCACCTTATGGTTATCATATTATATTGTCTATTAAACGGATATGGCACCCTATAAGTAAGTTATTCATTCTTACTGATTTCACCACCGAAGTGTTTTCATAAAAGGATTAGATGTATAAAACAACCAGTAATACAATTTATTCCAGATACAGCGATAAAGCAAAGTGGAAAACAGTGGATGCAATGTCGACGCCACGTTATCTTACAAAATGGGTCCTTTTCGTCTGGCTTTTGATTTCATGCATGGATGCGGACTTCTCAGATGCTAGAGCTGCCGACAGAGACATCGAAAGACATGAACGTGATTTGACTACGAATGTAAGTACACTTATACGAAGCTTTCTGAATAGGTTCTGAATATTGATTATAACAGGGGTTGCAGAATCATCCCGGATAGCATGTAATCTTTAGATATCAATTTAAACGTACCTTGTGAACAAATCTCCTCCAAAATTGAAATATCTGAACTATGAGCACGACACGACATGACTGTGTAAACATTGATATATAGATAAATAGAAAGATTAACGCCTTTTCCAATTGAATTGGCAATTCAATTATTCAAGTATCGTACGAGTCCGGTCGAGTCCAACTTTTGTCGGACTCAGACTCGGCTCGGACTGGAGCTCTGACTCGGCCAAAAACAAAAGACTCGGCTCGGTTCGGACTCGTTAAAGGAAGGACTAGGACTCGAAGCCGGGTCCAGTTCATTCAAACCATATTAAATTTTAAATAATTTAAATTTTAAAATCAAAATTGCAGACTTGTACCCGAGTCCATCATCAGAGTCCGGGCTGAGCCGAGTCCTTTCGTTCACTATTGAGACAAATCATATCTTGCCGGGTAATCAAACATAGAAAATGACGATGTAACAATGCTCTACTTCAGTATTTGCATCACATTGAATTGAATGAAACTTTACCATAATATTTGATGCTATCTACTTTATCTCAAAGGATCGAAGTAAAAGGCAAGCCAGCACGGAACCATGTATGGGTGTTAGTTGTCCTCTTTCATCGAGTGGTACAACTGCAACGGAAGCATTAGCAGAACAAGATCAACAAGGCAAGTATTAACTCCTAACGAAGTAGATCTAACAAACTTGATATGAACGTATATAATAATGTATGATCAAACTAAATGGAAAAATGCTAAGAGAGCACGTGTTGTCCAGTGGAACAGCGTGGGATTCATAATCATGAGGTTGTGAGTTATAGCCCGCCGTGGCCAACGTTTTTATATCCGCCTTGGGCAAGATACTTAGTCTCAATTGCCTCGACCCAAGCGAGATTGGGTAGGCCTAGGTGTTAAAAAAGGGTGATATTACAATCTAAGTGTTGATATTGATGTGCGCCTAGCCAGCAGCCACGTATATGAAGCGAAATGATTGTGACAATTTCCTAACGACTGCGTAATAATAATGGCAATAACGCGCCTGGAGCATCCGAAAAGGATGGATAAGTGCACGTTATAAATCCGAGTTATTAATGGTATTATTGCATGCTTTGTCGTTTCGGCAAACAACTTATTATAAAAGATACATAACACAATAATAATTATCTTAAACATGAAACAGGTTGAATATATATATATTTTAGTAGAACTGTATCTTTATTAACATGAAGTGCCAAATAATGGCACCGGAAGTAGCATTTGATGATAAAAACGGAACAAGTATCTATGACGAGGTTGAAGATCACCATCATCTCAGTTATACGTGTTGAAGGCACGCTTGTAGAATTCCTTCCCTGACAGATCAGTAAAGTTGTTACAAGTCTCATCATCCACCTAATACAAAAGATTGATAATCCGCCTAATACAGCAGGTTGAATATAACCTGCAGTGCTAATTCTGCGCAGTCTGACTCCAAATATTAACTTATTTACACAACATGAACGATTTTCATAATGCATTACAGCTATGTGTGCATCTGGCATCACTGGTATGAACACCTTTTCACGAGGACGAGATGGCAGAGATGGACGTGACGGTATACCAGGATCCGATGGACAAGGTTAGACAGAGCTTGAAACCGATGAATATCCATAGGTTTTAACCAGAGAATGGATTTTGATTATATAAATCCAAACTTGCTCAGAGATGTAGGAACTGAATGATTTCATCCTATTGGGTTTTCAGCGCGCATGCGCGCTGTTTAAAATTACTTTGAAATGATGAACCACTGCCGATGATGTACTCTATACTCGTTGGAAAGAATACCGCCCCCTCATGTGTCTGTAACCAGTAACCACTGATCTCCGAGAAGCTGCGTCGGTGCTAAACACTACAGTATAACTTACTGCAGTGTTTAGCGTTTAGCGCTACATACGGTACATTACATGCACACAACGTAGTAAGGGGAGACGTCAAAACTCGACCGCCCGTTGACTGCCGGTTACGGGCGGTTCCGCCCGGTTCTTTCAGGTCAAATGTTTTACTGGTATATGAATATTCGCGCATGCAACACTGAACAACCGCCGGTTGACTTAATGCTGTAATCTGACCAATTTACACTATCAATCTGTTACTTTGCGGTCATAATAGCTCTCTCTATAATCGTTCTATGAAAAAAAACCATTCATAGACTTTCGGTATTGATTTTAAAAAGTTAATTGAACTATAAACAGATTGAAAAAGCCAACCCCAGCGAAAATCAATAGCTGTATTGTACTGGTTGTTTAACTGAGACTTTTAAGTCTTAAAAGAGCCCATTACTTCAGATGTTATTGCTTACGTGTGTGACGAGGCACTTTCAACCGGTCGTGTTCACCAGAGTGTTACTATTTGACCTCATTATGTGTGTATATTATAACAGACGACACGTTTTGTGAGAACCGAACGGAACCGGCCGTAACCGGCAGTTGCCGGGCGGTCGAGTTTTGACGTGATCCCTAACAACGGTAGTCATTTGGGTATTTAAAGTGAGAATTATTCTGTGAACTATTAGATATGTTACAAGTATGGGCGGTTTATGTCATGAAATCGTAAACTGTATCATCTGTAATTACTTATTGTACGGTTTTTCGGTGAACTCAGTGGATATTTTTGTCGCATTTTCTATTTTTATATGAAATAAACCAAATCAGACTTTTGACATTTGACCTTGCTATAAAATACCATTAACATAATAAATGATATATGTGTATTTCACACATAGGCCTAACTGTAAAGTATAATAACTAGTTGGACAATAATAAAATGATAAATAGAATGGAATATAAACATTTTAGCGTGCTCATTGGTCAATGTGCGTATGGGACATTGAACACGGTAATGAGGTTTTTTGATTTCTGCACGTTCAAAATGCGGATGGATATAGTTACTTCATACTGTAAAGTCGCCGTGAAGTTGGTTCTCGTCTGCTATGCTATGAGTAAAACATAACCGAGAAGCTGCGTCGGCATTGAATAATTTCAAAAGTAAAAATGCCGTAATCTTAAAGTATTTCATTCAGACCTTGAACTCCTTGGGTGTTAAAGGGGCACGAGATCCAAGAAGTTAAAACTCATAACTTTAACAGTAACTCTAATTTTTAATCAGGGTGTAACACAACCTTTACCAATCTACACATTATACATTTCCATTGTCATTGAAAATCACTTATTGTGAGCGCTATTTGTGATTTTAACACTCTTCATGTTTTTAAACCAGCCCAAGTGTAAATATTATTTGTTCGACCACTTACCATGCTTACCGTTTGTTACACTAAAGTCCCGCACGCATAATACTATCTCAATTATTCATGCGCAAGAAAATTGTCCGCTGTCACCTGGACAAGGTGTGCGGTTCAGCAGCGTCCTCATCTCATTTTTGTCAGTGTTTCGTTATTCTTGACAGTTATTCAGATATTTAAATAAAGTAGAGATTTTTTTCATTTTATTGAATTCTGGCTCAACAATAACAAAGGACAGAACTAAGCAGACGGTAGATAGTTATCGTTATGTTAGACATTCTTACGTTAACCAAATCAAATTAAAATAATTACGATAATGTCATTTTCTTTTCAGATGGGGCTCTTGGTGATACTGGGTCACCAGGTGTCGTAGGTGAGAAAGGGGTCAAAGGTGACACCGGGGAACCTGGACAAGACATACCAAATCCGGGTAATGTCGGCACTACTTATGTCCGATGGGGACGAAGAACATGTCCGTCAACTGCCAATTTAGTTTATGAAGGTAATTTTAATTATTTCAATTTAAAGTTAGCAACTCGTCACGTTACATTTTCTGTAATTCATTGCTGGAATCATGATAGGGACAATCTTGTAATCATAATGATTTTCTACTTTTTTAAATGGATATACGTTGCATAGAGATACATTTTTGAAACACAAATGAAAGGAACATAACGTTTTATTTATGCGAATCAGATGGTGCTGAAATGTATTGCTACCTCATCTGCTGATCAATGCGTCGATATGGCCGACATTTTTTGTAAACAATTGTAGGCTAATTATCGTTTATTTATTTTACATTCTTGAAGGACTTGCAGCAAGTGGCTATTATAATCATGCTGGAGGAGGATCCAGTTTCCTCTGCCTTCCCTACGATCCTGAGTACCTGCAAGTACAACCTGGTGAACAGGGAAGGGCTACAATATATTCAACTGAATATCAAACTGGTAGTTTCCCACCATATAGCGGTTTACAGGATCATGAGGTTTCTTGTGCTGTCTGTAGAGTCTCTCGTCGAGGAACAATGCTAATGATTCCCGCCAAAACACAATGTCCTAGTGATTGGACAGAGGAGTATCAGGGATATCTGATGACAGCACATTATGATCATCCAAGTCCAAAAGAATACCTGTGTGTTGGTGAGAATGCAGAGCCAACCTCCAATTCTAACCCTGCTAGTCAGGACGCTGCTCTTTTGTACACTGTCGAGGTACGATGTGGTACTGGCAACTTGCCATGTCGTCCGTACATTACAGGAGATGAGCTGGCGTGTGTTGTATGTACCATATGAAGTAATTGAAGGAAACAATGTATACAAAATGCTTCTGCCAATCAAACCCATATATATGTATATATATCAAATCGTGTTGGAGAATATCTTACGTGGAGAAGTCCTGTGGAGAAGTTCGGTGATACATATTTTCGCGAGAAGGCAGTTATTTCAAATGGAATTGTAATTGGCATGGTACTTTTGAAGTGAATTGTTGATAATCATTTCAAAACGGTAGCGTAAACGATACGAATAAAATTTCGTACCATTCGAAAGGCATTTGGTTTTATTTACCTTTGTACCATTATAGTTTTAATTGTATAGGCTCCATATTGGCTAAGCCTCAATACAGTAACAAATGAATACAGAAGGACGCGGGCGCGCATGAATTTTTAACCTCGCGGGCATGAACAGAGCCTGCTCACGGCGCTTAAAGATTGAAGCCAAGAAACGGAAAATCACACCATGACAACAAAAGATACGCGTTTCCAAAAACACAGCATGTCAGCAGTGCGTCACTGAATTGCAACATCTGCGCGTGCCTCGCTTCCATTTCCGGCATCATTGATTGGTGGTATTGATTCACACCCGTCGCAAAAGTTGCGCTAGAAATCATCATGGTACGCCTTCGAAAATCCGACAATATCGCCATGTGACGGTTCTAATTTTGGCATCAACAAATTGTGTATTGGTATGCGTAATGAGCAGTCTCTATTCTCTATTTGGCTTCCTCCTGACAGTGACGTAGCTTAACAGGCGCAGCTTTTACGCACGCGTATGTATCTTCCGTCTTCAACGCTCGTGTGTATACGCCAGCGCCTCCAGTAGGCCCCCGCGTTATACGCTGCAATTATTAGAATACGCAGTTACGTCACTGTCTCGTGATGGCCAAATAGACTATAAGTAGTATAACTACTTATAGTCTATTGGCATGAAGGCAACAAGCGCACCGTGCATCATATGCGTGACGTATGTGTGTGGCTAAAACCGCGTGCGTGTAGCAATAATCGCCCGTGTACGCTTGGATTACTTTTGCGCCTATTTTGAACTGATTAAACTATTAGTACGTGTTTGGCTGCGTGCAGGTAGTTAATCCTACCGTTTATTAATGGTATTTTGACCAATACATTTCAGAGAATGTTTGATGAAAAAAGTACGAAACCTAAGAAGAGCGCGTATTCCAATATATTTTCTGCTTATGTTCGAAAAGTTTTGAAATGTATTCAACCATGTAGTAAGCATGACTTGCTGGATTTGACTTCTCACAAGCTGTTTAAGTTGGGTACGTGAACAAACAAGTTGTTTTAAACATTGAACAACATTATTTGCTCTGTATATAGCCTTTGGAAAGGTCAGATAACTGTTGGTCAGATATTACGTGTTTAGAAATTTCAATCGTTTAATATTCGATAATCGGAAGGTCAAAGTATAACTTTGTAGCTTGATGTTGTGGTTGCGTAGGACTTTTGCTTGCTGTTTGGCATATTACATTCGTAATGCAAATTAAGGAACAAAATTGTTTTGATATTATGATCTGCTTTATTATTTTCGGTATCGATATCTATCGATATACAATTTTATAGTCGAGTTGCTAACAATAAATATTTGATATATCATTTGTTTTGACGATTGAAATCATTACACCATTATTGGCAAAGAGTGGATATATATATATTTTGTAAGTTGTCAATTAGTCAATAATTTTCAGCATTATGAAAAACAGAGGAATACTACTTCCGCGCACATAGTGATAATGGCATAACTCGGTGAGGGCGAGGTGGGCGAGTCGCCCACCCTAGGACATTTTGGTGGTAACATTTTCATTTTCGGAAGCCACGGGAGGGAGGGGCAAGGAAAATAAAGGAGAAATGACGGAAAGAAGAAGATTGCACTATACACTAAATAGGATATCAGATATTCTTACCAATTTACATTTCTGATCATAAATCATAAATATAGTCTGAGTTACAGAGCGATACGATTCCTAATTACTTAAAAATCATGGTTTTAGAGTGAATATAGAATGAAAATACACTGTCCTGATAGCAGGACAGTTTAATTTCACTCTTTAAACCATGATTTTGAAGTAGTTATGAATCGTATTGCTCTGTAATTCAGAATATATTTATGATTTAAGATCAGAAATGTAAATCTGCAAGAATATCCACTTAAAAAAAAAAGGACAGAGGGCGTCCCGTGGAAAAGATCTCATTTATGCCTTTAAGATGTGTCGATAAACTAGAATCGGAAGGTATGCATGATAAAATCATAAATTTAAAAGACTTGACGGTAAGAATAATTGTGTAAATGCCTAGGATTTTGTATTATTTATGATTAATGGGACATCACAATATTGTGGTATGGAATATATTTAAACAGTGAGCTCCGGAACGATGTCCCGTTTTACTTGAGGGCGCTAATATTGCATTTTCGCTCTTCAATCCTACGTAATTTTCATAAAAATTAACATCTTAACAAATTGGGAGCTGCCTGGGTACCAGAATTCTTCGCGGCAGCTAGTCCGATGGTTTAATCTCACCTTTGACCCCAACATCTCGCAATACAGGTCGAAAGAACACCTTTTTTGAGCCTGTATACCGCGATCAGACTAGCAATTTCTAGGCGAGTTTACACCATTTTCCGGGTAAGTGTGATAATTTGTACGTTAAATAGTAAGCCTTGTAGTGTTATATAGTGAAATAGGATTTCTTTCAATACTTAAAATTTCGTTGATGGAAGGCCGTTCCCTTTGAAACGCAATCCCGTTCCCAAGCCCGCTCTCTATCGAAATATGCTAGGACAAGGAAATACTTACATCTTTGGGAGAATTATGTTGTTGCCATTGCATATTATTGTCATGCTAATTGGGTGTTTAGAGATTGTCATGAGAAATGTGATAGACATAGTCGAGCAATTAAACTATAGAAGCAATATTTGATGATTCAAATGTCGGAGAATCCATTTGTGGTATCAAATGTTACCTAAACATGCTGAATGCAAACCCAACGACCAGCCGCTGTATATTAACAAGCTCTCGAATCACCAACCTAACATCATCAACAACCTACCAGCATCTATAAGCAGACGGATATCCGACATTTCATATGACAGAGAAACATTCGATGACGCCGCGCCAGCATACAACGACGCCTTAAGATCTAGCGGGTCCCGACAGCACTTATTTCTAGCGGGTCCCGACAGCACTTATTGTACACGGAAAAGGAACCTATAAAGACACGACATCGGCAGCGTAATATCATCTGGTTCAACCCACCATACAGCAAAAGCGTATCAACCAACATCGGCAGATCCTTCTTGAATCTCATCGACAAGCATTTCCCAAAGGATTTCAAGCTCCACAAGATTTTTTTAACAGGAACACCGTCAAAGTTAGCTACACAGCTGCATGCCCAACATAGCCAGTATCATCAGTCCCACAACAAGAAAGTCTCACCGAGCACCAACGAAACCGTGCACGAAGCAACGCCGAAAACATGCAACTGCCCCAAAAGCAAGAAGAAAGACTGGCCACTCCAAGGAAATTGATTAGCTTCGAGCATCATCTACAGCGCCGAGATCACATCAACCAACAACAATGTCACCAAGGAATACATCGGACTCACGGAACCTCCCTTCAAGCTGAGATACTACAACGACATGCAGTCCTTAAGAAGTGAAAAACACCAACACAGCACTGAGCTAAAGAAGAAGAACCAACCATTCACCATCAAATAGTCTATCATCACCAGAGCGCGTGCATACGTCAATGGATCCAAACGGTGCGACCTTTGCCTCGCGGAAAAGCTGTACATCATCAACGGCGACAAAAGTAGACTCCTCAACAAAAGATCTGAGCTTGTTTCTAAGTGCCGCCATGAAAACGAGTTCTACCTTACGAATTGATCTAGAGGCACCTAATTACAACCACGATCGCAATAAGTGGCATCTACAACCACGTCCGCAATAACCAACGACTTTTCCGGTATACACAGAATAGCAAACAGTTGTCTGATGATCGCACAAGCGTTTATAGGGTTGACAGCCCCTTAAGGGGTATTTTTGACTGGTGACAATGCGAATGATTGTATGCTGCATATCAGTGCGTATAGCAATTTTTGGATTTGTTTGGAAAACCAATTTTTTTTTTCAAGTTCTTTTAAAGTGATTGAAACACGATCTGACTTCAATGCACACAGTTAGATCGAAGTATTATTATAATAAAAAGAAATAAAGCAGATCAACATAAGGCTGATGAGGTTCCACACGGTATCAAATCCATTCAAAAATACCACTACCCCATCACACCAACCGCGAAAGACGTGAACCGCGTATTGTAGTTTTGAAGATACAAATCCCTTTCTTGAAGTTTGGAGCGAATTCTAAATCGGTGGTTTGAACAAAAAAAATCGATTCAAGGACATAATGTATAACCCGATTGACTGTTTACGTAACAATAGGCCTTTACAGATCCCCCTTAGTACCAATGAGACTACATTGTAGCTGTAGGGTCTCCATAGTTCGATGGAACGGAATATACAGCTCATTCATTTTGCAGTGAAATCGCAAAAGAAGAAGAAAACACATGATTTAACATTCTATAAAAATAACGAGCGGTAAGCAATCTAGCAAATTTCTAGAAATATAAATGTAGTAAAAAACAGGGGGAAAATTATCGCGCTCGCAGGATTCGAACCCCTGACCTCGTGGTTGTCAGACGTCCGTAAGGACTCATTTGTTCACAATGGCTTTTTCTGTTATTTCTTCTTGATTGTATTTATCTATATTCTTTTTTGTATTGCTGTTTTAAAAGGACCCGGTTATTGCAGACCAGTAATACCATTATCGGTTCTATCGGTATTATCGGGACAATTCTGAACCATCATTATGATAAGAAGAACATCAGAGAAAATGGAGGAAGAAATACCTCAAGCAGCTATCGCACTGGACGTTGAACAACAGAACATGTATTTGCTGACAAAGCAATCTTTTCATCTGATTAGGAAATCAATATTTTACTTCTCGACATGTCAAAAGCTTACGTCACTAGTGAAAGAGACACCTTAATCAATGATCTAAAACAAGTTCTTGATATGGATGAACTGCACATGTTCAGAAATAGAAATAGAAGTCAAAGTTGATGAAATTACAGGGAAATCTTTTATTACGAACATTGGATCCCACAAGGTGACTCAGCAAGTGCGTTGTTATTCATTTTTTACCTGGCAATATCCCTGAATAACATCACAACGACACCGTCAAATGATCACAACTATTCATGTTCTGATAAACTCACAGAACTAGTGCCGATACTCCTCTAATATCTCAAGATCATACATACAGCAGACCGAATGACAAAGAACCCTACCATCATGCTCAACGATAATGGATGGATAGCAATCAGGAAACAATACTTTAAACTATGAAGAATGATATACCAAACAGACTTCTCTAGGAGTTAATCACTCCAAAACAGAAGAATATCTCAACAGAAAGAATGGTCCTCGGATTCGAAAACATGTAACTACTTGGGTTCTCGGTTGGACACTGAACATGAAATCACAAGAAGAAAAGGACTTACATTTGATGTTTTTAACAAGATCAAGATATTTCTAACAAACAGAAACTCAATTCTTGAGAACAAAATCAAAAGATTTAATGCTTTTGTCAGCACTATATTTCTTTATAACTCAGAACTATGGACTATGACTACCAAAATGGGAAAAAGGGGATGTTACGCAACGCATATTTTTAAGACAACTCATGAATGTGACGAAAATGGACAAGATAAAGAACACAGATCTATTTGAACGAACTAAGACACCGCCCTGGAGTCAAATCATAAAACGACGTAGATTACGATTCCTGGGTCATCTACTCAGAATGGATGTTCCATCTCGTAAATGTTTGGCAGAATACCTAAATCCAGCAATGGTGATTTTCATGATTTTGGCGGTAAAAAATCACATTTTTTAGCACCTTTTGGTCTGTAACTCAAAAAATAAAAAATAAGATATTAAAAAAAAAACGCTCCTGGGGAATGTTATCAGGATTATCATAAAACTAGTATGACAAAATTTAACAAAATATATTTTGAGTTATCTTTTCCAAACCTAAAATAGGTCAAAAAAGGTGTTTTTTATAAAAAAAAATCCAAAATGGTCAATTTCATTATCATGGTTGGATTCATTGAACCCTTTTCTGCAAAAAAATTGTATACGTTTATAAAGATTAAATGAATATTGAAGAAGCTACGGCAGTTTTGCGGAGGCTGTACCTGAGAGTCCACACCCCCCCCCCCCCCCCCCCCCCCCCCCTTAAAGACAACGAGCACCTTATTGTGATCATTGACAAAGAAAAATGGAAAAGTCTGCCCGCATGGGGATCAGCAAAACTCCCATGCGCCACGTATCCCGTGTTTTGTTTTTCACGCAAATTAGCACGCGCCAGTTCGCTTAAAATACGCGACGCTGTTGTTTCGAATGCCGCCAGTGAGTGCTGCGTTACCGGCTATGTTTTTGGCGCGTTTGAGGGCTTGTTCACACGCATTGTTTACGCATCGGAGGCCCGACTAATCAAACCGTCATTTTTGCCGGGGTGTGGCTGAGCCTGAAGCAAGTAAGTAAAACAAGGCTTTCGCACAAGCGTTAGTGTCAAGGAGTTTGGAAAGAGTGCTATTGTTATAACACTGAACAATCACTATTTAATAACTATCTTCGGTAGATAGCAAACCAATTTTAAAAGGATCCAAGTCCATTCTAATGGAAAATACTCCATCATTCAACTCCATTACCCACCAGTGGCGTATCTGATGAGATCACTTGTCAGAGGGGGAAATGGTATTTTCCCGGTAGACTTTAAGTTTCCAGGCTGAGGATTGCCGCCGCCGAGTCCGACATTTGAACACGAGGAGGGGGGTGCTCGTTAAGTGGTGTCCTCAACATCCACCCCATCCGACTCAAATTGGCGCCCTCGCTCCCTCGATCCAACCCACTGTATTTACAGAAAATAAAACCTTTTAGTCCGGTAGTTTGAGCTGTTCTACCCGGTCAAATCGGTCGAGGGAGGGGGACACTCTGCTGATACGCTACTGTTGCCAGTTCGCTTGACAGTTTACCCATATAGACAATTCCTAGTCATTTTACAAACCGTTAATTATATTTTCCTGCTTCATCATTAAACATTGTGTTTAATGTTAGACCTATACATATATTTCAGTTTCTTTTTATCGATGGGTACTAATCATTTTGGGACAGCCTGTATCTATACAATATATTAATAGAAGATGGAAGTGAGACGACCTTCAGCTGTTAAAAACACTGTCATGTTTAGTCTACTTTCATATACCGTGTGTAATTACACTGTCACACAATTGCGCTGGCATAACGAGGGTCAAGTTCAGGTGGCATGTTTTGGCCGTTTACTATGATGAAACCACAATTCGTGACGTGACTCACATTAATCAGAAGCTTACCCGATTCCGTCTCTTTTAATATCTGAAGTAGGACAAGAGAAAACTTGTAAGCCTACCAAACGACAGGTCATAATTAAATCTTCATCCCATTTCTCGTTTTCTCTCTAATGTTTCCAATTTTTCTCTCGTTTACTAAAGTCCTTTATCTATGATAGGTGTTGATTTTTACAACCAGACTACTCACTAATGGGCGATATCCAAACTCTACAGTGATTTTAAAGCATTTTTCTAGCGATTTTACAACGATATTCCAACGGTATTTCGTTCTATTGTTAAAAGCATCGGAAAAAGATCGGTGATTAACTAGAAACCTCTCTACTTATCTGGCGTTAACAATAGAACTATTGTAGTACTCTCGATGGCTGCATTAGTAAAGCAGACAGATCAAAGGCGCAAGGAAGGTTGTGTTATATTCTTTAAGAAATACTATAATATAGTCGCTCGGACAGGGGCTCGGACTTGGCAACAACAACAAAAAGACTCGGCTCGGTTCGGACTCGTTAAAGGAAGGACTAGGACTCGAAGCCGGGTCCAGTCCATTTAAGACCATATTACATGGGAAATATTTTAAATTTTAAAATCAAAATTGCAGACTTGTACCCAAGTCAACTTCATCAGAGTCCGGGCCGAGCCGAATCCTTTCGTTCACTATTGAGACAAATCATATCTTGCCGGGTAATCAAAACATAGAAAATGACGATGTTACAATGCTCTACTTTAGCATTTGCATCACATTGAATTGAATGAGACTTTACCATAACATTTGATGCTATCTACTTTGACGTATCGTTTTTTGATAAACGCAAAACGACTGGTCAAACGACTGGTAAATTAGTTTAAACAAACACAAAATCGTATGGACACCGCAAAACGACCGGCACAGTAGTGTATACAAACACGATATGATATAAACACAGAATGATATCAACACAAAACGATCGACAAAAACTTACCTTGCCAAAGAGGTCAAAATCCACGTGACTAGAGTTACGAGCTGTAAATAACAGCAGTCCGCAAAATTAAAGAATTTAAATTATGTGGGAAAAATATTTAGTTCTCGAACTTTTGAGTTGAACAAGCCCATCGATATGTTTTTGAGCCAGAATGGCGTGGAGTAGCGGTAGGCCAGATGAGCGGTGCAACCATGTGCATTTTGCAATAGGAGTTTGGTGTGAGGTGGGGGTAGGGAGGGTGTTTGTAATGTGATGGGGATGGTGTTTGTGGTTATTATTATTATTATTATTATTATTATTATTATACAAGGCATTTATATAGCGCTCTTACACAATGAGGTACCACAGCGCTTTACAGAATAAAATACATATAGAATTAAATACATACACGGTAAAAGGTAAAAATACATACTTGGTAAAAGGAAAAGTACATACTTGGTAAAAGGTAAAAATACATATACAATAGAATTTTCTAAAATACAAACACATTTTTAAAACAAGTTGATGAGAAGAGACAACCAATTAACAGATTACAAATTACGCAAGAAAAGATGTGTTTTTAATAGTTTTCTGAACTGGGTAACAGAAGAAGCATGACGGATATTATGTGGGAGCTTGTTCCAGAGCATAGGAGCGGCGGCAGAGAAACCTTTACTTGCGGAAACAAGGCGTGTTTTAGGTCTACTAAGAAGTCTAGTGTCAGTGCTCGAGCGAAGCCCACTCCTGCCAGGCATATAAATTAAAAGAAGTTCCTCAATGTATGGTGGAGCACAGTGAGTGAAACATTTAAAAACAAACAATAACATTTTGAATTCAATCCGTTCCATCACAGGAAGCCAGTGTAATTCTTGCAAGTATGGAGATGCATGATCATATTTAGAGGCTCTAAAAATAAGTTTGGCAGCGCGATTCTGAAGACGCTGAAGACGTTTAATTTCTTTTGCGGTAGTTCCAAATAAAAGAGAATTTGCATAATCAAGGCGTGATGTAATAAGAGCCCGAACTGCATGGTGACATGTGTTTTTATCAATGAATTGCAATTTTTGAAAAGGCATGGATTGCATCAAGATACAGTTTATGGTCTTGTGGGTCATTCGATTTCGTCCACTTCCGCTCAGCTTTCCGACGCTGTCTACGTGAAAGGTGGAGTTCATCAGTGTACCAAGCCGGTTGGGATTTCACTTTATGTGAACGTGTAACAACTGGGCAGTGACTATCCAGAGTGTCAGTAATTGTCTTATTGTAGAAGTCAACTTGGTTGTCAAGATCATCCTCAAAAGGAAATTTAGTGAAGGAAAGGGCAAGATCACTAGTAAAGGTCTCATTATCGAGGTCACGGTAATTCCGAGAGTTAGAAACAACTGTTTGAGGCTTAGGTTTTGCGAAGTCAATAACAGAGCTAATGAAGAAATGATCTGAGTTGAGAATGTTATGGACTTGGAAATTCCTTACAAGATGATCTTCTGGACGTGAGATAAGTAAATCCAGGGTATGCCCGTGTATGTGCGTAGGTACATTGATGTGTTGTTCAAGACCCATTTCAGTGAGTGACGTAAGAAAGTGTGGAACACCATACTTATTGGGGTCGTCCACATGCATGTTTTGGGAGGGGGTTAGTGATGGGGAGGGTATTTGTGGTTGGGGAGGTGGTTAGTGGTGGGGGTGGGGGTTGTGGTGGGGAGGAGGTTGTAGTAGCGTTGATGTATGGGGTGGGGAGGGTATGCCTATAAATGGGGTGGGTAGAGTGTTTGTGGTTGGAGAGGGGTTTTGTGTTGGGGAGGGTTTGTGGTGGGGAAGGGGGATGGTGGCGTGGATGCATGGGGTGGGGAAGGGTTGGCCTAGGGGTGAGGTGGGAAGGGTGTTTGTGGTGGGGGAGGGGTTTTGTGGGGGACGGTTTTTGTGGAGGGGAGGGGTTGTGGTGGGGTGGGGGTTGGGGTGGGGTGGGGATTGTGAATTGGAGGGAGGGGTTTGTGGTGGAGATGGGAAGGGGAGGGGGTTTGAGGTGGGGGATTGTGATGGGGGAGGATGGTTGTGGGGGCGTGGATGCATGGGGTGGGGAAGGTAGAGTGTTTGTGGTTAGCATTGATCAAATCATTGATTATAGAGGGAATCCTTCGTTTTAAAAGCATTGCTGGTTCTATTCTATCGTGTTCATAAAAAATCAGCAAGATTTACTTCGATTTGCTTCCCCTGGGACGATGATCAAAAGTTATATATATATACCTTTTCTCCGAACCATACACCAAACGCGTAAATATTTAGTGTAGTGCTCCCTCCCTTGACGGCTTGATGGAGCATGACGATATTCACAGCACGTAGGACTGCTTCGAAACCACGTCACGTGATTTCTGACTTCTGAATCATTTCGCGTAGTCGGTTTGTGTTTGTATATGTTTTTGTGTTTGTACCCCGTTGCGTTGTACACATGCCGTTGCGTTGTACACATGTCGCGGTTTACTTGAACTAATTTTCCAAGGCTGTTTTCATTGTGCGTTTGCAGATAGTGTTCTATTGGTATTTTGATGTAGAAACACAAATTAATGTACACAAAAGAACGACACGTCAATCTGATATACAATTATTAATTAAAGTTTAAGGATCCAGGGGGGGCGGAGGGGGCGCGCGCCCCCCGGTAAAAAAATCGACCAAAAAAGAAAAAGGGAAAAGAGAGAGGGAGGAAAGGGGGAAGGGGGAGAGAAATGGAGAAAGAGCCTTTAATTGAGTGACTGATTGGTGAATAAAATAACGTTGTATGTCGTGATAGGCCTATACACGTATGCCAAAGAAAGAAAAAAAGATGAAGGGGAAAAAAAGAGAAGAAACGGAGGAGAGGGATTGCTTTTCATAAAATATTGGTCAAAAGTATACACCAGATCACAAATGAGTTTAAAAATTGAAAAATGTTCTACTTCTGAGAGGGGCACATCCCCTCCCCCCCCCCCCCTGAGACTCCCCCCTGATCGAGCTTTTAAACCATGAATATTTAAATCAAGAATATATCAGTTATGCTCAACTTCTTTCGTGCATTGATAAAATATTGGAAATGAAGAGGTGGCTTTTCAATAATTTGTTTGTCAAAAGTATACACCAGATCGCACCAAATGCGTTCGAAAATTGAAAAAAAATATACTTTTGAGGTGGGCACATCCCCCCTCAGACTCCCCCTGTTCGAGCTTTAAAACCATGAATATTTAAATCAAGAATATATATCAGTTTGCTAAACTTCTTTCGTGCATTGATAAAAAATATTTAAAAATATTTGAAATGAAGAGGTGGCGTTTCAATAAAATTTTGTCAAAAGTATACACCAGATCGCACCAAATGAGTTCGAAAATTGAAAAAATTCTACTTCCGAGGAGGGGCACATCCCCCCTCAGACTCCCCCTGTTCGAGCTTTTAAACCATGTATATTTAAATCAAGATATCAGTTATGCTCAATTTCTTTCGTGTATTGATAAATAACAACATATTTATTGGAAATGAAGAGGTGGTTTTTCAATAAAATTTCAGTCAAAAGTATACACCAGATCGCACCAAATGAGTTTGAAAATTGAAATTTTTCTACTTCTGAGGGGGGCACATCCCCCCTCTTGTTCAAGCTTTTAAACCATGTAGGCCCTATATTGAAATCAAGAATATATATCAGTTATGCTCAACTTCTTTTGTGTATTGATAAATAACAAAATATTTATTGGAAATGAAGAGGTGGCTTTTCAATAAAATTTCAGTCAAAAGTATACACCAGATCGCACCAAATGAGTTTAAAAATTGAAAAAATTTCTACTTCAAAGGGGGGCACATCCCCCCTCAGACTCCCTCCCCCCTGTCCGAGCAGAGCTCGGAGTGCGGTGCTTGGATAGTCCACCACCACAAAATTCAAGATTTGTCATCTTCTTTTCAACCCCCCCCCCCCCCCCCCCCCCCCCGGTAAACTCAATCTCTGGCTCCGCCCCTGTAAACGACACATAAAAACTCAAATTAATATACAAAGAACGACACGTCAAAACACAAATTGATATACAAAAACACGACACGTCAAAACTCAAATTGATATACAAAAAAATCGAAAACGTAAAAACACAAATTGCTATACAAAACAAAATGACACATATAAACAAAAATTGATATACAAAAAATAGGTTAAAACACATATTAATGTACAAAAAACGATACATATAAATACAAATTGATATACTCAAAAAAAATGTATATAAAACACAAATTGATATTAAAAAAAAAACCACATGTAAAACACAAATTGATATACAAAAAAATAATGGAAAACGCAAATTGATATACAAAAACAATGTTAATTTTGACCCAAATGGCGTGCCATACACACGTGTGTAAAATTAGTTTTCATGTTTTGGAATCAAAGCTCGTAACCAAAATCACACTCCTTCCTTCCCTGCTAGTAAATATGATTTGTATGTCATTGAGAATTCAAAAGGGATATGAAAAAACCCTTGCAAAGGGGACTTTGAATAAAATAAAAAAGGATTAAAATGCAAAATTGCCCACCCATAAAAATGATAACGCGCCATGGTTTGCCATGGTTTGTTTGTTTCCCCATTCCCATGGTAGCCCTCGGTATGGAAAGTGTACATTTAATGTATGCAATTACACGACGGTTTTGCTCAAATGAAATGGTCAACAAGGGAAAAGAAAGAAGTGGTATGAATACTTTTACTTTTACATTATTATTTGATTACCTCTCTATTCAATGATAAATATAATCACACAATCACATCAATATTTACAATTATATAGGTAATACTAATAATAATAATACGGATGTACAAATGTAATAATCGATTAAAAAAACTTTTAATTAAGATCAATATACAGGGTGAGTCAAAATCCAAAGTGTTCTAACTACACCCCCATTTTCATTTACTTCGTTGATATGTTAGCAAACCAAAACTTTAAATGTCCATAACTTGACAATTTGTATATAACTCAATATTTATATGTCCCTCTTTGTGCCTCATTTACTTGTGTTGGGTACCACCCCCCCCCCCCCCCCCAACCCCAACCCGGTCCAATATATGCCTTGTTTTGCCTCCCCCTTCACATGCCTTGTTTTTGCCAACTATCCAATATATGCTTTGTTTTGCCAACTTCACATGCAAATCAAACAACAACAATAACGTAACAGGACCGACGTTTCAAGTTTATTACTAGTATTTTTTCTCTCCCAATGACTCAATGATCATCTCATTTCTTTGAAACTTGATCGAGTAATACTAATAATTTCATAGAATTAACAACGCTATTTCTTTTTTGCTTGTAGGAGTCCGAACCTGGGGTCATATTTTTTTACACGGAAAATTGTGGGGTGGTATGACATTAATACCAGTGGGGGGGGGGGGGGGGGGGCAACATTGTCGTTAAAAGACTGAAATGAACAATATTAATTTTGAGCTTGTCCCCCTACTGATTATTTGATCTTGCTTCTGCCTCCACTGTTTCCCCAACATCAGCTGCACCAAGGCAGCTATTTTGCAATATTTCCTATTTTCATTAGAGTCATCTGCTTGAAAATTGATTCTGAATATAAACATCCTCATATATCATTTTCAGCAATAAAATTGCAGTTTTACCCTACTTCACGATGATGTCGAACTTCCACCCGACTATATGGAAACCGCCAATCCTCATCCTACGAGCTCCCCTCTTGCACTTCTCGTACGAAATTATTTAAGATAATTAACATATTTTTGGCTTTTATAACCTTTCATTTAAGAAATAAGAGATGCTCGTGTGCATCCATTCTAAAGGTATTTCAATTCGTTTCGACCAATTAATATCCATTTCTACTCCATTTGATTACTTTCAACCCATTTCAACCCATTTCGATCCATTTCACTAAATACTACCAATTTCATGTTTCATATCTTTCTATAGAAGGGCATATCATTTCATATCCAGGCACGACGGTATAACTTGTCAGAAGGAGTTATATCAAGAATTGTCCCGTTTGCTATATCGTTTCATTTCCGTCGTATATCTGTTACCAGGGAGACAATTGCACAAGAACAACAGGTCGGAATTGCGATATAAGTCCAATATTTTTGTTTATTTCCTCTACTTTGCACCAATGCTGCATGCCAATCAGACTTCTCTTTACACTCGCTACTCTGTGAAGAAGTTTCAAAAAAGCCATTACAATGTTGTCCATTGGAGACACATTCGGTCACGTATGTATACTGTCGCTTGATGTTCTTTCTTCCTTTGAAATGACGTGACAGAATTACACGATGTCCATCGATAGACTTCGCTGTTTTCGTGATCTTCCAAACACTTCGACTTTCACAGGCACTTTGTAATAGGGTGTGTTGCAATGAACGCTGTGTTGTAAAGAGAATATTTAGAAAGGATGATTATAGTGCAATATCCGTCCACTCTTCCTACTAAAGGCGAAAACAGAGTTATTTGACAACTCTTTTTTTATTTGACAACTCTTTTTAAATTCCGTTGCATATGGTGTAAACAGTTATTGAACTTACTATACACAAACGACACTTAAAAATATTGGAAAACAATTTGGTTATCCTAGTTAGAATAGGAAGTCTCCTCTTGCCATCATGGAAAAGTGTACTTTAGGTCCCAGATTCTGAACTCTTGTACAAAGTGTTCCAGTATCGGCCGACACTGGCACATATAAAATCGGGCGATACTGGAACATAATCATGTACCAGTATCGTTCAATACTGGGACAAATCTCACTGGTATCGCGTGTACCGGCATCGCCCGATACTGGAACATAAAAACGTGCCAGTTTCGCTCGATACTGGAACACAATATGGTGTTCCAATGTCGACTGATACTGTAACAGCAAAATTGTACCAGTATCGACCGATACTAGCAACGTTTATGTTCCAGTATTGAACGATACTGGTATACCAGTAATCTGTGACCTATAGTACACCTTTTCCAAAACATTTATATAGCGTAACCCTGAAAGTTCCAAGACATAAAACCTCTAAAATATAACAACTAGTATTTCGTTCACATTCATCATTACAGATTCTAAAACTGTTGACAGAACATGTACAATTAAAATGTAAACAAAAATATACAGAATGAATTAAATATTATAAATGTATATAGTGCGCTTTATTCCGTATATAGCATAAGTAGGGACATCCGATTTGAGAACTGTTGACGGATCATTTTACTATTAAAATACGATTAAAACCTACAAATTGAAGTAAAATGTGTGGAGTGCATTATTTTATGTATTAGATAAAGGGTGAGTAGTAGTCTGTTATCATTTATAATGGTGCCTTGTTCAGGTCTGATTCGCATGAAGTTGCTAGGGAAGGCGAGACCCGGTATAATAAATATATTTATTGCGCTTTATTCCGTAAATAGCATCAGCTAGTAGGATATCCGACTTTTTCTGACTGCTGTCAGACTAACTCTCTAGTAGAATAGTCGTCAAAATGGCAGATATCATTTAATACTCGTAAATGCAAAACCCTACGTGTCACCACCAAGAGAGCTCCTACTGAGTATGTTTATAACATGTATAATGATATCCTTGAAAATGTATCCCATTATCCATATCTGGGAGTCGAACTCAGCAATAATCTTAAATGGTCATAACACATTCATAATGTCACTGTAAAAGCTAATAGTAATAACTCTCTTTGGTTTATCCGCAGGGATCTTTGGAGGTGCGCGAAGTACGCGGAACAACAAATGTACTTCGCACTTGTGAGACCACGCCTTGAGTTTGCCTGCGCTGTATGGGACCCCTATAATGCATGCGACATATCACGACTAGAAGCAATACAGCGCAGCCCGATTTGTAACCAATAACCACAAAAGAACAGAGGGCACGGTAACAAATATTTTACAAGACCTGCAGTGGCCCACCTTAGAGTAAAGACGAAAAAATAACAGATTAGCAATCCTGTATAAAATTCAAAATTGAACAAATTGCCATTCCTATCCTGCACTACCTGTGCAGACAGGCTGTTCAAACCAGGCAATTCCATCCACAGAGATTTAGTATCGTTCCAACTCACACCAAATCATATAAGTTCAGTTTCTATCCCGCACAATTAAGGACTGGAATTCACTGACACCCTCAATGTACAATGCCAAATCTGGAAATTTTCAAGCACTGTATTCAAAAAGTATAATGTATGCTCATAACATGTGTAGTTATAGTTATATATTAAGATTATGATGTGTTCTAATGTCTATTTTCAATTGATCGCCCCCCCCCCCCCCCCCAATATCGACGTCGTGTCGGTTGAGATTGGAACTGTCGGTTCATTTGACCAAAGGAATCATGGAATTATGATGGTCAAAAGTACACTGATGAAAAATGTTCGCGCGCTACTCGCGCATAATGTCTTCCCACAATGCAATATTCTTTGGTACAAACTTGTTGGAGCCAAAATGTAGCTCAATCGTGTAACAAAATAGGTGTAAAATCGAACATTTTCGCGCGCTACGCGCGTAATTCTTTAATCAATATCTTGTCGGTTCATTTTCATTTTTCGCCCCCCCCCAATATGAATATATTAAACGTAAATCGTATGGATTTAAATTTAAATCCCTGTAATTTAGAGTGTAAATAGTCCCCTTTTTGTGCAAAAACGAGGACACATGTTTGGTTCAAAATAGCCCTTTCTCCGATTCCGATGACTATTTGATATGACACAGGCCTACTCATCGTTTTAACTTGTAAGATTGATTGAGTATTACTTTAATTATGAAGTGGCTAAAGCTATGGGTTACAACTTTCAAAGGACATGATATGAAAATACCGCGATTTGGGGAACGATCATGCATGCGTACACAATGTTGTCTGATACCACATGGGTCCAAAAACGCGGCGTATTCACATGACAAGGTCCCGAAGAATTGTGCGCTTCGCAGTCTCGATTGATTTTGGTACGGAATCATCATCTACATCACGGCTTGCGCCAGATATTAGTGCCACTGCTAATTAGTGGCCCAATTTAAAAAAAATCGCGATAGATTCTTCTTGTCGATGTTTAAACATTCGTGGGTTTCGTTGTGCCCCGGGTACTTAGTGGATATGAAGTTACGGGGATATGCCACTAAATAGGGTCCCATTTTTCACCCTCTGGTAAATGAATGACCCCTTTTCAAAGCCATTTTTGGTAAATGTATGGGTCTAAAATCCTTAATGTTGCTGTTTTTCACAAACATTTTAGCAAACCCCGGGTGCGGTCAAGTCGCCCGCCGAATTACTCCGTTTGCACAACCGTACCTTGTGTATCTCCCGATGTTGTACTGATGCAGGAATATGTGCTGGTTTGTATTCGGAAAAGATAACCCTATCTGATTCCATTGGTGACAGGATATCCCTAGCATCACCAATGTCATCGGCATCCTGTTGGAGAAAGATACCATAATATAATACATTCAATAAGAAAGGTTTTACACGACAGGAATCCATACCAGTAGAAAGGTTGTAGTGGTGGTCAGATACCAGACACCAATGACATCTATGACTACGCGGGAATAAAAGACCACATGTTACCTGTCCATAATCAAATAGCCCGCTCACTCAGGCACAGCCCAACGCATCCCCACTGTGTGATCAATATCCATTTCATTCCCGGCCATTCAAAGTGCCACGCACAGCATTTTCTCGCGGCTTGCGTCCGTTGAAAATGTGACTTTTGAAAAGTGACCAATTTTCTTTAAATGGTGCTAATCATGGTTTATCTTTGGTGTTAGGGGGAAAATTTGGTATCAAATGATGCCTAAAAGATCCATCTAAATGCCTATTTAGCCTGTTTGGCCAAAACAAAAATTGAATGTTACTCAAAATGACATAAACAAAGTGTATACTTTCTTTTGTTGAACCCTTTATGACAGTTGGTATGGTTGGTGGGGTGTTAGATTTGAATAAAATCTGTGTACAAATGACTGTTATGTCAATCTTATGATTGTTGCATTGAATATCAGAGGCTGGTTTGAGAAAACCGTAAACATCATATAAATGCAAACATTAACACTGGCTTATTTTTTATTTATTTTTTTAAAAAACAATTTGTGAAATTGTTTTAAATTGTAGCTGGGGCGGTGTTTTGTTTTGTTTTCAAATTAATAACACAGAGGCATATTTCAAGGTTGACAATTCTAAATTTATGGAGGTACCTATACTCTCAAACATCTTGTTTCGATGTGTATAAAAATGGCTTCAAATTCTAGTCATTCTTCACCTTGTGAATAACCATGGATAACACATGTTAAAATATGGGGCCTACAATCCTACAATCAGTTTTTGATTTATGATAGAAAAACGAAATTTAGATCAAATATTTTGCATTCCTCTTATACAATCCTGGAAAAAAGTCTTGGAACACCTGCGTGTGATTAACGGAAAAGTGTCACCCCCACTCCCCCGTACAATGTTGACCAAGGCCAGTGGCTCCTGCAGCTTGCCAGAGTGTCCCAACATTGATCGATGGGGGTGGGGAAGGGAAAATCTCATTTGAACAATTTCCATTTATAACAGAAGACACTAAGTATCAATACATGCACGCAATACCCAGCACGTGTGCTCAGCTCAGCGTTTGCGTTCCAAGGACTTTTTTCCAAGATTGTATACGCAGATTGCAAAAAAAATCATCTAAATTTGGTTTTTCTATCATATCTCGAAAACTAAATGTCACATGTATCTCAAATTGCACAGTATTTTGGCAGTGGACCATAGGCTTGGCAACCCCAATATTTATTTTTTATAAAGACATTCATTTAATACGGGAACGTTCAGTGAAAACAATTCCCTATACTAACTAATGCATTTCGAAGATGTATAATAATTGCCTATTATTGCAATGCATAATGTGGCGTTTTCAGATACTCCTACGAGATTTATTGATGTATTGTCAGATATGCAAAAGAGTGTCTAAAAGTAAAAGTAACGGAATCTATATATGGGGTTGAAAGTAACACAACTAATTGTAAAACAACTTAGGCCTACTTGTAAATAACTATCTTCAGTAGATAGCAGTAACTTCTGTTTGACAGATTCGACAGCTATCTTTTGTATTGCATTAACGGGTTGTAATATAATAATAGATGCTCATTATTCATATGCCCATCTGTTATTATGTATTTTCTGAATTTCGGTCGTTGTTTTGCATCACTTGTGTAGCAAAGGGACGATGAATCCCCCGGCCAAATAGTCACCAAGAAAAAATGCAAGAAAAACACCTTTTTTCAAAACACTTTTTTTCTGCTCGAATGTTCATAAGCCTATACGTACACTTTGTTGGCTGTTTTATTAAAAAGAATTTTTGAAAAAACTACATTTGGATTTAATTCTACATTTCCACGTATTATTATCAACCAACATTTTTGGCTCAAATTGTCAGAGGGCGTTTTTGCCTACAGTTTTTGGAATTTATTTTGAAAATTTTCGAAATTGCTGGTATTTTGTCCCCACATGTTATTCACAAACCCTTATTTTATGGATTTTTTCAAATATTACTTTTTTCTTACTCCTTTTTTTCAAAACTGTTGGTATTTATTTTTTGGAAATATTCGAAAATAATTGGAAAAACAATAGTTGGACATGGTTGGATGATGAGTAAATGTTTCTTCTTACTCCACAAATTATAAATGATAGTCAGTAAAAGAAATTGCACATCCGGGATTTGAACCCGGGACCTCCGGATGGTTATAGACTAGCGCTCTTATCAACTGAGCTAATGAGTCAGATGAGTAAGCACGACGATAATATCATCTATAGGCCTTCAGTTCAATCTCATCCTCAAAAACAACCCAAACAACTAAATAAGTGAATACATAAACCATTTAAGTAATATATAATATACATGAATACATAAATAAACCATTTAAGTAGTATATTTTATTTTATTTATTGATTAAAATAGCACTGCGATAAATGAATTTAGCTTTATTCACAAAGTTATCATCAGACGAGTTGGGACGGTAATGGTAAAGTGTATGGCAAAGTGTATGGTAAAGTGTTGTCTTGAAACACGTGTTCATTGAGCACTTTACCGTCGTTTCTATAGTATAATATTAGTATACATATTTTGTTTTCATTTTAAATGGTAAACTGTTATCAAAATGCGTAGATGTGACCCATGCGGCTTATATTTCGGAGTTACAACATGCATGATTAGTATAGCTAACACATGTGCATATCTTGATAACTCAAAGGCAGTATGAAAAAACGTTTAATTGCCTATTTTAGGCAAAATGTCCCAATGGTAAACTGATGGTAAAGTGTGTGTAAAGTGTGTGATACTTTGCAATAATGCTTTACTATAACATGTATAATAAAACAAATCCACGCTTGTGTAAGCACTGACCGCTTGGCCCAGTGGATAGGAGCGTTCGTTGGCACCCTTTATATAGCCTGCTTGGCGTCGGTTCGAGTCGCTCTCATGGCGTGACTTTTTGTCTTTTTTTTCTGTTATGAGCTATCTTCAATAGATAGGAATAGTATTGCAGATAAACGTTTAATGCTCGGCAAATGTTAACACTTTCAACGCGGCTATTGGTTTAACCACGGTACAAAACAGATTTGTCTAACTTTTATGTCTATCTCAAGGATAACTGAACAAATAATAGGCACGTTTTTGTACTTATTTGAATGCATTTCACAAGGTGATTCCAAATATTGGTAAAATGACATTCAATAATTTTGACATTTTTGAAACATTTTGTGCAATTTTGGATTGTCGTCTGCAGACGCTTGTCGCGTGGAAAGTGTGAATGTATAGTTTCATATTTCAAATAACAAACAAATAGGCAATGTGATAACATTATTAAAAGTATAAAAATGTTAATTTCTCAGCAAGAACTTTATACTTTTGCTTTATTGATTTATAAACATTAGATTATTGCGCGCGGGATCAAGAAACGGGTCAAATTGTAGTTAAATATGACATAAATAATTGTTTTCAGTGCCCACTCCCTAAATAAAATTAATTCCCTATCATCATTTTATAATATTTGTGATGCCCCTATTGTTTGCTCAAATCGTGTGTAATATGAGATTCATACGACATTCGGTTTTTGATTTATGATAGAAAAACGAAATTTAGATCAAATATTTTGCATTCCTCTTATACATGTATACGAAGATTGCAAAAAAAATCATCTACATTTGGTTTTTCTATCATATCTCGAAAACTAAATGTCACATGTATCTCAAATTGCACAGTATTTGGCAGTGGACCATAGGCTTGGCAACCCCAATATTTATTTTTTATAAAGACATTCATTTAATACGGGAACGTTCAGTGAAAACAATTCCCTATACTAACTAATGCATTTCGAAGATGTATAATAATTGCCTATTATTGCAATGCATAATGTGGCGTTTTCAGATACTCCTACGAGATTTATTGATGTATTGTCAGATATGCAAAAAGTGTTTAAAAGTAAAAGTAACGGAATCTATATATGGGGTTGAAAGTAACACAACTAATTGTAAAACAACTTAGGCCTACTTGTAAATAACTATCTTCAGTAGGTAGCAGTAACTTCTGTTTGACAGATTCGACAGCTATCTTTTGTAATGCATTAACGGGTTGTAATATAATAATAGATGCTCATTATTCATATGCCCATCTGTTTTTATGTATTTTCTGATTTTCGGTCGTTGTTTTGCATCACTTGTGTAGCAAAGGGACGATGAATCCCCCGCCCCAATAGTCACCAAGAAAAAATGCAAGAAAAACACCTTTTTTCAAAACACTTTTTTTCTGCTCGAATGTTCATAAGCCTATACGTACACTTTGTTGGCTGTTTTATTAAAAAGAATTTTTGAAAAAACTACATTTGGATTTAATTCTACATTTCCACGTATTATTATCAACCAACATTTTTGGCTCAAATTGTCAGAGGGCGTTTTTGCCTACAGTTTTTGGAATTTATTTTGAACATTTTGAAATTGCTGGTATTTTGTCCCCACATGTTATTCACAAACCCTTATTTTATGGATTTTTTCAAATATTACTTTTTTCTTACTCCTTTTTTCAAAACTGTTGGTATTTATTTTTTGGAAATATTTGAAAATAATTGGAAACACAATAGTTGGACATGGTTGGATGATGAGTAAATGTTTCTTCTTACTCCACAAATTATAAATGATAGTCAGTAAAAGAAATTGCACATCCGGGATTTGAACCCGGGACCTCCGGATGGTTATAGACTTGCGCTCTTATCAACTGAGCTAATGAGTCAGATGAGTAAGCACGACGATAATATCATCTATAGTCCTTCAGTTCAATCTCATCCTCAAAAACAACCCAAACAACTAAATAAGTGAATACATAAACCATTTAAGTAATATATAATATACATGAATACATAAATAAACCATTTAAGTAGTATATTTTATTTTATTTATTGATTAAAATAGCACTGCGATAAATGAATTTAGCTTTATTCACAAAGTTATCATCAGACGAGTTGGGACGGTAATGGTAAAGTGTATGGCAAAGTGTATGGTAAAGTGTTGCCTTGAAACACGTGTTCATTGAGCACTTTACCGTCGTTTCTATAGTATAGTATACATATTTTGTTTTCATTTTAAATGGTAAACTGTTATCAAAATGCGTAGATGTGACCCATGCGGCTTATATTTCGGAGTTACAACATGCATGATTAGTATAGCTAACACATGTGCATATCTTGATAACTCAAAGGCAGTATGAAAAAACGTTTAATTGCCTATTTTAGGCAAAATGTCCCAATGGTAAACTGATGGTAAAGTGTGTGTAAAGTGTGTGATACTTTGCAATAATGCTTTACTATAACATGTATAATAAAACAAATCCACGCTTGTGTAAGCACTGACCGCTTGGCCCAGTGGATAGGAGCGTTCGTTGGCACCCTTTATATAGCCTGCTTGGCGTCGGTTCGAGTCGCTCTCATGGCGTGACTTTTTGTCCTTTTTTCTGTTATGAGCTATCTTCAATAGATAGGAATAGTATTGCAAATAAACGTTTAATGCTCGGCAAATGTTAACACTTTCAACGCGGCTATTGGTTTAACCACGGTACAAAACAGATTTGTCTAACTTTTATGTCTATCTCAAGGATAACTGAACAAATAATAGGCACGTTTTTGTACTTATTTGAATGCATTTCACAAGGTGATTCCAAATATTGGTAAAATGACATTCAATAATTTTGACATTTTTGAAACATTTTGTGCAATTTTGGATTGTCGTCTGCAGACGCTTGTCGCGTGGAAAGTGTAAATGTATAGTTTCATATTTCAAATAACAAACAAATAGGCAATGTGATAACATTATTAAAAGTATAAAAATGTTAATTTCTCAGCAAGAACTTTATACTTTTGCTTTATTGATTTATAAACATTAGATTATTGCGCGCGGGATCAAGAAACGGGTCAAATTGTAGTTAAGTATGACATAAATAATTGTTTTCAGTGCCCACTCCCTAAATAAAATTAATTCCCTATCATCATTTTATAATATTTGTGATGCCCCTATTGTTTGCTCAAATCGTGTGTAATATGATATTCATACGACATTCGGTTTTTGATTTATGATAGAAAAACGAAATTTAGATCAAATATTTTGCATTCCTCTTATGTATACGCAGATTGCAAAAAAAATCATCTAAATTTGGTTTTTCTATCATATCTCGAAAACTAAATGTCACATGTATCTCAAATTGCACAGTATTTGGCAGTGGACCATAGGCTTGGCAACCCCAATATTTATTTTTTATAAAGACATTCATTTAATACGGGAACGTTCAGTGAAAACAATTCCCTATACTAACTAATGCATTTCGAAGATGTATAATAATTGCCTATTATTGCAATGCATAATGTGGCGTTTTCAGATACTCCTACGAGATTTATTGATGTATTGTCAGATATGCAAAAGAGTGTCTAAAAGTAAAAGTAACGGAATCTATATATGGGGTTGAAAGTAACACAACTAATTGTAAAACAACTTAGGCCTACTTGTAAATAACTATCTTCAGTAGATAGCAGTAACTTCTGTTTGACAGATTCGACAGCTATCTTTTGTAATGCATTAACGGGTTGTAATATAATAATAGATGCTCATTATTCATATGCCCATCTGTTTTTATGTATTTTCTGATTTTCGGTCGTTGTTTTGCATCACTTGTGTAGCAAAGGGACGATGAATCCCCCGGCCCAATAGTCACCAAGAAAAAATGCAAGAAAAACACCTTTTTTCAAAACACTTTTTTTCTGCTCGAATGTTCATAAGCCTATACGTACACTTTGTTGGCTGTTTTATTAGAAAGAATTTTTGAAAAAACTACATTTGGATTTAATTCTACATTTCCACGTATTATTATCAACCAACATTTTTGGCTCAAATTGTCAGAGGGCGTTTTTGCCTACAGTTTTTGGAATTTATTTTGAACATTTTGAAATTGCTGGTATTTTGTCCCCACATGTTATTCACAAACCCTTATTTTATGGATTTTTTCAAATATTACTTTTTTCTTACTCCTTTTTGCAAAACTGTTGGTATTTATTTTTTGGAAATATTTGAAAATAATTGGAAACACAATAGTTGGACATGGTTGGATGATGAGTAAATGTTTCTTCTTACTCCACAAATTATAAATGATAGTCAGTAAAAGAAATTGCACATCCGGGATTTTATCAACTGAGCTAATGAGTCAGATGAGTAAGCACGACGATAATATCATCTATAGGCCTTCAGTTCAATCTCATCCTCAAAAACAACCCAAACAACTAAATAAGTGAATACATAAACCATTTAAGTAATATATAATATACATGAATACATAAATAAACCATTTAAGTAGTATATTTTATTTTATTTATTGATTAAAATAGCACTGCGATAAATGAATTTAGCTTTATTCACAAAGTTATCATCAGACGAGTTGGGACGGTAATGGTAAAGTGTATGGCAAAGTGTATGGTAAAGTGTTGCCTTGAAACACGTGTTCATTGAGCACTTTACCGTCGTTTCTATAGTATAGTATACATATTTTGTTTTCATTTTAAATGGTAAACTGTTATCAAAATGCGTAGATGTGACCCATGCGGCTTATATTTCGGAGTTACAACATGCATGATTAGTATAGCTAACACATGTGCATATCTTGATAACTCAAAGGCAGTATGAAAAAACGTTTAATTGCCTATTTTAAGCAAAATGTCCCAATGGTAAACTGATGGTAAAGTGTGTGTAAAGTGTGTGATACTTTGCAATAATGCTTTACTATAACATGTATAATAAAACAAATCCACGCTTGTGTAAGCACTGACCGCTTGGCCCAGTGGTTAGGAGCGTTCGTTGGCACCCTTTATATAGCCTGCTTGGCGTCGGTTCGAGTCGCTCTCATGGCGTGACTTTTTGTCCTTTTTTTCTGTTATGAGCTATCTTCAATAGATAGGAATAGTATTGCAAATAAACGTTTAATGCTCGGCAAATGTTAACACTTTCAACGCGGCTATTGGTTTAACCACGGTACAAAACAGATTTGTCTAACTTTTATGTCTATCTCAAGGATAACTGAACAAATAATAGGCATTTTTTTGTACTTATTTGAATGCATTTCACAAGGTGATTCCAAATATTGGTAAAATGACATTCAATAATTTTGACATTTTTGAAACATTTTGTGCAATTTTGGATTGTCGTCTGCAGACGCTTGTCGCGTGGAAAGTGTAAATGTATAGTTTCATATTTCAAATAACAAACAAATAGGCAATGTGATAACATTATTAAAAGTATAAAAATGTTAATTTCTCAGCAAGAACTTTATACTTTTGCTTTATTGATTTATAAACATTAGATTATTGCGCGCGGGATCAAGAAACGGGTCATATTGTAGTTAAATATGACATAAATAATTGTTTTCAGTGCCCACTCCCTAAATAAAATTAATTCCCTATCATCATTTTATAATATTTGTGATGCCCCTATTGTTTGCTCAAATCGTGTGTAATATGAGATTCATACGACATTCGGTTTTTGATTTATGATAGAAAAACGAAATTTAGATCAAATATTTTGCATTCCTCTTATACAATCCTGGAAAAAAGTCTTGGAACACCTGCGTGTGATTAACGGAAAAGTGTCACCCCCACTCCCCCGTACAATGTTGACCAATGCCAGTGGCTCCTGCAGCTTGCCAGAGTGTCCCAACATTGATCGATGGGGGGTGGGGAAGGAAAAATCTCATTTGAACAATTTCCATTTATAACAGAAGACACTAAGTATCAATACATGCACGCAATACCCAGCACGTGTGCTCAGCTCAGCGTTTGCGTTCCAAGGACTTTTTTCCAAGATTGTAGATTTCAATCATTAATCCATCTAAAGCGCTTGACCTAGTCTAGTCATTTATTTCTGGTCATATCCCAATCATTGACTAATTGATGACAACTGATAATCGCTCATTGCCTGAAGCTCATGACATACTACATAATCGCGCGACGCGATTTGCCGCTTACGCTCCTTATAAAGAGTGCTATTTACCAAATAAGGAGCGTCAGCGGCAAATCGCTCCGAGCGATTGGGTAGTTATATGTCATGAGCTTGAGAACTGGGTTGCGGGCACCAACATTATTTATAGTGACGTTTTGTTAATACCTCCGAGGGTTGCATCGTAAATGATAGATACAGAAACCAACCTATAGACATACGTATTGGATCGCTTTAGGTTAGAGGATTATTGAAAATCCCCTTGTATGTCTCAAACGTCGAGTTATGGACATTTAGGCAGTATTCTCGAATGATAGGTTTTTCAATTCAAAGTAACTCATATAATGGATTTAATGCATATAAAATGATAAGCTTTTGGATGATCCCTTTAAGAAAACATCATAGCTTAGTATATACGTAAAGAAAAATCTGTCCGCACAAAGAAAAATATATCAGTCCAAGTTTTTCTTTATATTCTGAACAATGATATGCTTTTCTGAAAGAAGTCGTCAAACCTCTTTTGGTTTTAAGTGCATGAAGAGTATAACGTTTTAAATGATTGTAATACAAATAAGTATTATCATTACTACTCATAATCTTTTAAAGTACGTCATGCCACTATTATGTCTACGTCATGCCACTATTATGTCTAAATGAAGAAAAGAAGGGCGAAAATCCCAAACCTGTTAAATTGTGCCATTAAAAAAAAATGTTTCCCTACGAGATTTCTCAAACCTTTCCTGATTCCTTACCATTCAGATACTCTTACGTAAACATACTGGGCGTATTGTCGTACTAAACGCGACTAAATTTAGCCTAAAACCGTCAGGAAGAAAACCCGGGGGAGAAAACCCTGCTGTGCGGGCCAGACCGACCCATGTTTTATAAATTGGTGAACACAATTATCACGTTGAAATAAATTGCATGTCGAAAAGTGTTAAAATATTTACAGATTAAAAATATATATATTGCGGTCATTTTCAAGGGAAGATAACATAAATTTTGTCACGGCATTCAGAGAACAAATTGTACCCTAAAATGTTCAGTAGCTCTGATGGAATATCTGGCTTAAACCAAGATTCTGTAATAACTCTATGTCCACAGCTTGCTGTTCATAGATTATCTTAGCTTCATCAAATTTGTTATTTAATGACTCTGCGTTGGAAAAAGTGTACTTTAGGTCCCATATTCTGAACTGTACTAGTATCGTCCGATACTGGAACACCCAGTATCGATCGACTCTGGTACAAATTCAGATACTGGAACTGTAACGATACTGGTATACCAGTATCTGGGACCTAAAGTACACTTTTTCCAACAAAACAAAAAAGGAAAACCAGAATCCCGACCTGAGAGGCTCGTTTGCCCGTACAGCAGGGTCTTTTCGTCACCTAAACTTAAGTTTATTTTTTAGACAGGACGTTTAACAAAACACGTTTTTAAATAGCCATGATGAAAATCGTTCCCAGAAAAGTCTCGTTTAAAGCATGCCATTGTATGGAATGGTACTCATTCATTAATCAGCGATTCAAATGAGTTACCGTAGAGATGAAAGGAATGCATCAAATGTACATCTGTATTATTCGACTCGAAATGCACCCAACATACATGTACATGTATATGCGCCATGGTGTTGCGAGAGTTAAACTGCCCTCATACACATGTTTAAAGTTTCAGCGAGTTAGACGCGGGTTTAAAGTTATATTTTCGAGAATTGCGTTCATATTAAAACGATGTAGTTAAAGTCAATGTTAAACGCGTGTCTAGCGAGTTTAAATACGTACGAGAATACGATCTATTATATTCTTGATAAGATCACACTTACCTTCACGAAGACCCGTTTTGTGGTTTGGATGGATAATGACTCGACGAATGCATTCAAAATACAATTGATACAGATAATGAAACAAAACAATATTCGAGGTAGAGTCAACATGATAAATATTTGCAGCATTCCTAACTATTGGTAAATTTGACTTGAAATCATCTCAAATGATAGGTTTATTTAATTCAAAGGCACTCGATCGTACATGTTATTCCTTACTTTTTCCCATTCCCCACGACACTGCGAGCAATTATTACAAAATATTTGTGTTTTACTATTTTATAGTATGAAAGTCCGGAAATAAAATATGTGCCCATGCGCAGACAGTCAAGTCTGATGCGCGGGCTGATAATGTAAGGTGGGTTTACGTGATCTGTAACATGTAAAGAAGATGCAAATATTCAATGGTTTATGATGGACGCCTTATAGGGAATGGCGATTTAACATGTCTAAATCAATTGCGAGCTTTAGAGACCGGAATTGGTTGTAACCGTTTTAACTGCATTGACAAGCTATAGAAGACACTTAGTAATATAACCTTCTGCAATGTTTGCACAAATTGAAGTGAGGGAAACTGGTCCTAAGTTAATTAATACTTGGTGTTTGTTGCTTGGGAATAGGAACCACAATAGCCTTTCCACTGAACAGGCACATATCCCTCCCTGTAGGATGAATTTAAAATATATATATGTAAGTGGTACACTAAATTCATACGCAAACTCCTCAACCAATGGTGGAATTTGATCAAGACCACAATATTTTGCAGATTTCAATTTTTTTAGTTCAGCATATACATCCCATGAGAACAACTGAGGAGCAGCTTCACAACTGAAGAGCAACTTCTTGGCAGGTAAATATGAAGTTGATCGACTAAAATCAAGAGGTTCAAGACCCTCGGACACTTTCGCAAATTTTGAGTTAATAGCATTAGCAATGCTTTTGAAATCTATATCCTCAATACCCTGGATCTTTAGGCTGAGGTCAGATTTAGTAGCCTTGGTACCTGTTCTTATTTGGTGGTGCCATTTCCGTGGCTCAGTCTTTTGCAAGTCCCGGATTCTGGTTGCGTGGTATTTTAATTTAGCTTTTTTATTTTCTCCTTTAACCGAGTTCCTTAATTTACGCCACTGTTGAAGGTCATTCTTGGCAAAAGCTGCTTGGCGTTCAGTAATGAGCAACTTAATGTAGGGGGTCAGCCACGGCTTGTCATTGCAGTGCAACTTTGTTTTCTTAGTTCATTTTATTTTGCGTACCAATAGTATCCAATACCTGAAGCCAATCTCGATCCTGTGCCCATACACCAAATAATATGCGAATGCCAGATTCACATAGAGGGCGTGAAACCTTGATCCTATGTTTGTTTTTAGCCTTTTTGATATGATTTGTGGGCTTCCATAGGATGCAAACATGGGCCCTGTAACCAATAGGCGACAAAGCAGTAGGTTTAATACAGTATACTGCGAATTAAGCACATGGTTTGTAAGGACAAGATCAAGAGTGGCTTCTTTACGGGTAGGGAAATCAATAAGCTGTTTTAGATCATTGCCTCTAAGGACGGGATTAACATTCATTCGATATAAGAATAAGAGTACATTTTCTTCCTCGTACGGAACCGAAACCGGCTGAAGATCAACCGATTTGGTATAAGAATACTTAACATTTGGCGACAGCCGTAAAATAATTGAAAGAGACGTACGTGAAGCGAAGAAAACGAGATCGAGCGATACAATTGATTCTTTTTATACTCCTCTGAGCAAGTGTGTTGCGGTTGCAGTGTTGCGGTTGCAGTCACCAAGAATGACTATACCAATGTCAGGATATTTCGTACGAAGACTGTCAATAGTGTGATGCAGATGATTTTCAAGCAAGTTCTGATATGGAGAATATGTGACGATGTATACGATATAGGCCTTCCTGCGAATTCTGAAGAATATTTCTGTACTAATTTTGGGTAGGTCAAACCTTCCTCCTTCAGCATTTTTGAAAACATTTTGCTAACCGTTTTCCTTGTCAGGTTCAGGTACATATTGTGAAACTCAGAAGCATCTATTGCTGCCTTTTCCCATATTTGAACTGCTTCTTCAGGATAGGATGTAGCATCGATTTGAGCCTTATTCAGTAAACTCTCGGAGGCTTGCTTGGCCTGTTCGATATATTCTTTTCTCAGTTTGGCATTCTTTATATTATCATGTGCAAACCTTACAAAATCTCCTTGCAGGTTATGAAGCCATTGAGAATCTTAACTGTAAAGGTCAGTAGAATTATCACTATGTATAACAGTGAGAAGCCAATGAGTATAACTTATTATAAAGTAATTATAACTTATTATTAAGTGAGTATACCTAATTATAAAGTGAGTACACCTAATTATCAAGTGATTATATCTATATTATAAAGTGAGTACCTCTATAAAAGTGAGTACCTCTAAAATAGTGAGTAAAACTAACTAATAACAGTGTGTTTTATACTACAGGGTGTCACAAAGAATTAATTAAAGAACAACAAAATGCATATTTATATGATCGTTTCTAAATAAGTGTCAGAATAGATCAATTCAAACGACAAATAAAATAGTTGTCTATGATTTGGGGAGTAACGATCACCAATGGTACGTTGTAGTTGAGTATAACTATATATAAAGTAAGTATAACTATTAAATAGTTAGTATTACTATAAAATAGTGAGTATTGCTATAAAATAGTGAGTGTTGTTATTATAAAATAATGTCGAAGTGTCGGGGTTTTTTAATGATTTTAAAGCAATAGAAGTTTGGAGAATGTTTATATATTTGCTGTAGTCTCTGCTGGCGTGTGTAAATCCCCAAATGGTTTAATTCTTAGTATTCTCGGTTTTCCTTTGTTATCTTTTATCACAACGACGCTAAAGTCAGAAGGCAGAGTTATGCTTTCAAACGGATGTTTGGCGTCTTCTACACTCGGGTCATACACAGAGATTGTAACCTGACCGTGTTCTGTAGGTACGTTTCTTGATTCACGTGGATCAATACGAATGCAATCGTTGCGGCCATTAGGGTGGGTAACTAAGACCTTTATCCGAACATCAAAATTGCTGCTCACGTGAGTGTTATGTTGTTGTTGAAACCACGTCTGAAACCACGTCTTTCCACTTCCAGCTATAAGAGAGATGGAACATAAAATGATGATAAAAATTATAAACTTGCTTTCGTTAAAACATGATTGAAGATGGTCTATGTACGCTACGCCTATATTATACTTGATATACAAGGTGAGTAAAAAAAATGTTGTATTCAACTTTGGAATTTTATATCTAGCAGTAGGTGGTGAAATTTCAAATATAACCAATTTTGACAGATGTGCTATCTCATAAGCTTTCCAAAGAAATGTAATTGGTTGAAATTATTTGCGGTAAACATCATTATGCTCTTTGGCGTAAAAGTGCTATTTTTTCTTTAAAAAGAATCTTTTGAATTGCACTATCAGGAGCCGAATCCGACTGGTGATGATGCAGTCAGCGCATCGCTCGTACTATATGACGGCCAGCCTATGATCCAGAACTTCGAATAAGAGTACATTTTCTTCCTCGTACGGAACCGAAACCGGCTGAAGATCAACCGATTTGGTATAAGAATACTTAACATTTGGCGACAGCCGTAAAATAATTGAAAGAGACGTACGTGAAGCGAAGAAAACGAGATCGAGCGATACAATTGATTCTTTTTATACTCCTCTGAGCAAGTGTGTTGCGGTTGCAGTGTTGCGGTTGCAGTCACCAAGAATGACTATACCAATGTCAGGATATTTCGTACGAAGACTGTCAATAGTGTGATGCAGATGATTTTCAAGCAAGTTCTGATATGGAGAATATGTGACGATGTATACGATATAGGCCTTCCTGCGAATTCTGAAGAATATTTCTGTACTAATTTTGGGTAGGTCAAACCTTCCTCCTTCAGCATTTTTGAAAACATTTTGCTAACCGTTTTCCTTGTCAGGTTCAGGTACATATTGTGAAACTCAGAAGCATCTATTGCTGCCTTTTCCCATATTTGAACTGCTTCTTCAGGATAGGATGTAGCATCGATTTGAGCCTTATTCAGTAAACTCTCGGAGGCTTGCTTGGCCTGTTCGATATATTCTTTTCTCAGTTTGGCATTCTTTATATTATCATGTGCAAACCTTACAAAATCTCCTTGCAGGTTATGAAGCCATTGAGAATCTTAACTGTAAAGGTCAGTAGAATTATCACTATGTATAACAGTGAGAAGCCAATGAGTATAACTTATTATAAAGTAATTATAACTTATTATTAAGTGAGTATACCTAATTATAAAGTGAGTACACCTAATTATCAAGTGATTATATCTATATTATAAAGTGAGTACCTCTATAAAAGTGAGTACCTCTAAAATAGTGAGTAAAACTAACTAATAACAGTGTGTTTTATACTACAGGGTGTCACAAAGAATTAATTAAAGAACAACAAAATGCATATTTATATGATCGTTTCTAAATAAGTGTCAGAATAGATCAATTCAAACGACAAATAAAATAGTTGTCTATGATTTGGGGAGTAACGATCACCAATGGTACGTTGTAGTTGAGTATAACTATATATAAAGTAAGTATAACTATTAAATAGTTAGTATTACTATAAAATAGTGAGTATTGCTATAAAATAGTGAGTGTTGTTATTATAAAATAATGTCGAAGTGTCGGGGTTTTTTAATGATTTTAAAGCAATAGAAGTTTGGAGAATGTTTATATATTTGCTGTAGTCTCTGCTGGCGTGTGTAAATCCCCAAATGGTTTAATTCTTAGTATTCTCGGTTTTCCTTTGTTATCTTTTATCACAACGACGCTAAAGTCAGAAGGCAGAGTTATGCTTTCAAACGGATGTTTGGCGTCTTCTACACTCGGGTCATACACAGAGATTGTAACCTGACCGTGTTCTGTAGGTACGTTTCTTGATTCACGTGGATCAATACGAATGCAATCGTTGCGGCCATTAGGGTGGGTAACTAAGACCTTTATCCGAACATCAAAATTGCTGCTCACGTGAGTGTTATGTTGTTGTTGAAACCACGTCTGAAACCACGTCTTTCCACTTCCAGCTATAAGAGAGATGGAACATAAAATGATGATAAAAATTATAAACTTGCTTTCGTTAAAACATGATTGAAGATGGTCTATGTACGCTACGCCTATATTATACTTGATATACAAGGTGAGTAAAAAAAATGTTGTATTCAACTTTGGAATTTTATATCTAGCAGTAGGTGGTGAAATTTCAAATATAACCAATTTTGACAGATGTGCTATCTCATAAGCTTTCCAAAGAAATGTAATTGGTTGAAATTATTTGCGGTAAACATCATTATGCTCTTTGGCGTAAAAGTGCTATTTTTTCTTTAAAAAGAATCTTTTGAATTGCACTATCAGGAGCCGAATCCGACTGGTGATGATGCAGTCAGCGCATCGCTCGTACTATATGACGGCCAGCCTATGATCCAGAACTTCGAATAAGAGTACATTTTCTTCCTCGTACGGAACCGAAACCGGCTGAAGATCAACCGATTTGGTATAAGAATACTTAACATTTGGCGACAGCCGTAAAATAATTGAAAGAGACGTACGTGAAGCGAAGAAAACGAGATCGAGCGATACAATTGATTCTTTTTATACTCCTCTGAGCAAGTGTGTTGCGGTTGCAGTCACAAGACAGAATGCACGAAATGGTGCGGTGTGAACCCCGAGACAAAATGATGGCGGGAAAAAAGTGCCTCGTGACCGGAAGTAACCTCTGACGGGGGTTAACGGGCAAGGCTCAATTTCCTGTGAACAACTTAGTTTTCCTTGCATTCACATCAGAAAACTGTATTATTACCTCATGGCCCTTGATTATTTCACATTTCTTCATTAACCCCCTACCTCCCAAACACATTACTGCATTACTCCCCCCCCCCTCCCAACACACACACACCCTACCCCCCCCCCCCCCCCCCCCCCCCCCCCCCCCCCTAAGGTCTAACCTTTACCATCTCCCGTAGCACAGTGTATTTTTTCCATTAATATTTGCCCGCCCGCGTGTAACACGGAGTATTGGTGGCACTCCAGGCAACTGAAAGTGTTTTATTAAACAGCTGCCCTTTGTATTATTCATCTTTTCTACGTATCTTGTGCACCCCTCTGGCATAAAAATCTCTAGCAAAAGTTTGTTTGGAAAATGTAGCAGCTATTTGTTGTATAGTAAGTTAATCGCTGGAAACGTATACTAGTGCAGCATTCATAATGGATAAATATCAGAAAGGGAACAAAATTTAAAAAAAAGGGATTGGATCTGCATGAAGAGGAAAAGTGTCACACTGGTATAGAACGGAAACTGTTGAAAAACCCGCTGTCTAAACTCAATCCATCCTGTTATAAATCACAATCTGGTCCGCCACATTTACATTATATCAGTCAGCCATGAAGAGACACATGTGGACTCGGTCTAAATTTCGCCAGCATAAAATGTTCATGTTCTGCCAAGCTCAAATAATTTTGTTTTTGTTTAGGAATGGAAAACTTTAGAAAAAATGACTTGCCGATTGACCGACTGACACCACCGACTCTACTTAAAATGTTCGTGGGCCGATAGGTCTCTATGTACGTCGATACATTTTTGTTCTTGTACATAAACATCGGCTTGAAAATGTGCAATGCGTCAAGCAACGCTACAAAAGTTGATATTTAAACAAAATCAAAATGTGAATACTTTAAGGATTTAATATTTAACAAGGTATTGTCAACGTCAATTTTTTTTAAAATGCACCTATATTTCGTCGTCGACCACATCACTTTTTTTTACTGCGCTATTCGACGTAACACTTTTTTGAGAAAAGATATTTTCACATATAGGCCTATAACAGTAACCTATGAATATGATACGGTCCTACCATATTAATAAATGTCATAATCATAATCAAGTGTTTTCTTGATAAGGAACCCTTTTTAGGAAAATTGATCGAGCGATATTTAGATTAAAGCCAAATTCGAGCGGTGTGTCGAATATACACCTAGCACATAAAGTCCCTGACCAGGTGCTTTGAGGTTGGCTAATTCAAAATATATGATCGGTACCAAAAAATCTGAGATATACATTAAATGAGCAAATTTCTTCTCCGGAGTTTGATACCTCATTCAACAAAATCGAATGGATACTTTTAAAGTTATGTCGATTTCAATGACCGCGCATGCAACAGAAAAGTTGCATTAGGTATAGGAAATCATTGATATCAAGATATACCAACAGGGTGTGGGGAAACAGGTAATAACGATTAAAAAATTCCTGTGCACGCCTATGCATATATGTCAATGGCCATTGCTACTTTTTATAACCACCGCCTCCCCTACCCCTGTTATGATAACAAGCGGATTATTTTATGAACCAACCCCCTATTGATTTTGTATGACCTCCTTCCCATCAACAATTTTCATAGAGAATTGACTGATGCTCGAAACTGACATGTTTTTCCATTTCATTTGGCTTTGAGAGTATAAAAACGAAAGAAGCATCTGCAAATGTATACATTTACTGAAACAAATACATATTTGAGTCCCAGGCGTACCAAACGTTTGAGTTCCTTTTTTCTTAGGCCCATGCTAGATATACTTTAGCTGTAATAACTTACTGCAGGTTCCTCACATTCGATTTATGTTGATTATTACAAGGAGTCTTTCACTTATTACATTTTGTGAACAGCACGAATGTTTATAATAGGGATTATTTCAATCTGAAATATATAAAAAATACCATAAAAAACCTTTCTCTTCACTATCTCTCTCCTTCTCTCTCTCTCTCTCTCTCTCTCTCTCTCTCTCTCTCTCTCTCTCTCGCTCCCGTCACTTCATATACGACGGTTGGTCAATATGTAATAAGAGAGATCTTGTTATGAGACCAGGCGCGTACGCAGGGGGAGTGTTTTGGGTGTGAAACACCCCCCTTGGGTCTGTCCTGAAAAAAAAAGGAGAAGAGAAGGGAGAGGAAAGGAAAAGGAGAAGGGAAAGGAGAAAGGAAAGGGAGAAAGGGGACAGCGGAGACAGGGGGAGTGGAGAAACTTTGTGGAACTGTCAATGGGGAACGGGGAGAAGAGAAAAGACTTACCGGCGGGGGGGGGGTACCAAAATTACCTGACGCACGTTACCGGCTTGAACTAAGAATTAAACTGCAATAAGTGCAGTGGCGGCGCTACGGGGGGGGGGGGGGGGGGGGGGCACGGCATTTGCCTCCCCCCCAAAAAAAAATCTTGCCCCCCCAGTTTGCCCAAAAATTTTAGAAACAATTTTAAAGGCAAAAAAAATGTGCGCGCTTCGCGCGCATTTTTACACCGCAAATTGTCTCTTGCCCCACACAGATTTTTGTCTTTCACACCGTTTGCCCCCCCACCCCCAAATTTGGATGCTGGCGCAGCCACTGAATTACTGTTCAAAATCATTATAAAACATGCAAGGAAATGCGTTCTTTTCAAGCGTGAATTCGCGCAGGCTGAGATGGTCAAATTATATTTCATTATTTCTAAAACACCCCCCTTCACAAAATCCTGCGTACGCGCCTGTATGAGACGCATGAGTGGTTTTATTGAGAGATAGTGTCATCATTAGGCCTATAACGTATGATACTTTGTGTTTCAAATAATTCACTTTTACATTTTTAAGTAGGAACTATAACATCATAGCATTAGCTTAAAGTAAGTCACTTTGGACACTGCCAAATCAGTTATTTGGCGCGAAATTTGAAATGTTTTTTGAAACACGTGCTAAAACGATTACATAACATGACACAAGAAGCAGGTATATCCCGATTTTATTTCGCATACTTATGATACATAATACGCTAACTTTGTGTAATTTGAAATACATGTATGTAGCTCCCCCCCCCCCCCCCCCCCCCCCCCATAAAACACAAATAAGACAAACACAAGAGAAGAATTGAAGGACTGGCTGAAACCATATCGGAATAGTTTTATTTTAGAATATACCCAATTTTAAATGGGTTACGACGACGACAGAATTCATCAAATTTCACCACAACTGTTATAACATTTATATAAACATGGGCCAAACAACCGCATTTGGCGATTGTCAACAGTTAGTTAATTTAAAATAGATTGCCCCGAAAAGCGTTACCACCAAAAAAAAGAAACAGGGGTGTCACAAAAGGTAAATTTAAATGTTGCATTCGCCGCCAGAAAAGCTGTTTAATGCATACATAAGAGAGAAAAGTAAGAAGAGGCAGTTAAATAAGAAGTATACAAATCAGTATAATTTTAAATAGCATATTTTCATTGACAAATGCCTAGTCAGTGAATCACTAATTTTGCGAAAATCAAAACATCTAGAGAAATCGAAGAAATGAACAACTTTGGACGAAAAACTAGAAGAAATTGAATTATATGTGATATTCCTGTTTTAAATAAATTATATGGAGATTATTACAATTATAGATTCTTCAAATGTACCAATCTTTAATAAAAAAAACACCTATTTGTTATGCTGTATGATTTGGTTATGTGATGCAAACATAGATGGTCATGGACCCACATTTCAACTTATCACATGTCCAGCCAAATATTGACAGATTTCAGTAAGTGGTCGTAACCTATTGTGTTTATGTTAATGACGTTGCATAACCAAAGGTAAATTCAAAATATGCAAATCGTAAATGTCTTTACGAAAAAGTAACTTATTGAACTGTATGTAGGCCTATTACTGCGAGTGCAGTGCAGCCTTATCTAGCATTATGTAATGTGTTGGGCACATACTTTCTGAACATATCATGTTAAGAATAAGAAACATGGGTGCATTGTGAAACATTTGATACATTCAGTTTAAAACTATACCCACATTACGAATGTCGTGACATTGTAAAAAGTAAAAATATGTAACAAAATTACAAATACTCGAAATGTAGGTGATTGGAACAAGAATGTAGAAATTTCTTAGTCAAAGTTACCTTGATTTGGTGGGACAATGGGTTGAGGTATAGGTGCTGGTGGGTCAATGGGTTGAGGTAGAGGTGCTGGTGGGTCTGGTTGTACTATACCTGGTCGGATAATAATAAAATATAAATTAAAATGATCAAATAAAACTCATGCAAAAAAAAAAATACAAAAATGTTGATGGCATGAATTGACATGATTGACAAAATCAGATTATTTGCAACTATCTAAGTCATCACCAAAGAACGGACAATAGCAGAATCATCCTCATCATCATCTACCTATACAGTGCAGAAATCTCTGTAAATGAGTATACTCGCACAAGTGTTGAGGTGCATTCAGGTTGGAGTAGACAAAAAACTCCACAAGCATAAAAAATGTGTATATACAATTTTAAAATATTGTTGTGGAATGATGACTAGGTGAACTGGACGTCGCAGACCCGGGTCTTGAAGACATCTAGTGATGGAGAGTCCACGACTTGCTGGGGCAGTAGATTCCACAGACGGATGGTGTCAGGAAAATACGAGCCTTTCATGTAAGTGCGGGTGGTGGGAATGGTGACTTTCTTGTTGTGGCCTCTGGTCAATCTGCTGACTGGGGCGAGTTGATCATCAGGGATGTCTATGAGCTTATTGGTAATACGGTACATCATGGTAACTTTGCTGCACTACGCTGGGTGGTTTCAACTTTGGCGATGCCTTTCTTGGTAGATGGGGACCATACACAACTGGCATACTCTGTGATTGGACGCACAAATATGTTGTAATATCGGGTTTTGACTCTTCACGTGGGCAGGTGCCGAGGTTGCGACGGAGGAAGCCAATGGCTCTCATATCTTTCTTGGTGATGTTATCTATGTGTTTATTCGAGCATATGTTGTTGGTTAGTTCAACTCCCAGGTATTTGGCTGACGAAACTACTTCAAGTGGGTGGCCATGCATAGAATAGGCGAATTTCACTGGATTCTGACGCTTGGTGATGTTGAGTACTTGGCATTTCTCAGGATGGAAATGTCATGAGCCACTGTCTTTCCCATTTCTGAAGTGCGTCTAGCTCCTGTTGGAGTTTGATAGCGTCGTCTGTGTTCTTGATCACACAATATACCACGCTGTTATCCGCAAATAGTCTGACATGAGTGTCGGCAAAAATGCAGTCAGGCAGGTCACTAATGTAGGCCAGGAATAGAAGTGGGCCTAGTACTGTACCCTGGGTCACTCCAGATGAAACAGGAGATTTCTCTGAAGATTCGCCATCTAGAACAACTTTTTGGACTCGACCTTGGAGGAAGTTCCCAATTCAGGTTAGGAGGCTACCATGGATGCCGTAGTGTTCGAGTTTGTGAAGGAGACGGAAGGTGAGGGACCTTGTCGAAGGCTTTGGAGAAGTCGAGCAGTATAAGGTCCGTCTGTAAGCCATCATCCAGGTTATGAGCTATGTCGTCGACAGTGATGATCAGTTGGGATTCAGAGGAACGAGCCTTACGGAAACCATGTTGGAAGTCAGTCAAGATCTTACAGGAATCAAAGTGACGCATCACGGAGCTGTGGATGACATGCTCGAGAAATTTGGAGCAGATGGCAGTCAATGAGATCGGCCTGTAGTTGGAGGGTTTGTTCCTGTCCCCCTTCTTGGAGATTTGTGTAACTGTGGCCGATTTCCAGATTTCAGGCAGATTACCGCTGATCAATGATGCTTTGTACAAGATGGATAACATAGGACCAAGGCTGTCAGCTAGCTCTTTGAGGAGGCGGGCTGGGATGTTATTTGGGCCGGTTGCTTTGTGAGGGTTGATCTTCTTCAGAAGTTTGATCACACCATTTGTTGAGACTTCAATGCTGTTGATGCTGGGGAAAGGATCGACTCGGTCCAAGATCAGGAAAAATTGATGGATCTTCATGTTTGTTGAAGACTGAGCTGAATTGCTGATTCTGAATGAGCAGAATTGCTGAATGAGTGTGGCAATACAATTAAAAAATCTATTACTTCGATTGTAGATTTATTCTTAATCCTTTCATTCCAAGAAGTGAATGCGATATCTGGTAGATCATCAGCCGTGTTGAAGTCCTTTTATGAGACGTATTACTTAGCTAGAATGTCTTCATGTTGACCGGGTATCGCAAGTTATTTACCCATTGATTTGAAAAACTACCATTCTAGATCTAGAAACATGATTTCGTTATAAAATTGACCGATATTCTAAGTTTCTATGTACTAAACAAATTGTCCATGTCGAGAATAGCTCGATTATCCCTTTTCACTTGAACCGATCATAAAGGTGTTTTTTAAAATAGTTGGTGAAAATTCCTTGACCTATAAACTTTGACTTCGTCGTATAGGGTTTCACACCACTAAATAACGTCTGGCTCTACCCCCTTTGAGGCAAAAGTCCAAAACCGACCCGTTTCTATGCCGAAACGGGAGACCTATTGTAAATTACAGTTTAAAATTAGGGTATTTACTACATGTTATGGCGAAATTAATATAGTGTGAATTTTGACAGACACATCAGCGTTCTTCAGGTCCAAAAAAATTGATGCAATGGTGATTTTTTAATATTTTAACAGATACATTTGTGTTCAGGTCATTTCCGGTATCTGACGCAATAATCTTAATCAACAATTGCGTGTGACCAGGAAAACTCAACTCGTACTTTTTGAAAATGCTCTAGCTCAAAATTATGCCGGTTACCCCCCCCCCCCCCCCCCCCCCCCATATATGAGTTGTTGAGTTAGTAGTCATGGCTTTCATCTTCAAGTTGAAACCAAATTTCAAGTTACCAGTTTCTTATAACGTCGAGAAATATCCATTTTAAAATTGTGCATTTCACGTGTAACCCTATGGGAGATGTATTTGGTGGTGTGCAACCATAGGCCACGACCCCTTTTTTAGAGAACTCCAATAAAGCTCAAGTAAACATCGACGGGTCGACGTTCCGCTTGATTAGATCCAGCAAGTGGTCTATCTTTATATAGCATTCTTTTTGAAGAGCCTTAATTTCCTCGTGATCAAAATCTGTAATATTTATGGATCAGTTGCCTTGAGTGCCTTACATTTGTGAATATGTTCAAACCTTAAAGTAAGATCTACATTGTAATAAGAAAAGAACCTTCTAGAGGATTGTGTAACTCTTACTATACTAAATTTTATTCGTAGATTGAAATTAACAATAAATGAAAAATTACATTGTATTACATTTTGCCGTAATATCAGTTATTACATTACACTCATTGAATCACTACCAAACCATAACACCATCATAAATTAATTCTAGCAAAGTCCTCAATCTGGGGTTTTTTCTCAGGAATTTCGTCTTACCTAGGACCTCATTCTCAACGGCTTTGACGTTGGTGTAAAGTTCGCCGTCTGCTTTTTTAAGAACTTCCATAAATTGAAAGTAAACTGCTACTTGACTCAACTTGATCAGATCAAGTAACTTGTCTATCCCTTTGGCTCCGATTAGTCTATCGATTTCTTGACGCTCCTCGTCCGATATAACTGCTGGAACTGTTCCTGTCAGCTTCCTCAAAACATTATCATCAAGTTTCAGCTTAGTGCGGAGATCAGGGTTCACTCTTGCGATGATTGTTTGCACTTTTTCCCTGTCCATTGTTACTGTTGGTTGAATATGAAAATTTCAATCAAAGGGGTGCGTATTATATCGTTGAAATACCATTTAGGTTTTCCCCATTGGTTTAGTAGTCCTTTTTACATCGCCAATTACCAAAATATAAAAAATCGTTTGTATTTCTCACAATTAACTGGTTCGAGTCATTATATGCAGCAGGTTTAACCAAAGGAGATTCCATGAGCGCCATGTTTACATTGTGTATCATAATACAGAGCATCATCATGTTTACATTATATTAGGCATAGCACAATGCACACACACAGAGTCTGCCACACAACAACATGAAGAGCTGTGTTGCAAAAGGGCCTACATCTACTTCTACCTGTTACTCATTTTGCATTATTGAATGGATGGCTATTCATATGTGGAAGGTGGCTTGTATCGTTTGTGCCTCAATTGGCGTACATGGATGCACTAATCAAAGTCATGAAGACAACCATACATTAATTTGAATAACTCAATTATGCAAAATGAGTAACATGTAGGAATGGTCTGTAAGCCCTTATGCAAAAAAGCTCTTCATATAATGTATGCAGCTCTACTTCGAAAAACACCCCTATATAAAATTGATTATCCTCACACTGTGCACTCCCTATAGGGCAGTGAACTTGCCATATAATGGTAGGCATGACCTTGCACTATATAACCTTGATTCAGGTATAAATAGTTATCATCTGGTTTTTTAGTTAGGACTGTTTTTACCCATTTTCGAAATTTGCTCTAAACTTGTATATATTCGGCCGATTTAAATAAACCTAACCTGGGATATTGTACTAAACACTTCAGTTCATTTAGTGATATGATCAGATTTTACTTGAGTGCACAGTGTGAGTAAAAGCCTGATAATTTAAATTATGGGTATTTAAGAAATGAAAAAGCTTATAATTTCTAAATACAGCAATATTTGTCAATCAAATTGGGTATAGGCCTACATGTTATTACCGATCACTCTTATGATGGAAATACCCACATGACTTTCCACCCGGGGTTGACGATCATGTATGTCGCAGCTCTATTAATAATATTGTATGTACTGATCATCAGTAGTATAGATTTATTCCGTAGAGCGATTAAAATCATGTCTTGGCCAGTTCACCCCTCGCTAGTCTAAAGGTTGACTTGCATGCTTTACAATGCAGAGGTCCGATTTCCACTAGGACCACTTTTTCAACTGATTTCTTTCTTTTTGTAAAAGTTGGGTTAGAACAAAGACGATAACTGTCTATGGTTTCTATGTCCACAAAGTGTGTAGATCCTAGTACACCCCCGGTGGAAAGTCATGCGGGTATTTCCATCGCTGCATATAAATACATAAACAAAAAATATATAATGAAAAATGAAATAGATAAGTAAACCAACAAATTAATTTAATAGAAAGCATTAGAAGACTAAACAGACTGTACAATGTACCGAAATATTATATGAAATGTCCTCAAATAACAGGCGTACAGTGCTTTAATGCAACTTTCATTTTTACTTTCAAATAAAAATAAAAATAGGCCTACATAATGTGCAGTATCATGATTGCATTTAAACTCTTGTAGTTATTGATGCACGGCTACATTAGAAATGAATAAGCCATCAGTCGTTCCGCTCCGGTAACCCACTTCGACCAGTTTAACGACACAATCCTTATTTAATTTCTAAAAATAGCAACAACAAAATGCTTTGACATTGTAGGGAATGGAAAACACCATTTGGTTTCGGCCCTATTACAGTTTCTTCAGAGCCTAAATTAAAGGATATCTTAAATTAGTGTCAAGTTTCCAAATATGTCTTGATCCATATCTAATCGATGAAGGAAAAAGAACACTTGATTTCTAATCAAAATGTAAAAAGGTACTCAACATCCCGAAAACAATGAACTGATGGCCCTATAAATGCATCAATTACACGGTAGAATCAAATGTATCATTATATTATGGTTGGTTGGTTCGGTCCTGTCATGACTGACAGCTCGTGACCTTACAGATACTACGCCACAAATAACGATTTTTTTTTATTATTGACGAATCTACACCTTTACAACACTAAACTGTCACATTGGGTTACACGTACAATTGGAATAATCAGACTAATTAATTTTCCCTTATAGCACATTAAGTGTTCGCAAGTTGGGAATGCTTTTACTTTTAGTAAATTTTAATGTTTTGGATTCTAATAATAAATTAATCAATAAGTATTGTGTCCATTAGCGTAGCCAGGGGGGCAGAGGGGGCAGAGTGCCCCCTGAAGAAAAAAATTGACCGAGAAAATCGGGAAGGCAGCGGAGAGTCGGGAATAAGAAAGAAAGAGAGAAGATGAGACAAAAAGGGAAGGAAAGGTTTTTTCGATGTTCTGTGAAATCGAAAATCAATATTTGGCATACCGTGAGCAAAGTAAAAGAGATAACTTTCATTTTAATTATATCATGCTACCCCACGCCAAACTAATTCCCCAAAGGCCCGGCCCGAACTATCACAAACTGAAACTAGGTTTCGTTTTGCCGGAACTTACGACCATTACACAAAACTTGGAGTGTTTTAGTGTTGTGCGTCCTAAACCGTTGGATCTTGGATTTATTCAAACTCACAATATTGATTTTATAGGACAAATACACCCGGTCTTGTTTTGATACCCGGTCTGCTTTTCTCTAAGAGCTTTGCTTTACTACATTGATATTTCTGGTGCAACATGGTAGTCCTTTTAACTATTTCCCCCCAGGTTCACTGATCAATGATAGAAAATGGCTATTAAACATGTTGGCCTCGTTGGCGTCCTGAGGTTGGCGTATAAAATGTTGTCTTATCTTTGCCAATTGAAATACAATTAGTTGTATTATTACTTACTTACCTCTCTAGTTCAGCTACAAATTCCTGGAGTTTTATAGAGTAGATCTAAATTTTCTTTCGGTCTCTCTCGCCCGCTATTCCTTACCCAGTTGCGCTTTTGATTGAAGTCTATTCCTTGTCTTGTTTTGTTCCACCACAACCACTTTTTCCACTATCCAACGGTATATGTACAGAGGCGTTGGTGTTGTTACGTGTGCACTGCAACGTATCATGCGTTCAGTATCTGGGGTCAGATCCCGGGGTCAGATATGCAACTTTTCCTATTGCCAAAACAATTCATATCATCGCTGCACTTTCAAATGTTCCTGCCTGGTTCTTCTGGTTCAAGATTTTAATAAAACGATAATACAATAAAAACCTTTTTTTTTTAATACGTGTACATACATTTGACAATGTTCGCCCGTGTAAAATATTGCTTGAATGGTTCAGGCTTATCAACCGAAGACTAATTTTACGCGAGAACAAACGATTGTATTGTGGACACAAGGTTAATCAGATGCGCGGGAATTATGACGTGAGCGATGAGCGAGACAGGGGAATCCCCGACGCTGTTAATGCACACAATATTATAGGTTAACATTAACAAGCGCCATGGTAGTCTTAGTCAAAGACTCGGGTTTTGTTTGTGATTGGATGATCTTTTCGGCCGCGCAGGTAACACGTGCTGGAAATTATATTGTTCCAATACCAAAGTGAAGGCTGTTTGGAATCATCTACGTGAATGTACAGGGTGTCCTGAAAGTTTCGAAACCTCTTTTGGGGGCTGTCATTTTCTTCGGAAGAGGTTGGGTCACATATATGTCAATGGCCATTTGTTACTTTTTATAACCACCCCCTCCCCCCCCCCTACCCCTGTTATGATAACAAGCGGATTATTTTGTTATGACCCAACCCCCTATTGATTTTGTATGACCTCCTTTCTATCAACAATTTTCATAGAGAATTGACTGATGCTCGATACTGACATGTTTTTCCATTTCATTTGGCTTTTAGAGTATAGAAACAAAAGAAGTATCTGCAAATGCGCTGTACTGATACAAATACATCTAGAGGTATTTGAGTCCCAAACGTTACCAAACGTGTCCCTTTTCTGAGGCCCATGCCAAATGTGATGTAGCTGTAATAACGTGCTGCAGGTTCCTCACATTCCAAAAGTCTTCACTTTTTACATTTTTTGAACAGCATTAATGTTCATAATAGGGATAGAAGTGTATAAAAAATACCATAGAAAACCTTTCTCTTCACTACCTCTCTCCTTCTCTCTATCTCTCGCTCCCGTCATTTCATATACGACGGTTGGTCAATATGTAATGAAGAGATCTTGTTATGAGACGCATGAGTTGTTTTATTGAGAGATAGTGTCATCATTAGGCCTATAACGTATGATACTTTGTGTTTCAAATAATTCACTTTTGGATTTTTAAGTAGGAACTATGACATCATAGCATTAGCTTAAAGTAAGTCACTTTGGACACTGCCAAATCAGTTATTTGGCGCGAAATTTGAAAAAAAAATTGAAACACGTGATAAAACGATTACATAACATGACACAGAGACAGGTATATCCCGATTTTTATTTCGCATACTTATGATACCTAATACACTAACTTTAATCCTTGTGTAATTTGAAATATGTAGCTTGCCCCCCCCCCCCCCCCCCCCCCCCCCCATAAAACACAAATAAGACAAACACAAGAGAAGAATTGAAGCACTGGCTGAGACCATATCGGAGTAGTTTTATTTAGAATATACCCAATTTTAAATAGGTTACGACGACGACAGAATTCAACAAATTTCACCACAACTGTTATAACATTTATGGGCCAAACAGGGGTGTCACAAAAGGTAAATTTAAATTTTGCATTCGCCGCCAGAAAAGCTGTCTAATGCATACATAAGAGAGAAAAGTAAGAAGAGGCAGTTAAATAAGAAGTATAACAAATCAGTATTTCAAATAGCATATTGTTATGCTGTATGATTTGGTTATGTGATGCAAACATGGGTGGACATAGACCCACATTTCAACTTATCACATGTCCAGCCAAATATTGACAGATTTCAGTAAGTGGTCGTAACCTATTGTGTTTATGTTAATGACGTTGCATAACCAAAGGTAAATTCAAAATAGTAACAACATTTCGCACAGTCACAAAATTAAATTTCGCACGGTAACAAAATTTCGCACGGTCACAAAATTTCGCACGGTCACAAAATTGTGCTTTTTGTACTGCGAAATTTTCTTTCTTTCTTTCTTTCCCTTTCGTCTTTTCTTTCTTTCCCCTTTTTTCTCCTTTTCCTTTTTCTTTTTCCTTCCTTTTTCCTTTCTATCTCTCTTTTCTTTCCCTTTCCCCCTTCATTTCCTCTTTTCCCTTCCCCTATTTTTCCTGGTGGGAAGGTTTGAATTTCCTGCTGAGCACCTTCAGGGGGGCACTGTGCCCCCCCCCCCCCCCCCTGCCCCCCGGCTGTTACGCCACTGCAAGATCACTTTCATTACAAATTGACCGACCCTCGTACATAATGGTATTACTACGCGTTTATATGAAAGTGGAGTTTTACATTTTGGAAATGTTCGTCTGTAGCAACACAGATGGCTGTTATTGCAGGTTTGGTATCTATTAATTATAAATGTTTTTTTATATATCCAAATATGCTTTATAGTTAATACTGCAAATTAGATTACTGGAGATATATAGCTTAAAACAAATTCCCCTTTTGACTTCATTTATTTGATATAGCTTTAAATAGGTATCGAAACTTTTGAGACACCCTGTACTATCTGATATCACCATCTCATATTAATCTTTGATGGTCCACAAATTGAAATTTCATCGAAAAAATAACCTCACTAAATTTGCTATTGTTTTCACCATCTTTATTTTTGTTTTTTGCCTTATTAAATGTATTATTGTTTAAAATGAGACACAGCCATCCGTTTAGGTGGAGTTATTGGACTTTATACTCAAAATGGACTTTATGTTTAATAATGTTATCATTATTGGTGAGATACAGAGATATATAATGTCAACAATTACCAATGCTCCAGATATGAAATTATATTGATTAGTTTAATATTCATTATGATTAAAGAGGGCGCTTGTCAATGCAAACAGTACTGCCATAGGGCATTGGACAGCATCAGTTGATACCTTTGGATTTGGATGATACCTCCCCTCCCCTTGCCACAGCCTCCTTACGAAAAAGCAAGATGCCTCAACATTTTGTAAAGAAGTTCGCCCCACAAATCAATCTGTGATGGTCCACAATTGAAATTCCTCGTAAAATAACCTCGCTAATTTTGCTATTGTTTTCACCATCTTTATTTTTGTTTTTGCCTTATTATATGTATTATATTTTTATCAGTATGCCAGCCATAAATTAATAGATTAGACAAAACACATTTCACATAAAGGTTGTCAGACACCCTACAGGAACCATTTTTGTTTTCGCCTTATTATATTTATCAGTATGCCTGGCTTGACAATATTCCTGTTTCACATTCCAACAGGAAATGTTTCAAGTTCCGTATGTTGCATCACGTGTGCACATTGGCAACATTTTCTAGGTATCGGGGGTCCGCTTCCAAGTGTGATTTATCCTCTACCCTAATAACCTTTTATCTCAGATTTTCAAAACTTTGATCGGTGATGCCCATTGCATCAAAACCAACCAACACAATTGGTCCTTTTCACGGTTTAAATGGCATCACAGTTTTCCTACCCCTACCTATCCTGCCTCTTCTTACCAGCCATGTTTCATGAAACTTGACCGAGCTTAGTAAGACCTAATTGCGCAACTGATGTAGGATAGTACAGTGTGTCTCAAAAAAAAATGTGCACATGTTTACCCAACTTATTGACTATGAACTTCTAGAATTTGGTGTAACAATTGTATACATATTGATAGACTAAACGCTTAGCTTTCATATGCCGTTTATTTCATCTGATTTGGTTTTGTCAATCTTGAGATATGACCAATTAACTAAAGCTACCGAAAATCGACGTTGTGCCACTTTAATTACAGTTTGCAATAATAGGGTTAGAGGGGGGTTGGGGGTTACCACTCCTAAAAAAAATCCAATCCGAAATGCAGAGTATGCTTATTTGGGTACCATGGTATAGCTAGAGGATCACTCTGTCCATACATACCAAAACAAGTACAAACATCCCAGGCATGACGTCACAATGATGTCACCAAACATGGCCGACCTCAAAATCCCGCCGTATTCGCTGGACAGAGAAGGCAAAAATAGAAATCTTCGTCAAATAAGTTCCAAATATCGGAATTTCACCCGTTTTTTTGCTTTTAAGTGAGGGAAATGGTGTTTTCTAACATAGGCATATGCTATAATATTCAGGACCATACAATTAAAATATTTTCAAAATGACGATTAAAATGTTTTGTTAAGTAGCAACCACGCCCCCTACTATCGGACGTTGACGGCTTACCCTACCCCCGGGTAAGGTAGCACCCTGAATTTGTTTTCGTCAAAATGAGCGCAGGGGATGTAAAAGCGATCACCTAGACGCCCTAGGTCACTGTTCTTTACGTTTTAGCGCAATCAACGACCACCCTCCCTTAGGAGGATCAGGGTTTCAATGCTTATCTTAAGCATTCTTTCTGTAAAAGTGGCACAACGTCGATTTTAGGTAGCTTTAGTTAATTGATCATATCTCAGGAATGACAAAACTAAATTACATGAAATAAACAGCATGAAAGCTAAGTGTTTAGTCTCTTAATATGTATACAATTGTTACACCAAATTCTAGAAGTTCATGGTCAATAAGTCGGGTAAACACGTGCACGTTTTTTTTGAGACACCCTGTAGATGTATTGATGCATTGTGTCCGGTGACATTTTGAGATGTCCGGGGCTGCCCTCATTCATTGATATCAAAATTAGGCAAGGGATGAGGTGCAGCACTGGATAATGCGCATGGTATAAACAAATATGCTTGTAAAATCATTTTGTAAACAATGAAACAATAAACAAAAGGAGTACAGAGGGCAGTGTTGTGACCAATTACTAAATTTGAGTCAAAAGTCGAGTCAAGTCACAAACAGATGTGTCTCGAGTCAAGTCAAGTCTTTCTCACAATGCATCAAGTTAAGTCGTTCAAATAGGTCAAGTCAAGTCACTGATGGCTCAAGTCAAGTCATTGGTTTTGTTTATTAAACTCAACTCACTTAAGTTAGTTTTTTAAGGGCATGACTTGTGTCAAGTCAAGTCTTTTAGAAAAGTGACTTGTGTCAAGTCAAGACTTATGATGTGACTTGTCAAGTCAAGTCTTTTGAAAAGTTTGAACACCAAGTCACAAGTCATTCAAGTCATTGCCCTCAGTGGCTTGTGTCAAGTCATCAAACAGGTGATGCAAGTCCAAATCAAGTCATCACACCACTGAAAGAGGGTACTTCCGGGGTACTTCACCGAATAGGAATGTGTACACACATTGCTATGAGTGACTATTATGAGTATATCAAAACCGACACAAATTCACATTAATATGTTTAAACATATAACTTGGAATACTTGTTTAGAAGGACATTTTGGGGAAACAGGGGGAAATTTAGTCACAGACTTTCTTTAGGGTCTGTGAGTTGTTGTTTATATGGTCCATTTTGATAGTTTATGTATGAGCGCTACAATGTCTGAGAGCTTGTGACCAGAATTATCATTTCAAATACTCTATAAGGCCATTTCCACTGAAGGCCATATATAATATATAAAAATACAACACGGCCATTTTTTTACAAATTATTGTGATATGGCAAAACCAGCATTATTACTGTAGCTTATTGTCAGGCTTCATTGAGCGGATAACACTACAGGGATCCACTCAGAAATTCAATTTGCAGTTGTATTTTTTATTATGAATGATTTTTTATGGTTAGAATATTTTTACTATGACTAGTGCAGTTTTAATTTATTAAACACTCTGCCAGACATTCTCACATGATAATTTGGCAATTGGTGTGTTCCTTTCATAGATATGGATTGTAATAATGATGGAAAAACACCCAGTCATTCACAGATTACTGTTTTCGCAAAACTGTGATAAATAATAGCAAAAATGAATAAAGTAAAAAATCTCCATGCTCACAGGTATACTAACAAAGCATTTTGGGACATGTGCAACCGATTTGCATGCCATGGTCTGTTGAATTTTCTCTGATAAGGGAACCTTGAACTCCACGGAAACAATACTGGAGATGTTTGTGTGTAATAGTAAATACATGCAAGGAATGCCGGAAGGTCATAGGCCAAGTACTGTGCAAAGCAGCAACAGGTTTCCTTTTATGAACTGTATTGTAGCAACGATAATATTTGGGGAAAACCCTGAATGATCAAGGACAGACAACTGAGGGCGGTAGACATAAAACAAATCTGGAGATAGACAGACAGCTATTCAAATCACAGCGCATGGTTGTTGTTAATATGATTAATGATGCCAAATCCAAATACTACGAAGACAAAATACTGCAATGTAAAAGCCAAAAAGAAATTTTCAAAGTTGTCGAGAGTCTCTTACACCAGAAAGGCAACGTCAAGCTACCCTCTCACGCTTGTCAAAAGGAACTTGCACATCGATTCAATGATTATTTTGTCTCCAAAATTTCTAAAATACGTCGTGATCTTGATACCATTGCTCCAACTGCTCCTGTTCTGCCTACTGAGAATAATGTTGCTACATTCATGATGTCTTTCACGCCTGCCACTGACGATGAAATATATAAGCTTGTGTCGTCATCACCCTCTAAATCGTGTACATTGGACCCAATTCCTACATGGATGTTGAAAGATCACATTAACATCATGGTGCCCGTCATTACTAAGATTGTAAATCTCTCTCTTGAAAATGCAACGTTTCCTGACCATTTTAAAAATGCACTTGTTTCTCCACTCATAAAGAAGCCTTCTTTGGACGCAGACATTTTGAAAAACTTTCGCCCTGTGTCCAATCTGCGTTTTGTATCAAAAATTGTTGAAAAGGTTGTAGCGCATCGTCTTGCTGCTCATTTATGTATAAACAACTTATATGAACAACATCAATCAGCATACAGAAAATATCATGGTACAGAGACTGCTCTTCTTAAAGTACACAATGACATTTTATGTGAATTGGATGGTAAGCGTGGCATTTTCCTCATTCTTCTCGACCTCTCCGCCGCCTTCGACACCATTGATCATGATATTCTGTTCAGGCGCCTTGAGTCAATTGGTGTCAAGGATTCAGCTCTGAAATGGTTTCAGTCCTACCTCAAAAACAGAACTCAAGCAGTAAACATAAATGGAACTATTTCTACACATGTTCCGCTAAAATATGGCGTTCCTCAAGGATCTGTGCTTGGACCTATACTATTCACCATCTATTCCTCTCCCATTGCTAGCATTGCTCGCAAACACGGATTAAATGTTCATTCTTACGCGGACGATACACAACTATATGTGCCTTTTAATTTAAATGATCGCAATGATGAAATGTCGGCCCGTCAACGCGCAGAAGCTTGTATTTTAGAAATCAAGTCGTGGATGTCTGTAAACAAGCTGAAATTGAATGATGATAAGACAGAGTTTTTAATTATGACCTCCAGATTCAACCAACGTAAAATATGTGATCATCATATCAATATTGACACTTCTTCTGTTCTTGCTTCAAAATCTGCTCGGAACTTAGGAATTGTGTTTGATAATAATCTATGTATGGATGTTCAAGTTCGACGGATATGCCAATCAGTGTATTATCATATACGGAATGTCAATAGCATAAGGAAAATGTTAACATTTGAAACCGCAGCTACTATCGTCCATGCTCTTATAACTTCTCGTATTGACAATGGCAATTCTCTTCTTTTTGGCATCACTGATCACTTACTTCACAAACTACAACTCGCTCAAAATGCAGCTGCTCGCATTCTCACTAAGACCAGGAAATTTGATCATATCACTCCAATTTTGAAAGATCTCCACTGGCTTCCTGTTCGCGAAAGGATTCATTTCAAACTTCTTCTTTTAACTTGGAAAGCTTTGCATGGCACTTCACCAACTTATATTGCTAATCTTCTTGTTCCATATCATCCAAAACGTACTCTCCGGTCATCTGATAAACTTTTACTTGTTGTTCCACGGACTACTTCTTCATTTGGAGATCGCGCATTTTCGGTTGCTGCACCAACTCTCTGGAACTCACTACCTTATAATTTAAGATGCTGTGATTCACTTGACTCTTTTAAGAACTTGTTAAAAACAAGATTATTTGACTCAGTTTATAATTGATTTCTTTGTATTATATACATGTACATGTATATGCAAATCATCCTTGTTTATGTATTTTTCATGTTAATTTGTATTTTTGTTTTATATGTTGCGCCTCGGAATAGTTTTACCTAGATTGACGGCGCATTATAAATGCCATTATTATTATTATTATTATTATTATCTCCTCATAGATTCTCTCTTTCTCTCTCAAAAACAAAGGTGCTGGAATAACAATTTTGCTTCGCGAGTCATACCATAGAAATAAAATCGGTATACGGTATGCCTGCAAGAAGGCATGCGTTTATAATAGAATGGACATTAGGTCTTAACAAATGAAGATTGGATTGCCCTTTCACCTCAGTTTTTTTTGGACCAGTATGTCGATTTGTTTTTATTTGTTCATGCAAGGAATCGTTATGCTATAAACTTACTCAAGTTACATATGTTTTATTTCTTATAGCCTAACTGACTGTTAATAGAGCATTTCACGTCATGGTCAATATTAATGCATTTCGGTGCTACGCCTCCTTGAATGATAGTATTTGAGAATACTACTACTACTACTACTACAAGTAAAAAACCCGAATATCAGTGTTTTTCCCGAATGGGTGACAAGCTGAGTATTACCATATATAGCGCAGTCCTTAAACAATTGGCGTAGTTTTCGAAGCAACGTATCTATTAAGAATGCGTGGAGGTGGATGATAGTAATAGAAATTGCGTTTGCTATAGCCTGAGTTCGGGTAATTACTCATTGTTTCAAGGGAAACACGTCACTGAGTGATATTATAGATTCACAATAAATAGGTTAGGGTTCGAATCCTACCGAATCCAATTGATTCTGTATTTTGTAATTGATCTTCTGATTACGTATGTTCTTCCCTTAATAACTAATGAGGTATTTGATATATACGAGGATCATTCAATAAGTTCTACCTCCTACCTCATAACTTTATTATTATATAGGCCTGTCTTATGAGATATCCCACAATTGTAGCTTGGAACCTCAGCAACAATTTCATTATAGATTGATCTGAGTACTAGTTGTAATTATCTGGAGATGCATAGAAAACCAAACTTACATTTAATGTGACGGAAACGGATGAAAAACAACAAAATATCGCCGAAGTGCTATTCATTTGGCCTATTGTACGAGGCAAAACGTACCTATCGGTCAATTATAACAATTCTAAAAGTCAAATATCGCTTTAACAAGCAATAAAGGTGACTGATTTCTTTGGAAAATGTATGCCTTTGATTAACCAGAACTAGATAGGGACAACCATAGGTTTACCCGTCCCGTAGCAAAAGGCACATTTGACCTCCGTAAGAACTATTTGATTTTCAATAAACCGGACATTTTCTATCATTGACTACCAGATTGACTATTCTGAAAGTTGCACATAATGAAAACTCATAAAGTGACTTTTATGTTAAAGATTTAACATACGAGGAAACATACGAAGCATCACTATAATGGCTTGCGTTGTGACAACGACAAATTGATTAGCAGTATTCCAGTTTACCAAAGGCATATCAATACATTTTAGTTGATATTACCCTATTTGCAAGCCTACAAGAGCTATTGTTGCTTACTTCGTATTCATACATGATATTATTATAATTTTATCAGATATCATCTGATATATCTAACCATATAATACGGGGAAAACCCGAAAAACCGTGTATTTATTTTTAAGGTAATCTTCCGTTTCCGTTGTCCAAAATTTCTCTCTGGCTTTAACCGCATCATGTCTAAAATGAAACAGATATCAATTATCGTTTACTATAAATGTGTAGCTATGATTCAGAGCTATAATCATAACAAATTTCATGAGGCTGACATTCATATAAGCAATGATATGAGGGAGGAGATAGAACTTATTGGATGACAATCGTATATAGCAAATCCCTCATTTATATTATATGCTTAAGCATCTTACATCCTCCAAATTGGTCAATTGTTTAAAATATGGTATCATGAATGCAATATGGTATCATGAATGCATTTGTTAACTATATCCATTTACGTTTACAATCACTAACCTTGTTTTGCATCGGAAGCTACTAGCTTTAAACTCACTACCATAAACCACCTATGACCGTTCCATTTTGACACGTGACTAACAGATGAACCACATGCAAGTGGCTAATCATATACCGTTAACTAAATTACACTGAGTACCACAGATATTAATCAAACCCTAGGTTGAAGTTGTGGAATTAGTGATATTATCGTGATCACACTGAAAGATATCTAATGGCAAATACAATACATCGCTTTGAAGTAAGTTCATTGATTGCGAATGCCCAGGCATGCAATATTCGGGTATAACGGTCGTCATGTCAACAAGAAATACAATGATTCCCAAGGCAATGGTCTGTGTACTGTCAGTCCCGAATGGAAATAAGCTTTGTGTTCAAAGCTTTTTGGGCTATCCTTGGTACTTTTTCTCATATTTTATTATGTCTTTATGTGGGTTTTTTTCAAATAATTCAATTATGTGCATGTATTACATGTTTGTATTTTAGATATTTCTATCTCTATGTGATGTTTGAGTACCCAATCAAATCAAATCAAATCAAATCAAATGGCATTAATGCATATCGTCAAGAATTGGCATCTATATCAAATATAACGCTGTTATAAGAAAAACAACACTTTTGGTTTGAAATGATCACAGTGGGAGCAAAGGTAACGATTTCCATGGCATTACTGAGATATCAATTTAAACTAAACACTACTCGGTAGCATGCTGAAACGCTTAAAATCCGCATGTACTCACTGTTAAACAATCTACAGAGTATTGGCGCGAAAGAGAGGAATGGGACATACGTTACTGATTCTTAGCACTTAGCACTTAGCATTAATGCAGTGTTGACCTCAAGCATGTTAGATTTTCAAATAATGTAAATTCGAAATGTAATTATCTATCAACTGTGATTGGTTAATCCAGCTAAGTAAACGGTTAACTCTTTAAAAGCGCTGAACATACTCCACCAACGTTCAAACGCTAGCACCACTCACGAACATGACAAAACAACGCTTGACCAGAAAGCGTTTTTCGATAATTCGATTAGTCTACGCTTTTAGGGAAAGCGGCGAACGCTGGGGGCCAACGCTGAGGTTCAAATCAAATCAACTTGGTAGCGTTGCCGCTGACCATTGACCAATCAGCAAGCGGAATACTTTGCCTGACCTTTGACGTCACGTACATTTTCTCGAGCTCCCATTCATAAAATATGGCACATAATTGGTATAAATAGGCCAATAAAAACTGTGTGTGCATGCCAAGGTAAGTGTTAATAGTAGGCCTAAGCAAGTTTGTCTTAAAATCGATACATGTGATGTGCTAGAAATCGAAATTCACGGCGATTTGGGAGGTATTTTTCATAGTTTGTGTCGTCTGCCCACAGCGTAAAAGTGTAGGGTCGAGCGTTGATCACCGCTGAGCGGCAGAGAGTTGGTACAATTCGTGACAAGCGTAGCGTTGACAACGCTTGCGCTCAGCGGTCGAGCGTTGAGGAGTATAATCAGCGCTTAAACTTAAATTTGAAACATTGCCTACATTATAAATGTATATCATTTAAATACTCGTTTAATATAATCTCTTTAACAACGTACACAAATATTTGGTCATACAGAATTCACACCACCAAATGGTTCGCCTATACGCTTACATGCTAAATGAGTGTTACAAAATGCCCATTTTCTCGCGTAAGCGACTGGATTTTTCAATTTGACATTTTCCTTAAATTTCATGATATCTTTGATCATTAAATCAAAACAATTATATATGATATCCCCGAAAGTTCTGAGAAATTGGCCCCCAAAGTTGGACAATTGGTGTAGCGCCCTCATTTAAACCTACAAAATGCATTGAAAATATTTCTTGTTGCACTTTAGTATTAGGTAATAGTTCAAAAATCAGGATTAAACTACAACTTTAATCATTTGGGAGCAATAAGTACCATTTCTGATTAATTCTATGCCACAGGATGCCAGCTGATAAAAAAAAATTGATTGTCGTCTGCAAGGACTGAAATTATTTACTGGCGTGGAATCTACATAATCTTTACCTGGTAAACTGTATCATAAGGGACCCTAGTAAGTATAATAGCTTAACGTACATTTCCCATTCCTGGTCTCCCACGTAAGATATAATCTATTATAAAAATTCGAATACAAAGGCTTCATTGTTTACCATTAATTTGTCACCAGGTTAGAGTCGCGAAAGAAATTTTCTGTAGACATAAAGAAACAATAATTTAAAACAATGCATCAACACTCACGTTTATCTTCCGAAGATTTCGGAGTACCATACTCCCTCATCAGGGGGGGGGGTGGGGTGGACGAGGGTTTGCAATATTTTCAGTCTCTGCTGATTCATGCCATGCACAGTTTCGACAACTTCACAAAAAAGAAAAAAAGAAATGTATACAATATTTGACCTATTGTAGACGGATAAGACACGCTGAAATACCGTAGCCTGTTTTCTTGGTTTGTCGTTTCCAATATGATGCATACGTTTCCTCGGTAGTTCTTTCTTTTCGTATACGAGCTAGCACTCCTCATTCAATTCATGGATTCATCTATATCACAAGAAAGTATATGACCGATTCTCACAACACTGCACCTTACCCGCGTCAAATTGGCCGTTGACATTCTAATATTTCTTTCAGCGTTATCACTTAAAATATCAAACTATATACAATGAAAGGTATTTCAATGAAATAAACCCGAAGAAATCAACTTTTCCTTTTAACTAACAATTTCGATATATATACGGTATACACGTGTTGGCGCGCTACAAACAATGATGAGATAGTGACAATCTCATTTTAACGTTGACACATTTCACGGGCCAATTGAAAAGATGGATAAATACACGTATCTTAAAAAAAGTTAATGAATAGTTTACATTTACTACGGAACCACTATACAGTTCGGTGTATAATGTAAACACGTGCTTGCCGGTGTAAGGCGTTCCCTCGAACTTTTAAAAGTCGAAAAGTCAAAAAGACCATGTGAAAGAAAGTTTTTTAAAATCTCGATAAGCCTGCTATTAATAAACTTTTGATAACATTTTCTTCAACAACAAACATACCTAAATAAGTCATACCTTGGAAGGATCTTAACATTAGTTTAAAGTACAATCGATGTGTTATGCATACGCCTTGACATTTGCCTTCACGAGATGTATTGCTTTCATTTCAGTGCTAGTAATTGAATGTTATGTTATTTTAGAACAGATTCAACCCCATTAAATAGTCAATATTTTCGTCTACGTTTTGTATTTTCAAAGTCCTGGTTTTATTAAGGTATGTACCAAACATGTGGTGATGTAGATTTACCCATAATGGTGAGGATAAACCCATTATAGACACTATCATCAATCATCTGTGATTCTTCGACGCTTTTCATAAACATCATATCAAGTGCATATTCAGTGCGGATCATTAGACTACGAGGGAGCGAATGACGTTGGAATTAGGGCTAACGCAAGTTCAAAGCACCCTCCCTGATTTGAATTAACAATAGGCATGAAGTTATTGCTTCCAATGCTTTTGTTTTTGATCGGCAGGTCAGAGCAACAGCTAACTTATACTATACATATCACCATCGTCTTTTACATCATCTGTAATTCTGTGGGGGTTTACAAAGTATTAGGCTCGATTTTTATTTTTAAATTTGGTCATTTGTCACTCGTAGGTCTCAATTTATCTCTGTAAATGACAAAATTTCTAAGCCTCATACTCATCTGGAAGGCATCACACAAGGATCAGTTTTTGGACCATTATCGTTTACCATGTACACAGCACCGTTGGGAGACGTCATTGATTTACATGGCCTTAGCATCTAGTGCCACCTAAATAAAACGTAAACATACTTATGAGACCATTTTGCACCATAATGTTTTAAGAACCAGTGATTACACTGACAAGATTTCATTGATATAGCTCCTTCACTTCTGGGTGATTTCAAAAACCTCGTACATATCTGACGATATTAATTACTCAATTAGGAATGACCTTGATCTACCATATAATACCGACTACGAATCTTTATTATTGATGAAAATACCATCGTTGGTACCATATACAGAGCACCTGATAGAGTCACTCACCCATTTCAAGAACACTTCTCGACTTGTCTTAACTTTATCAACAAAGAAAAGAAGAACACATTCATTTGTGGCGACTTTAATATTGATCTCATGAATTACAAAACCCATGGTGCGACTAATGATTTCTTGGATGTTATTTATTCATCTTCCTTTTATCCGCTTATTGACAAGCCAACACGCGTTATGACAAAATCAGCCACTCTTATTGACAACATCTTCACTAATGAGCTTAACCTTAATATTATACACCAGGCATCCTCTTCTCAGATCAGTGACCACTTTCCGATCTTCCAAATACTTTAACCCCCAAATAATACTATATAGCAGAAGTAACTCTAAACAAGTATTTATTACTAAACGTCTGATCAATAAAAGGTCAATTGCTTCACCGGGCATTGCTCTTAATCAATTAAACTGGGAAGTAGTGCATAATCAGAAAGATGCGGAGATTGAATACGATACCTTCATAGATAAATGTTCATCAATCTACAATAAATCTCTGCCTAAACAAACTAAACAAACGTAAACAAAATAAGCCATGGATTACTAAGGTATTATCAGATCAATTAATATCAGGAACAAGCGTTATAAAACTTTCATGAAAAGGCCCAATGAATCATAACAAGAATGCTTATGTTAAATATAGAAATAATATCACTCATCTTATCTTATACAAATAATACTAGTAAAACTTGGCGTACTATTAATGAAACAATTGGTAAAAATAATATGAATAAACCCTTAAACTACTTCTTGGATGGCGATTCCAAAATGTCCAACAAGGCTGATATTGCGAATAAATTCAACACATTATTTGCTGAAATCGGTCATAATTTGGCTCGCAAGATTAATTAGAGGATCCCTATTCTGACTTCCTTTTCATCTCCTTTTGATAAATCAATCTTTCTAAATCCTGTTTCAGACAAGGAGATGTATGTTGTTGTTTAAGTCGTATGGTATGTTTATGTATAGCGCTTCGAAACCTTTGTATTTTGCGCTTTATAAATATTGTTTATTATTATTATTATTATTATTATGAAGATCACTGGCACTTTTAAAAACGGCAAGAGTTCTGGCTTTGATGACATTGACCCTGGCATCATCAAACAAATAGCCCCTTTTATCGGTCGGCCCCTGGCCCATATCTTTAACATTTCCACTTGTGTGTTTCTATCTGCTCTCAAGATCGCCAAAGTTATTCCTATCTATAAAAAAGACGACCCCCATGCCTTCTCCAACGCCCCATCTCAGTACTTCCATGCTTCTCAAAAATTCTTGAACGCCTAATCTACAATCGTCTTTATGATTTCCTTTCTTCATACGATATCCTTCACGACAACCAGTATGGATTTAGGAAGAACTACTCAACTGATCTTGCACTTGCTGACATTTATAACAAACTTTCTTTCTCCAAAAAACATCACACGATTGGCATATGTCTAGACCTGTCAAAGGCTTTCGACACTATTGACCAATCAATCCTTCTCTCTAAACTAAATCACTACGGTATCCGATGTACGCCTCTTGCCTTGCTCTCTAACTATCTTCATAATCGATAGCAGTTTACGTCCTTTTTTCTTTTTCTTTTTTTGTATATAAAGAGCAAATGTGAACAATAGCCAGCAGACAGTAACAAGGTGAATGAACTGAGTGATTAGAAATCAAACTGGTAACTCTCGACAAAGAGCTCTGAAAGGACAATCAATTGGTTCACTGTAACTAACTCAGAAAATATGGATTGTATAATGCAAGAAACACAAACGGGCAGGGGAGAATATGGATTGTATAATGCAAGAAACACAAACGGGCAGGGGTTAAAAATGCCAATGAAAGTGACATAAAAATAAGATAAAAGCCCAAACATAGAGAACAACATCAAAATGTAAATACAAGAAAAAATAATAATATCTGGAGGTCTCATGGGCATCAAGAGAACCTACACAACAAACTTAGGAACTAAATCTACCAGGAGCTGAAATGTTGCCAACAACATCGTCTGGAAGACTGTTCCATAAAGGAACAGCCGTGTGAATGAAGCTTCTGTCTAAGCAACGAGTTCTGGCAGTCGGCTGAGAAAGAGCATGGACTGGCGTTGATACGCTCGAACGCGTTGGACATATGGTGTGGGAAGTAACCCTGCTAGATCTTGTGGGCAGTTGGTAGTATGCATCTTGTACAGGCTGTCGATTTTGAGCTGTGACCGAGCAGTAACTTCATTAACTCTAATGATTCCAAGTGCTTTCTTTTGGATGTTGTCAAGCTGACTTAGGATGGTGGGTGAAGCATTCGCCCAGCTTAGAGAAGCATACTCCCTAATACTGCAGACTTGCGACTTGTAGACAGTAGATCTGCCTTAAGCCTCCAGTTTATTTGCAACTTTGCGTAGAGCGCCAAGCTTCTGACCAGCTTTAGTTGCAATGCCTGAGATGTGCTTTGACCAGGTCAGCTTGCTGTCAATGGTGACGCCAAGGATATCCAGTTCTTCTGTAGATGGTAGTTTGCACTCTCCAAAGTAGATATCAAGTCCAGATGGGGATCTTATCCTGGAGATTACCATGGTCTTGCATTTGGTAGGCTCAGTCACTTTCCATTCATCAGCCCATGCTTTCATGTTGCTTAGATCTCTGTTGAGACTAGCAGCTACTGTGTTGGGATCGGGATGACTTAATGGGTGCAAAGAGTGTTGAGTCGTCGGCATATAGATATAGCTCGTTGTCACAAACATCTACAAGGTCATCAATAAAAACATAGAACAGTGTAGTGGGCCAAGGATAGATCCTTATGGAACTGAAGCATCTATTGGAGCAGTGTTGGTTGCCTAACCTGACATGACAACGTTAATGGATCTATCAGATAAATAGTTGCCTATCCACGAAAGCAGTCTTCCAGTAACACCTTTAGCCAACAGTTTCGAGCAGAGTCCATTATGTCATAACTTGTCGAAAGCTCCTTTTATGTCAAGGGCGATGACACAAACTTCATCGCTTTGGTCTAAGGAGTGGTTCCACTTCTGTGACAGGGTGTTGAGGAGATCAACTGTACTGTGGCCTGCTCTAAATCCAAACTGTCTGCTGGTCAGGAGATCAGGTTATCGCTTAGAAGAAAGCGTTGGAGTTGTTTCTGTACTACAGCTTCCATGATCTTACTGATGTTGCTTAGCTGCGAGATGGGACGATACTTTGTTGGGTCAGCCTTGGAACCTCTCTTGTGAATTGGAGTGACATAGGCTATCTTTCATTGATTTGGAAACCTACCATGCTTGAAGCAGAGGTCAAAAAGCCTGCTGAGCGGGCTGGCGAGCTCAGCACAGCATTCCTTTAGAACCTTGGTTGGGATACGGTCTGGTCCAGTGGCTTTATCTAGGATTGAGGTGTTTTTAACTCGCGCTCTTCAAATCTCCTACCTGTTCAATGTGGCGTACCCCAAGGCTCTGTCCTCAGGCCCCTCTTACTCCTTATCTATTTTCTACCTTTAATACATGTAATCGGGTGTCTAGAAGTATCGGTACTCCGACGATTACGTTATGACCTTCCCTCTCCTATTCTGCTTACTCTTTATAATACACTTGTCTTGCCATACATATCTTATTGCAACATTGCATGGGCAATTACTCTATCCAAACTTATATCTCTAAGCCCATGGTCGAACACGGATATGACAAAAATCGACAAATTATTTATCTATCAAAAGAAGGCTTTACGTATCTGCGCTGGTACATCATATGACTCGCATACAATGCCTCTATTTCACGACTTCAATACCCTTAATATCTTCGATATCAACAAACTTCAATCTGCTTTATTTATATTCCGTTTCAATAATGACGCGCTCCCAAATTCTTTTGGGGTTTCTTCTCTAAACATAAAGATTTTCACACTTATAACGCTAATAACTTTATTATTAATAATATTAAATCTAAAGTACTTCGTCATTCAATAATCTAATATGAGCTTAAAATCAGGAATTCCCTTGACTCTACTCTAACTAGTTGTACACACATTAACCGCTTTAAAAATACAAAGAAATTGATCTCTGAGTATCTCTGAGTTTGTTTTATATTAGTTCATATTTTTCTTCTATCTTCTCTTGTTATGTTGTTACCTACATTTCCGGCTTACTGTCATTGTACCCTTTTCACTTCATTAAACCATATCCCTACTTATCATAACAACCTCCTGTAGTAATAGATATTTACAGCGGTGGAGCCAAACTTAAAGCCTTCCAGGCTTAATGGCTTCTTCGCACACTTTCCAACATCCCCATTCTTGACCAATATCATCGCCTTAAATTTTGCATACATATTAGCTTATCCTTTGTATCGCTCTTTTCACTATATATCGTTTCGATTTAACTCTTTCATGATACCATTCCAGATTATAAATTGTTTTCTTGATGTTATATTTTGTTATATTGTTAATAATGTTGGATTATTTAAATAAATTGTATATATGAATGAATGAATGAATGAAAAAGAAGGCCACCATTTTAAGGACATTTATAAAATGTTAAGGAATAACAATAACAGGAATTGTTGAAACAAATTAAAAATTATAAACAAATTAATAACATGACCATAACGATTATCGCGTTAATCAGAATGGCATTGATGGTGCGACTTCAAGCATTATATCTACTAATGGACCTACGGCACATAATCTCCTGGCCACAGTTCGACATACGTGGGCGCACTCCGATCAGGCTGCGCACGCATGCTTGAACTCACAAAATACTGCCAACCAACAACACCAAAGCACCTGATTGGTCAAATTTAAACTGAAGACCTTTTAACGATCGTCACGCTGCGCCGTATCCACCAACGCAGTGCTCCTGCTGCGCCATAACCACCGACGCAGTGGAGCGTGATGGTGCGTGGAAAAGCTCATGAGTTTTTCAGTTCTCATGTTTGAGCACCAACCAATCAGAGCCTTGAGGTCGAGATGACGTAGTGCGCACAACGGAGAACCACGGGACCGTTTTGGGGTGAGGTCAGCGAGGTTACATTTACTGATGTTGAGCAGGCGTACTTTACGCGAGCTCAACCTCATGTGACGTGGGTCCATTTAACAGTAATCTAGCGCATCCACGTAAGATGTACAGGGTGTCCCAGAAAGATCTATAGCGTGTTTGAAAAAATATGAAAAAATATGAAAACAAATTGCAGTTCAAGTCTAACGCCTGCGATATAACATGTTTTCTACTTACTCTGTTAATTTCATCAAATATATTCGTTCCGATATGGCATGACATTATAGAATTTCAGTGAAAACCTTTTTTTCACTTTACCATGACTTTCGGCGTATTTCAATTTGTTAAAGTTCACATCATACTTCAAAACGGCTGCTTAAGAAAGTATGATATAAAGCACTCAAGCAGAACAATTCCTTCGCCCCATTCAAATATTGCTTCATAAAACGTCACCAACCGTTAATATTTATTTATTTTGTAGTTGAAATCAAAAAAGAGGACAAAGAAAATTACTTGTTTATCATTTAAATTGAGCTTTGTACCGAACATGGTCAATTGTGTTATGAATTTCAAAATAAGGTAGTTTTGGTCAAACTTAGTCGTACCTTTAGGACTACTCTATCATTCTATAATCCTAGAAAAATTGCTTCCCATCCGAGAACCGACCAACCCGAAAACCGAACCCGTGGAGTATTCTTTTGACTCAGCTGGAGGATGGCTGATTCAGTGTTTCTATATTCTATATTAGTATAGTATTTCCCTGGATAGTGGCCCTACGATGAGGGCTAGTCAAACTTGGAATTTACCATTTTTACTAAAGAGTCCATATTTTCTGTCAGAAGCGTTCGCTTTTTTAAAATTCAAAATTCCTTAGAAAGCTTAATGTATGGAATTGTTTAAATCATAAGCATCTTGACCGATAACAATTGTATTTATGGCTTAATAAATGCACCTTTCCCGGTACAAATCATTCTGGGACACCCTGTATAAATAATCTTAATATTATTTGATTTTGTATTCCTCTTCATCACAACCTCGTGACGCGTGTTTTTCTTGATCACAATATATCGGGTGAAAAAATACAATTGTTACAAATTTGTTATTTGTTCAGCTTTTAATTCATTGATATCGGTAGAAACTGTTCAACCATATAAACGCTTATAACATGGATATGACCCTTTGATGAATTTTTTTTTATATTAAATCATTTCGCTTACTGGAATATTCAAAATTTATCACTTTACTGAACATATTTACATTTGAATTCAATACGCATTTTACCTCTCTATCTCCAAGAACTTATCAAGCAATACACTTCTTTCCTCAATCTTCGCTCTTCAACACAATTGAGCCTTACTTGCTCTTCTACATCGACGCAATATGGTCAACGTTCTTTCTCTGTGTCTGCTTATGGAACAATTTGCCTATTTATTTGAAGAGTTCTGCTACTCTAAATCACTTAAAGAAATCCTTAAGGACTCATTTGTTCACAATGGCTTTTCTAATATTTGTTCTTGATTGTATTTATCTATATTTGAATTTGTATTTGCTGTTTTTATGTTTATGCACTAAGGGATTTCGCTGTTAGGCACTTTAAAAGTATGGTTTTCTTATTATCATTATAGTTATCGAGATTCATAATCTTTCTTGTATTATATCCACACGAAGAATAAACAGGGGATTGGCTTAAATAATACGTTATATAAAATACATAAATGTCACATGGGTGTTTGAAATAATATCAGCACTGTCCGAAATCGACGGTCAAGAATTTGGTTCCAACATTATGGCAATGTTAAGATGCTATGCACTACACAAATAATATAAAATAAAGAGATTGGGTTTTAGGGAGTATTAGGATCATGAGTGGTTATAAGTAATCAGTTTGATATCATTCGTTTGTTAAGGGGGCTGTGAACTCACAGCATAGCCACCGTGCAACTGCTGTAACTCCTTGATTATTCATTTAATCTAAATAAATTATACATTTTCTTGAAGAAAAGAGTTCAATGAATCCAACCATGAACATGAAATTGACCATTTTGTAGAAATTATAAAAAACACGGTTTTTTTTACCCATTTAGGTTTTGCAAAGATAACTAAAAATATAGTTTGTCAAATGTTGTCGTTCTAGTTTTATTATAATTCTCATAAAATTGTCTAGGAATGTTTGCGTGTTTTTTAGAAGATCTGATTTATTTTTTGAATTATTGATCAAAAATTGCCAAAAATGTGATTTTCGTGATTTTGGGGGTAAACAATCACATTTGTTGGCACTTTTTGGTTTTGGAGGTAAAAACACATTTTTTTGCACTTTTTTGTCGATAAAAAAATCAATCAGATATTTCAAACAAAAACTCCTAGAGAATGTTATTAGGATTATAATTAAACTAGAACGACAAAAGTTGACAAAATATATTTTGAGTTATCTTTGCAAAACCTAAAATGGTGTTTTAAAATGGTGTTTTTTATAATTTTCTCCAAAATTGTCGATTTCATGTTCATTGTTGGATTCATTGAACACTTTTCTTTTATTTAGATGAAATGAATAATGAAGGAGTTACAGCAGTTTTACGGAGGCTATGCTGAGAGTTCACAGCCCTTAATGCAATGTAGCTTTCCAGACTATTTATCTGTACTGTGGAAATTTGAAGATCGCATGGGCGGAAATGTTAACTACTGAACACACGTTTGAATTCGCACTGCATTGTGTTTAATTCTGCTCAGTCTTCGATCTCTCCCTACCAACCTGGACGTACAAGTCTTCGCTCGGCATCTGACATTACTCGTCTATTTGAGCCCAACTCCTACAAATTGCTTCAGTCTGCCTCTAGTCGCACTTTTTCCATTTCTGCTCCTCACATCTGGAACACTCTCAATGTCACCATCAGGAAATCGAACTCTTTAGGTATTTTAAAGAAGGCTTTAAAGAATCATTTATATCCAATCTAATTTGTCATTCTGCCATTAGTTTTCAGGTTTTTGTGTTACTGCTTTCACTGTATTTTACATTGTTTGCTTTTTCTGTTTTTTCACACGCGCTGCATTCTAGATGTAGTGGCGCTATACAAATGCATTTATGTTATGTTATGTTTCTCTTTAGTGGTGTGGCCCGTGTAGTTAATACAATGGCGTAACTAGACTTTTTCATTTCGGTGGGGGGGAAGAAGGGGCAGTGATTTGAAATGGGGTTCCTCCTAAGACAATCAAAGTTCCACGTCAGCGGCACCATCCGCGCTTGCGCGGACAGGGGTGTCTGAGGGGGATGTGCCCAGTGGCGTAGCTAGGTTATTCATTGAAATAAAATGTACCAACATTTTAAGACTGAATTCGCGCGATTTGGTGTGTACTTTTTTTGTAAATTTCATTTACAGCTTTACTTGATTTCATTTGGGGGCAAGCCCCCTGCCCCATAAAACCCCTAACCACACCCATCCCCCCCACCCCCCCCCCCCCCCCCCCCCCCCCCGCTGGTTACTCCACTGAGTAAATAGATCATAAGGTGGATCATGGAAATACAAGTCTCGTTCTTTCATGGGTGGATTCACAGGCTTCTACATGTACTTCATGGATATGTGTATGCTTCAACTTAGGCCGCACTGACAAACTAATATCGTCGATAATAAGAATGTCAACCTTATGATATTTGTATATCTCTGAATCATAGCTACATATTCATAGTAATGATAATTGATAGTTGTTTCAATTTTGTGATGAAGCCAGAGAGATATTTTGGACAACGGAAATGAAGGATTACACTAAAAATAAATACACGTTTTTCTACGTTATTGTATGGTTAAATAAAAGAGTACTATTCAAATACTTAAAATGATTCTCAACCTCTCTAAGCGCGATCTTTCATCGAACTTAGCGGGATCTTAGATCGCGCTTTTTAAATCCGCTCCTTCCACGGAGGCAATGTTTGGAGGGCGTAATGCTCCAAAAATAGTCTAAAACCTGCACTGTTTGTTGGAGAATCTATATTAGGTGAAGGTAGTGATTTTCCTGGAGAAAAGCAATCTCGAAAAGCCTGTTCACACTCTTATACTCGTTGCTTTTTTAACTTTTTTTAACTTGGATTGATCTTGAGATTGGGTGTAATGCTCAGACACTGTGGAGTCTATACGTCAAAACATTTACTTTCGGGAGATAAATTGCTTTCATTTCCGTACGAGTAATTTTATTTTTCATTGTTATTTTTAACAAAGGTTCAAACTCATTAAAAGGTCAAAGTCGTCTCCGTTTTACATTTGAACTGTATAAGGTTTACGATGGGATGTAACATACCTATGTCGATGTGGGATTATCTATTGAAGACAGAAATATAGTTCCACATTACCCAGAGGAACTATAGGTGGTTACGGACCTTCAATTTGCCGTTGACTACAAAGCATCAAAATCAAGTCTACGCTCTACTCGACCATACAGAAGAACGTTCCTAGTGAGCATGTGAGGCTGTGTAAGCGACCGTTGTTTACATGAGCAATATTTCCGAAATTCGTAAAATGTTTCACTCGATTTTCAGACTTTGACCTGTAAAAAACATGTGAAAACTTGCATTATGTGTAAATATGATAACATGAGTATGTAGAGGAATCACTTTGTCAAATATTCTGTTCGATGGTAATATTTTACGGGAGTACAAAAAGGGTTAAATTTTGGCCGTTTTGGTGATGGTGCAATCTGAATTTGTTTGAATTCACGTAGTTTGTGGTCAACGGCATGTGACGTCACTCCGTAATCACCTATATCGAGATTTCCTGTAATACATCATCATCCGGGAATCTAGGAGGTTTTACTAGTAGCTGCAATTCAAGTGCTTAGTCGGTTATCGAATTCCATTTGGATGAGATGCGCTCCGTGCAAGTGGGACTCACACAAAAAGTAATACATTAAATAAACCATAGCTCTACTCAATGTTTTAGAAATATGAGTGAAATTCCTTCCCCCGACACTTCTTGTTCTATGATTGATCCGAAACCAAAGATCATTTTAATCAGATCCTTACATTAATTCTGCGAGAAAATCACGGATATCATAAAGGTTCTTGCGATGTTTCTGCATCTGTATCTTAACCTCAGACACCTTAATGCCTCAACCTAACCTGAGGAAGACACCACCAAATATAATAAACATTGGTTTTAAGCACATAACAATGATCTCAGTATACGAAGAATGTTTAATTTGAACCGTTTTTCGGTCATCTCTCTTTTTATTATTAGATGTCACATAAGGATGCCTTAAAGGATCAGAAGTGTGGTTAACTTGTAGAGGCTACCCACTCATGATAATTATATAGACCACAATTACTGACAAAAATATGTCCATACCTTGGTCGTGCCACAAGATGCATAGGCATGCAAGATAACAATGTACATTTCCCATTGTAGCGGATCCACGTCAGACACATGCACATGATTTTAATTGTTTCAATTATGCATTCTTCTTATTCTGTAAATACCAAATAACCCATCATTGAAAATAAAAATACCATATTATATAAGGATGTATATTATATATAAATATACAACACATTATAATGTTTTGATGAATCCAAGTGTGTGAAAATGAATTTTCTAACGAGGCGTACATGTAGTCCTAATAAAATTGGATGAATGCAGTCATCAAACAGATAAATCGTGTATGTGTATCGAGGTAATCTGTTGGTTTATTTCACTCTTATGGTTCGCTCAGTTTACTGGTAAATTCTCAGCAAATTATGTTTATTGCAAATTTGTACCATATTCTACTTTACAGGAAAACATCCAAGTTGAGGTACAGTATCACCTTTTCATTTCGTTCCAGTTACCTGTATAGTTTAAGCACAAGATATTTGCTGACAGGTTGAACAGACCATGACGCTAGTATTTACGTGTGAACATGGTGTGAATGATATGATCACCCTGGACCAGCTGCTAGGACCACCCAAAAGGCAGTCAACACTCCGGGATGCTCCTTGTCACATGTGTCGATCTTCAGTCCCATTGGGCTAATTTTCAAACTAAAATCTGCTCTATATCGTAACTTCTCGCGAAATTTAAACTTTTTATTTGACAAAATCTGAAATATCACTATTTTTTTAACAAATTGAAGTTCAAACATTGACTTTCTTAACACAAGAACTTCTTTTGATTGCCGCTAATTTTAAAAAGTGCATGTTGAGAGATGGCGGTTTTTATTTGTTTTTGTCATAGATATGATGTGTGGTTTTATATAATTGAGCAATTTGGGCACGAAAATTAATTGCGGGACCCCTCGTTTAAAAGAGTCGTTTAAAAGAGTCACAAGTCAATTTAGGTATAAACATCGTCTGTAAATGTTTTTAAATGAGTTTAAAAGATGTGTCCAGCAAGCGCAAGATTTCCCATTATATTTTAGAAAGTATTTATCAAGCCGAAATCGTGTAGTTATATTGAACAAAACATCATATTTATCATAGAAACAAATAAACACTGCCAACTCTCAACATGCAATTTTCAAAAGTTCGCGGTATCAATAAATCATAGTTATACAATACACTTATGCAAATTTGAGCACCAGTAACCTTTACGTTTTTGATACCGGGGCTATAAATCAACGCGATTTAAGTATAATCAATTTTATAATCAATTTAAGTATAATGCTTTGTTCAATATAATTACGCGATTATGGCTCGCTAATTACTGTTCTAACATTATAACGGGCAATGTTGTGCTTACTGGAAGCCTCCTTTAATGAAGTCCTAGGGTGGTCGGATGGTGATAACACAACAACCGCTCTGTCAACCCCGGGGATTGAACCCGAATTTTCGCCTGACAGACGAAGCTGCCGCGAGAGTGTAGCTCACAAAAAAATAGTTTCGTGTAACCGCTGTTTAGGCGGAGAGACCGGCCCTTAGCGTGGATTCAGATTCATGTTCACATTCTTGATAACCTTAGCACGGTCCCGCGTTTTTGTTCACGTGGATGATTAAAAACACTACATAAGCAACTAGCACCGCTCTTCCTAGATTTCCCAGACCTATAGTATTTCATCGCTGTGAGAAATGTATACATGTATGTATTTGTTTACAGTCAGTCCAACCGTGTGGGCATTCATATAAGGCAAAAAAGAAAGGTTGTGTTGCCTTCAGAGACCGACCCTAAAATCGCAAAAATTACGGTCAGCTTTTTTTCTTTTTCTTTTTTTCATTGTTTTTTTTCTTCCGTTTTTTCTTTTAGATTTATATTTGTCTTTAAAGGGTCTAAATGTTACTATTTATTGCTTGAAATGAATAAATTAGCTTTAATAAATGTTTTTAAACTATTATCACACTAGATACATTAGTTAAATTGACATGGGCTTATACTAATTTTGTCTTGACATAAACCATATTATTTTTCAGCCAAAATAAAAAAAAGGCTACCGATCGACCAACCCAATTTTTTTTTTTTTAGGGCAACACAACAATTTATATATTTTTGCCAAAGCTGTAAGTATAATCTTGAATGGAAACATGACGACGCAGACTAAATTGTTTGATTGTTGTTCGTTTATTCAACCCTCCGGGTTTCACTTGAATGGTGTTGTCGGAATATATAGAGGTATACTGTGCGTTACCAGTTATCATTAAAACAGACGCCGTTAATACGAATGGATATCAGCCAATAGTTGGTAAGTAAAATTTAAGATATAAATATGACATGTATCATGTAAAAATTATATACACTTTCATTATGCAATATATATACATTTCAAAGAATTGAAACGGTGTGATGAACGAGATAAGCCGTGGATTGTAGTGTTTTCATTAGCTACGTGCATAAAACAATTTACAATACGACGATTGAGAAAATGTCATCAGAATATGGATAAATTGTATAAATAAAAAAGGGTTCATAATACATCCTAAACAAATTCACTTGAACTTTTACAATTGTTCCGAATAATTTTGGATTACTGAAAAAATAGTCTACTACACTGACACCATCAGACCTCTTGCAACTCGGTTGTGTGTCGTACAATTTTGTTGTATGAGGGGCTCATAGGAACAGCGCTGACTAATTTAAAGTACTCTTTTCCAATATACCATGCAGAGAGTTCAAAAAAAGATTTTCATTTGCTTTAATACATGGAATACTACGGATGAAAAATGTAAACATATGGTGACTGATTTATAATGTGTCCAAATGAGGCTTGTGCTAATTTCATATTAGTATTATAGCAGTGACAATTATTATAACTGGCACTGATTATAGACATCACTTCAACCGCGATTAAGTAACTTTGATTTCCTGAGAAATTCAATAGAAAATGGGAGAAATGTAAGCATTTGAATTTTAGGCGTTGATTATGTCAATTGCTTTGATACCAGTTGCCGTTGGTAGCTTAGAAAGTAGCGTACATCCTTAATACTAGTATTCGGAAATTCCCAAGTTCACTTACAGATCGAATGAATATAATGACTTCGATAACATCCTCGTCTAGTTTACCCAAGGGAGGGATAGAGATAGCGCAGTACACAAAGCTTTAATGCGCTTTACATAAATAAAATGGCCAACAAATAGTCACCATCATTACATACACATTAAAAAGACCAACAAATATATAAAAAATGCATACAAAGTACAAAAATAGACACAATGCAATGATATACTACAATATAAATATAATTATGAAGAAAGCAGATAAAAACAAAAATATTATAGTTCAAAATTAAACGGTTATGGCACCCTTAAGTTAATCATTCTTACAGATTTCACCACCGAAGTGTTTTCATATAAGTTATGTGGAGTAAAACAACCGGTAATACAATTTATTCCAGGCACCGCGATAAAGCAAAGTGGAAAACGCAATGTCGACGCCATGTTATCTTACAAAATGGGTCCTTTTCGTCTGGCTTTTGATTTCATGCATGGATGCGGACTTCACAGATGCTAGAGCTGCTGACAGAGAAATCGAAAGACATGAACGTGATTTGACTACGAATGTAAGTACACTTATACGAAGCTTAATATCAGACAGACAGACAGACAGACAGACAGACAGACTCGGACTCGGACTCGGCAACAAGAAAAAGACTCGGCTCGGTTCGGACTCGTTAAAGGAAGGACTAGGACTCAAAGCCGGGTCCAGTCCATTTAAGACCATATTACATTTGAAATAATTTTAAAATCAACATTGCAGACTTGTACCCGAGTCCACTTCATCAGAGTCCGGGCCCAGCCGAGTCCGTTCGTTCACTATTGAGACAAATCATATCTTGCCGGGTAATCAAATCATGGTAAATGACGATGTAACAATGCTCTACTTCACCATTTGCATCACATTGAATTGAATGAAACTTTATCATAACATTTTATGCTATCTACTTTATCTCAAAGGATCGAAGTAAAAGGCAAGCCAGCACGGAACCATGTATGGGTGTTAGTTGTACAACTGCAACGGAAGCATTAGCAGAACAAGATCAACAAGGCAAGTATGAACTCCTAACGAAATAGATCTAACAAACTTGATAAGAACGTATATAATAATATATAATGATACAATCACACTAAATGGGAAAATGCTAAGAGAGCACGTGTTGTCCAGTGGAACAGCGCGAGATTCATAACCGTGAGGTTGTGAGTTCTAGCCCCGCCGTGGCCAACGTTTTTTTATCCTTGGGCAAGCTACTTAGTCTCAATTGCCTTGTCGACCCAAGCGAGATTAGGTAGCTGTTAATAAAAAGGCTGATATTGATGTGCGCCTAGCCATGCAGCAGCCACGTAGATGAAGCAAAATGATTTTGTGACGATTTCCTAACGACAGCGTAATAATAATGGCAATCACGCCTGGAGCATCCGAAAAGGATGGATAAGTGCGCGTTATAAATCCGAGTTTTTATTTGGTATTATTACATGCTTTGTCGTTTATTATAAAAGATGAATAGCACAATAATAATGATCATAAACATGAAACAGGTTGAATATTACCTGCAGAGCTAATTCTGCGCAGTCTGACTCCAAATATTAACTTATTTACACAACATGAACTATTTTCATAATGCATTACAGCTATGTGTGTATCTGGCATCACTGGTATGAACACCTTTTCACGAGGACGAGATGGCAGAGATGGACGTGACGGTATACCAGGATCCGATGGACAAGGTTAGTCAGTGCTTGAAACCAATGAATATCCATAGGTTTTAGGTTTTATGTAAATCCAAACCTGCTCAGACATGTAGGAACTGAATGATTTCATCCTATTTGTTTTTCAGCGCGCATTGGGTATTTAGAGTGAGATTAATTCTGTGAACTATTTGATATTTTACAAGTATGGGCAGTTTATGTCGTTAAATCGTTAACGGTACCATCTATAATTACTTATTGTATGGTTTTCGGTGAACTCAGTGGATATTTTTGTCGCATTTTTCTATTTTTGTTTGAAATAAACCAAATCAGACTTTTGACATTTGACCTTGCTGGGCCAGAAATATACCGGAAATAGCATCTCTTGAAAATATATCACACTTTTATGCCCCTAAGTCCCAAAGGAAAATGCCATAAATGATGTGTATTTCACACATAACTGTAAAATATAAATAACTAGTTTGACAAGATTAAAATGATAAATAGAACATAATAAACATTTTTAGCGTGCTCTTTGGTCAATATGCGTAGGGGCATAGAACACGGTGACGGTAATGAGGTTTTTGATTTCTGCACGTTCGAACGGAATGGGCCGAAATACGGATGGATATAGTTACTTCATACTGTAAAGTCACCGTGAAGTTGGTTCTCGTCTGCTTTGCTACTGAGTAAAACATAACCGAGAAGCTGCGTCGGCATTGAATAATATAAATAATAATTTCAAAAGTAGAAAATGCCGTAATCTTAAAGTATTTCATTCAGACCTTGAACTCCTTGGGTGTTAAAGGGGCACGAGATCCAAGAAGTTAAAACTCATAACTTTAACACTAACTCTCATTTTTCATCAGGGTGTAACACAACCTTTACACTCTACAAATTATACATTTCCATTGTCATTGAAATTCACTTATTGTGAGCGCTGTTTGTGTGTTTAACACTCTTCTTGTTTTTAAACTAACCCAAGTGTAAATATTATTTGTTCGACCACTTACCGTTTGTTACACTAAAGTCCCGCACGCATAATTCTATCTCAATTATTTATGCGCGAAAAAATTGTCCGCTGTCACCTGGACAAGGTTCATCTCATTTTTGTCGGTGTTTCGTTATTCTTAACAGTTATTCGGATAATAAAATAAAGTATTGTATTGTATTGTATTGTATTGTATTGTATTGTATTGTATTGTATTGTATTGTATTGTATTGTATTGTATTGTATTGAATTGTATTGTATTGTATTGTATTGTATTGTATTGTATTGTATTGTATTGTATCTCATTTTTTTCGTTGTTTCGTTTTTCTTGACAGTTATTCAGATAATAAAATAAAGTGGATATTATGTCATTTGATTGAATTCTGCCTGCCTCAACAATGACAAAGGACAGAACGGAGCAGACGATAGATAGTTATCGTTATGTTAGACATTCTTGCGTTAACAAAAGCAAATTAAAATAATTACGATAATATCATTTACTTTTTCTTCTCAGATGGGGCTCTTGGTGAGACTGGGTCACCAGGTGTCGTAGGTGAGAAAGGGGTCAAAGGTGACACCGGGGAACCTGGACAAGACATACCAAATCCGGAGAATGTCGGCACTACTTATGTCCGATGGGGACGAAGAACATGTCCGTCAACTGCTGATTTAGTTTATGAAGGTAATTTTAATTATTTCAATTTAAAGTTAGTACTCGTCACGTTACATTTTCTGTAATTCATTACTACGTGCTAGGGACAATTTTTGTAATCATAATGATTTTCTTTTTAAAAATACCTTAATATTCCACGCTTGATTTCTTCCAGCGAAATCATGATCACGGTTAATTTTTTTAAAGTAAATAAAAGGGTAATAATGTTGTATTGAGATACATTTTTGAAATTCCTAAATGAGAGAAACATTAACGTCTTATTCATGCGAATCAGATGGTGCGTAAATGTATTGTAACCTCTCCTCATCTGCTGATATAAATGCGTCGATATGGCCGACATCTTTCGTAAACAACTGTAGGCTAACTATATCGTTTATTTATTTTACATTCTTGAAGGACTTGCAGCAAGTGGCCATTATAGTCATATTGGAGGTGGATCCAGTTTCCTCTGCCTTCCCTACGATCCTGAGTACCTGCAAGTACAACCTGGTGAACAGGGAAGGGCTACAATATATTCAACTGAATATCAAACTGGTAGTTTCCCACCACATAGCGGTTTACAGGATCATGAGGTTTCTTGTGCTGTCTGTAGAGTCTCTCGTCGAGGCACTATGCTAATGATTCCCGCCAAAACACAATGTCCTAGTGATTGGACAGAGGAGTATCAGGGATATCTGATGACAGCACATTATGATCATCCAAGTCCAAAAGAATACCTGTGTGTTGGTGAGAATGCGGAGCCAACCTCTAATTCTAACCCTGCTAGTCAGGACGCTGCTCTTTTGTACACTGTCGAGGTACGATGTGGTGTTGGCAACTTGCCATGTCGTCCATACATTAATGGAGATGAGCTGGCGTGTGTTGTATGTACCATATGAAGTAATAGAAGGAAACAATTTAAATACAAAATGCTTTTCACAGTCAAACCCACGTATCAAATCGTGTTGTAGAATATATTACGTGAAGAAGTCTATGTAATTGTAATTGTAATTGGCATGGTACACTCATGTTATAGTTTGCATTTCAGGCACGGTTTGCTACAACACATAAACACATCATGAGGTTTCACACTTTTGAAGTAAAACAAAAATGTTGATAATCATTTCAAAACGAATCAAATTTCGTACCATTCGAAAGACATTTTGTTTTATTTACCTTTGTACCACTATAGCTTGATCAGCTCCAAATTGGCGAAGCCTCATTACATCATCGAATGAATACAGAAGGACGCGAGCGCGCATGAATATGTTACCTTGCTGGCATGAACAGAGCCTGCTCACGACGCTTAAAAATTGAAGCCAAAAACAGATACGCATTTCAAAAAAAACACAGCGTATCTTCTCGCGTGTCAGTAGTGCGTCACTGAATTACAGCCTCTGCGCGAGCCACGCTTCCATTTCCGGCATCATTGATTGGTGGTATTGATTCACACCCGTCGCATTGCGCTGTAAATCATCACGGCGTTACGGTACGCCCTCGACAATCCGACAATATCGCCATGGTGACGGTTCTATTTTTGGCTTCAACAAATTGTGTATTGGTATGTGTAATGAGCAGTCTCTAAGTAGTTAGTCTACGGGCATGAAGGCAACAAGCGCACTGTGCATCATATGTGTGACGCGTGAGTGTGGCCAAACCGCGTGCGTGTAGTAATAATCGCCTGTGTACGCTTGGATTACTTTTGTTAAGAGATGTTTTATAATTGTATATACCACTAAACTACTTGTTTCGATCGGATGCTTGTATTTGTCATTAAAATTGTGCTTTTTGGTGGAATATTTTGCATGTGCCCCTCGCCCAAAATATGTTTGTAATGTCATGATAGTCCTTATTTTTGAAAAAGCGGTAAACAACTTCGAAAAATGCTGGCCACAAAAATGGCGTCATTTTGTCCGGAATGTGGGCCGACTCAACGTGATTCTTTATTTACAGTCACCTGTGACCTAGCGAGTGACGACACATTTTAAATATTACGGAGGACCATTCACGTCAGAATTTTATAGTAAAGTATAGGTTAACACTTGGCATATGCGACAATTAATTTTGTAAGGGGACGATGCTGATTAATGTGGATATTTACCTCGCTAGTTACTATTCTGGTGTTACTCGCCAGTTATGCTCTCAGAATTACATCGTTTGTAAGTTACGCTACAGTTAGGGCATAACTACTAGGGAGGTAGCTTACCTCCCTATTAAGTTACGCCAGTTTGGTGCACTCTCGGCCGTATTAGTTCAAAAGTTACAGCGCTTGATAAATTTCATGTTTTTAGGGTTGACAGCCCCCTTAAAAGGGGGTATGCTGACATATTAGTGCGTTTAGCAATTCTTGGATTTGTTTAGGAACCAAGAACTACTGAAAGCAGTATTTTATTGGTTTACATACAATATTCTCAAAACATTTCTGAGAACTTACGATTTAATATTTGTACGTCGGGGCTGTAGTGTTGGAGTTATTAGCACTATATATTACTCGGTATTAACAGTTACTCTTTTAAATAAATATGTAGCACTAGTTCCATGCTGCTATTGCCAATCCAGAACGATCGTAGCGAGATATGACCGAATCCAGAACGATCGAGCAGAGAGAGATGCGTCCAAAGGGTGCAGTACTAGTATACCCACTGGCGATATGATTATACCTCCAAGGCCCTCAAATTAACATTCAATTTCCGCCAAACAGGCCTGGTATTTAATAATATATCAATTTCAATTCTGGATGACTACCTGACAGGCACCCAAAGCTATATGTATGGTGGATATTGGTACATTTGGTACTTCCCTATCAAATTATCAACCTGAGTGGTCCGTTCGTCCGTAGAACAGGGGTTTCTTTGTTCGTCGCCTTAGGCTGAAAATAGAATTGTTTCCCGTAGCGCATTTCGTTTCTGAGCCACTTTCACCTCATTTCTGCTTTTTTGTATATATATAGAAACTCTATATAATGGTATAAATAGTTGTATAACTCATACGCCTGAATTCACAAAGGTGGCTTAACTTTAAACCTAGATTAAGTCAGGGGTTTAAGCCACGGTCCCGGCTTAAGTTGGGATTTAAGCTAGGGTCGTGGCTTAGTCATATTCACAAAGGTTAGGCCAGGTTAACGTTAAGCCACCATTGTGAATTCGGGCCATAATGGTTATGTCCCTGTTTGAGATTGTCAAAGGTGTACGGCAGGGATGTCCCGATCTGCATTATAATTTGTATTATGTATAGACATACTAAAATAACTACGGAAAATAACTCTTCAGGCTCTATTATCTTTTTAGACTTCGAAAAGGCATTTGACAGTCTGGAATGGAACTTCATTTTCGAAGCTTTAAAGAAATTTAAATTTGGATCCAATTTTATAACCTATATTAAATCCATTTATAGTAAATGCTCTAGTTGTATAATAAATAAAGGGTGGAAGTCTAGATATTTCAGTCTATCCAGAGGCATTCGGCAAGGATGCTCACTATCAGCTTTACTCTTTGTCATCTCAGTAGAAATACTAGCATGTAATATCAGAAATAATCGTAATATTAAAGGCTTTACCATACCAGATAACAAAATACCGTTCAATTGGCGCTCACAAGAAACCGAAATTAAGATAAGCCAGGTAGCCGATGATACGACAGTATTTACGCGAGATCAACAGTCAACTTTTGAAGTTATTAAGACTATTGAATGCTTTAGTAAAGTTTCTGGATTGAATTTAAATATGCTTAAATTTGAAGGCATATGGCTTAATAATAATAAACAAATTCCAGCGAACAGTATCGATATAAAATGGTCAATCGGCCCAGTGAAGTCACTTGGGATATATTTTGGTCTTAATTTGGTCGAAATTCAAAAACTGAACTGGGAAAGTAAACTTGATAAGCTTAAAAGACTTCTATCAGTATGGAGGAAAAGAGATTTAACAATATATGGTCGTACTGTTATAGTTAAAGCTATTGCCTTGTCCCAACTTATATATATAATGAATGTGCTAGTTATACCGGGATGCATCGTAAAAGAAATAGAAACATTAATATATGATTTTTTATGGAAAGGAAAAAGAGATAAAATTAAACGTCTATGTATGATAAATGATTATTCGAACGGTGGAATTAAATTTATTGATGTAAAAACCAAAATAGTTGCCTTGAGGACAACATGGGTTAAAAGGCTATGTGACACAAGCTTTGCCAAATGGAAGCTTATACCCATATCTTATCTTGAAAAGTTTGGAAAAGATCTGTTAATCTTCAAAATGAATTTCGATAGCGAACATCTCTTTCCACCATTAAAGACTCATATTTTACCAGATTTCTATAGACAAATTGCAAAGAGCTGGCATGAGTCAAACGTGTTGTATAACTCACCAAATACTATAGCTGATGTTAAAAATGAAGTTATATGGGGGAATAGATATATTCTATGCAACAACGAAGCCTTATTTATGAAAAAATGGATAGACAGTAATATAGTTTACATTGGAGATATATGTACAAAAACCAGTTTCATGTCAGTTCAATCAATAAAAAATAAACTGGGTTCTGTGACGTATCTTCATGATTATAAGATTATACTTGATAGCTTACCAAAACCATGGCGAACCATTTTAAAGAGTCAAGACCATGACGACAATGGTAATTGTAAAAAAGATGGAAATTCATTTCAATGGAATGGAGAACATTACACTCAATATAATCTGAATAAAATAACAAGCAAAATGGTTTATTCGATTATAATAGATAATAAGGCTACTCAAGCAACTTGCGAAACTTTTTGGAATCGACGTTTCCAGCGTAAGATTGAATGGAATGATAGCTGGCCAAACCAAACAATTAACCTAACAAAGCATTTTAAGTTGGTGGAATTTAATTTCAAACTGCTACACAATATTTTACCATGTGGAACCCACCTACATAAATGGAATATGTCAAATTCAAATCTATGTATCGTATGCAATGTACAAGATGATTATGAACATGTATTTACTTCATGTCACCTGTTAACGTGTTTTTGGACCGATATAGCCGAATTAATCTATAAAACGTTCAATCGAAACATTAATGTAAACTTCGAAACACTCATTCTGGGTTTCGAGATAAAGAGAGTACGAGATAACGATAATATACATGTCGTTAATACTCTACTTACTTTGGGAAAATACACAATTTTCAAAACGTGGTGTAAATTCAGAAACGACAAGAGCACATTTCTAAAAGTCAGAAAGAACCTCTACATCATATTCAAAAAAGATGTGAGACTCTATACTGAAATAGCAAAACATATCAAAGACCAAAAGTCTGTGTTGCTACAGCGTATTTGTGAAAATCTGTGAAGCCAATACTGTACGTATGCAATGAATATTTGATATTGATTATTATGCTACCACTATATACATGTATATGATTTTCAAAACAAGAAGTAATATGTAACTAAAAATCTTTAAGATAGTAAGAATATATTGTTTTAATTATATGAAATACATAATATGATTATTATTAATATGTTACTATGTATAAATGACAAGAGTTAATTAAAATAAAAGCACGAGTGCTATATGCACTGTGGAAAAATAAATTAAAAATTAAAAATTAAAAATTAAAAATTAAAAAAATTAAAAATTTAAAAATTTAAAAAAACATGCAAAATAAAGCAAGACGAAAATATTGAAGGTATTAAACTTCCTATCATAGATTGCAAAAGGGAAGCAAATATATCAATGTATGCTGAAAAACATAACAATCAACAATGAGCACATTAGATATAATGGCAAGATAAAAACCGGGATCATAAAGATTAATCAACTATTGGGTTAAGATGGCAAAATGTTAGATATAGACATTTTAAGAAGTGGCGGTTTCATGAGTTCGTGACTTGGAGCCAAAATGTCTTAAATATTTCTTTATTTTCATAGTCACGAACTCACGAACTCGGAATTATTGGCACGATCGAGTTCGTGAGTTCGTGCCTTCATAACGCTAACCGTCTGGTACTAAATCTCTTCCGTAACGTGCTACCAGCACCTAGTATTTTGTAGTACTTAGTGCTGTTAGCATGGTTAGGGTTAATGAATCAAAAGCAGTCTTCATATGAATAGGAGAATCAAAATAACCTGGTGTCCAAACCCCTATTATTTGGGAGAGAACCTACTTTTTCCTGTTAAAGTAGTAATTCATAGATTGGCTCCTTAACACCTTTATTCCTGGCTTTTTCTAGACTTGTTAATGTTAGTTAGCTAGACTAATTAACCCGTTGTTGAGGGTAAGATGGTAAAAAGGGCGTACTGTGAAGAATATAAAGAGAAGCGGCATACATTATATGTACTATGTAGAACACAGACAACTAAAAGATGCAAGTTAACCATAGACTACCGACAGCGTCAAGGCATGATTAGAACCAACTGTCTTATTAGAGAGTCCTGAGGGTTGTTCCTCCACTCTTAAATTAAAGCATATGCTAGTATATACTTGTACAGTATCTGGAGCATGCTGTCGACCTCTGCAAGCCGTCCGCCAAGTATATGTCCCATGCGTGCTCTTTAGGGTTAAGGACATCATCAATCAAACATGTGTTAGTTTTCATTTCCAAAGGATATTATATATACATGTACAAATGTTTTGAACTTGTATAAATAAAGCATACTTTAGTGTCTCATGTGATTCGGATTGGAATGGAATCGTGTCATCAACAACGTTTCAAAGCCGGGGCTCGTAGATCATCCATGTCTGTATCTTGTGACAAGTGAATCCTGCACAAATATATACATGTTTATAGGGTAACTTAAGAAGTGCGAGTGCCAATAATAATAATCTCTATATCTTGTGACAACGTCATTCTTGCTAAAGTTCAACATAAGGGTAACATAAGAATTTCGAGCGCCACGGTCGAACTATCAAATTTATAGGCAAACGTATACACCCTCAATTAGAAAAGGTCCCCAACACGGGCGGGAAATCAAAACACCAAAAGGTATAATAAGCCTATAAACATGCTAAAAATATAATGTGATACTCAAAGCAATGTAAAATGACTGTTTTCCCCCGTACATAATTCCCCTAATTAATTTTAGTTAGCATTCTTCCTTCATGTTCAATCGTCTCTATAGGAGGAGAAGGGCCCGCGCGGGCCCGCGTTGTGGTTGCAAACAACACCCTTAGTCCACGCAAATGATTAAAACAGTATACCTGACTAACCCCTTCCCCGGGAATATAAGAATCTCGCACCGCTCTTCCTAGATTCCCCAGACCTATATTATTCATCGCTGTGAGAAATGTATACATGTAGGTATTTGAAACAACTTTGTTTACAGTCAGTCCAACCGTGGGGCATCCATCTACATGTATTAGTTGTAAGTATCATCGTGAATGTAAACATGACAAAACAGACTAAATTGTTTATAATTGATGTTCGTTTATTAGACCCCCGGATTTTTCTTGTAAGGTGTTGTGGGAATATATATAGAGGCAAACTGCACGTTACCGGTTATCATTGACGTTGACACAGACAACGTGAACACGAATGGATATAAGCCAATAGTTGGTAAGTAAAAGTTAAGATATAATATTTATGACATGTATCATGTAAAAATGGTATATACTATCAGTATGTAATACCGTATACATTTCAAAGAATTGAAACTGTGTGGTGAACGAAAGAAGCCGTTGTTTGCAGCGTTTTCATTAGTTATGTGCGTTGAATCGTATAAATGAAAAAGAGTTCATAACACATCCTAAACAAAGTTACTTTGTAGGCCTACTTGTACAATTGTACCGAATAATTTTGGATTACTACATGTAGTCTGCTACTCTATTATGTGTTACATCACCTGACACCATCAAACCTCTATTGCAACTCGGTGGTGTGGTACAATTTTGTTGTATGAGGGGCTCATAGGAACAGCGCTGAATAATTTAAAGTACTCTTTTCCAATATACCATACATGAAAAATGTAAACAAATGGTGACTGATATATAATGTGTCCAAATGAGGCTTGTGCTAATTTCATATCAGTATTATAGCAGTGACAGATATAACTGTCACTAATTATATATATCATTTCAACCGCGATAATTAGTAACTTTGATTTCATGAGAAATTCAATGGGAGAAATGTATGCATTCGAATTTTAGGCATTGAGATGTATGTCAACTGCTTTTTACCAGTTGCCGTTGGTAGTTTTAAAAGTAGCGCACATCCTAGATTAAAGGGGCACTAAGAGATCCTTCATGGACGAAGAGCCCCCAATTTTTTTCAGAAGTTGGATTTTTCATTGGGGTTTTCACATAATACGTAATGCATGCGTACTAACTACCAACCAAAATCATAGACCTTAATTTGCAGTATTTCTTGTGAAATTCGTGGATTTGATAGCGTTTTGAGTTTCAATGAGATCACATCGAAGCTACCCAATTTCATCTAAAAGGCCACAGATGGCTTCTTACTTATTTGTTTCATGTTTATTCAAAAATAACCTTGAAGACCACCCATGGTTTGTTGCGTGATGCATAGTCATGACCTCCCTGATTCAATTGATAGTGATTTTTAACCAAAGTACAAAAAAGTAAAAAGCACTAATTTACTTCGGAAATGCTGAGAAAATGTCTTCATTTTTTCATTTTTACTTTTTTCTTCTTCAATAAATCTTACATGAGAGGGTTTCTATGTATATATATATATCATTTATCTAAACAAGGTGAAAATATTTAATTTCATTTTTTGAGATATCTCTCTCATCTGTGCCCCTTTAATATTCGGAAATTCCGGGGTTCACTTACAGATCGAATAAATATAATGACTTCGATAACATCCTCGTCTAGTTTACTCAGGGAGGGATAAAGATATTGTTACTCCCTAAGATTTAGACAACTAGGGGATAATTAATGGCGGGGGTTGGGTATTCTGTCAATTTGTTGACAAATGTGTATGGGTATGTAAAAATGTATGAAGCCTACATTTAGCTTGTACAATATACGAGAATATAACAGGATCAGTGATCACCTTGTGGTTTATCATATTAGATAATTAATTCAATTAAACGGTTATGGCACCCTATAGGTATAGGTTATTCATTCTTACTGATTTCACCACCGAAGTGTTTTAATAAAAGATTAGGTGGAGTAAAACAACCAGTAATACAATTTATTCCAGACACAGCGATAAAACAAAGTGGAAAACAGTGGATGCAATGTCGACGCCACGTTATCTTACAATATGGGTCCTTTTTGTCTGGCTTTTGATTTCATGCCTGGATGCTGACTTCTCAGATGCTAGAGCTGCCGACAGAGACATCGAAAGACATGAACGTGATTTGACTACGAATGTAAGTACACTTAAACGAAGCTTAATATGAGACAGACAGACAGACAAACAGACATACACCCCGACAGACAGACATACAGACAGACAGACAAGACTGACACCTGACAGATAGACAGACAGCAGCCGCCATTCAGAGACACGGGTGTGTGGGGCGGGGTGTGGGGGTAAACTCGTGTTCCCTTTTCTTTGTTTAAAAAAATGCACGGATAGATAGTCTGATGAGATCGTCCACTGTGTGGATTCGAGGATGCAGTTGTGCACGTTGATGCAATATTGTCACGGAAGTTAGCTACGTATGTCTTCTTCTGTGAGTCAAATTTATTATTCAAACTGTTGAAACATGATCTTACAATGATTTTTAAAAACAGTTATGTCAAGGCGCCAATGTATTCCAACCATTTTCTTAAGCGAAAAGCACGGTATGAATAGCTGGAACGAAATTAAATATAACGTGTCCCCTAAGGCCGCTTCACATCAAAATGTCTGTAAATGAAACCAACCATTAGGCTATATAGTAGGAAAATAATTATCTTATGTATATCATATTGACCAGTTTAATTCAACACAAAATTATGATATCCAATAAAACAAATTTAAACTGCACATCCTAACCTGTGATTATTTGTAATTCGCGCCCGGTTGTCTGTGTCGAAAGTGCTGATGGAATATTGTAATGTCATCGTTACTAAAACCGCCTCATCAGCAACAGGTCGCCGCACGCATGGCACGTAATCACGCAGGAATTCAATGCATATATCGAAAGTATCAATACATGAAACCCCGCATGAAACAGGGATGTGGAAATCTCGTAACCGTTTCGTCATAGCTTCGATCGATATGGTGACGTCCAATTCGTTTTTACAGGTGACCATTTTTTGCTGGACAAGTTAACTTGGACACCTTAGTTTTCAAAAGTGGTTGTAATAAAATCCGAAAATACCGCCAAATTCAGTTATTCAGTGCGAAATTAGTACTTTAATGATATTTTATATTAAATGTGTCTATTACCGTAAATAAAATGGTGCTTTAATTGACAATGTAGCCTTTCAATAATAAATATCACATTTTAATTTTCGATTTAGTTTATTGAGTGGATACACCAGAGAGTCTCAATGATGTATATTCGTTGTAACTTTGCAGAAAGTAATGAGAACGTGTGGTCTAGCGGTTGCGTCCTTCGTTTGCCTCGCGGAGAACCTGAGGTCAATTCTGCTGGGAACCACATCTTTTTTTGTATAATACATTGGTACTTTTTGATGTTCCATTATATTAATTACTTACAATATCATTAGTTTGTTTATTAACGAGACTCTTTTTTTTTATCTATTAATTTTTTGTTGTTGTTGTTGTTTAATGAATATAAATTATCACGATTTTCTTTTTTTGATTTGGCTGTTGTGTTGTGATGTTCGTGATTTATTTTTACAAAACGATTGACTATTAGTATCATAATAATTGTCCTGGCGCCCCGGGAAATCCAAGTTATTTTGTTGCATTTTTGAATTTGTCATAAATTACGTTTTTCTCGTAATTAATAAACATTGGAATTTAAATTAAATTATAAATTATGATATTTTTTCTTTCAATTTTTTTTTCTCCATAAACTTCACCACATATCGCTCACATAACGTCTCGGTGATTTGCTTCCAGAAACAACACACTATACTCTGTTTGGCCATCTCGAGACAGTGACGTAACCGCGTATTCTACTTTGCATCACTTAACGCGGGCGCATGCTCGCGGCGCTGGCGTACACAACACGAGCGTTGAAAGGCGCAAGATACACACGCGTGCGTAAAAGCTGCGCCTGTTCAGTTACGTCACAGTCACGAGATGGCCAAACAGAGTATAGTGATCCTCTTGCCGACTTCCACAAAATTCAACAGATCCATTCCAAGTCTTCTCATCCTTTTGACACTAAAAACACTTGTCCATCCAGTTTTTTAGAAGACCTTGTTTCTTATTAAGCCTATTTTGTCTTAACGCGGCACTTTTAACCTTTAGATGTGGTCTGTATAATAATAATGCTACATATCTGAGTGTTAAAGTTCCATTGCAAGGATTTCCGTTAAACAATTGCGCGCACTAAAATGATATTAATTAAAGTCTAACTATAAGCTTTTACGTCTTCGTTGAGACAATTACGCCGCAACAACTAATATATAATGTAAACATTCTGAAAACTAAACAAAGATATTACTGCGATTTGCCAAGAAAGCTTATTTTTACAACAGGTGACTGGCTGCCGTATGACTGGCGTATGACTATGACAGCCTGTCACAACTCAGCTCTGAGCCAAAAAGGGGATTTACATGGCTGAATGATCATGAATTGATTACAGTCATTAGAGTAATATTCACTCAACCACAAGTCGTCGTGCGAGTGCAACAATGTCGTAAGTGACATTTTGGCGAAATTGACTTTTTATATATTTTGTAAGAGTAAGTAATTGCGCTCATTTTAAGCTCATTTTGAAGTTCTAAAACAAATTAATTATGTTTTAATTAATAAAAAACAATATCGTAAGTGCAATTTAATTTAACTTTATATTATTCTGAGTGCAACAACAACGTATCTACCACTTACGATATTGTTGCACTCTGTTTTCTCATATTTTCTCAAGTTTTCTCAGTGCAATAATAACGTATCTGCCACATACGTTGTTGTTGCACTCTGATTTTCATATTTTCTCAAGTTTTCTCAGTGCAATAATATCGTATCTGCCACATACGTTGTTGTTGCACTCTGATTTTCATATTTTCTCAAGTTTTCTCAGTGCAATAATATCGTATCTGCCACATACGTTGTTGTTGCACTCTGATTTCTCATATTTTTTCAAGTTTTCTAAGTGCAATAATAACGTATCTGCCACATACGTTGTTGTTGCACTCACTAGATTTGTTATTACAGATACGTTATCTAAAAATGTCAATATCTTTTCAAATACTTATATTTATGACACGATGTTCAATTTATATCATCAAAGAAAATAATCTTTATACTTCCATAACATAATATGTTTACTCAAAAACACAATAAGTATGAAAAACATAAAAATGCTTCCCTTGCAAATACAGCAAAATGCAGATACGATATTGTTGCACTCGCACGACGAAGTGTTTTTCCATTAGTAAGAAGCCATTCATAAACTTTTGTGACTTTTGAGAAGTGCAGTTTTTGTCTTCCATTTGAGCTTATTAAGCCATGAAGTCATGGACATCTTTCATTTTCAAACAACACTTAGGACACAGTCATAGGATTATTTCTAACGAAGTTGTATTGGTAAAATGTTTTACCTTACGATGTTATGACGAACTGTTGAGATGGGGACTTACTGTTGGTGTTGTGTTTAGATTAGAAACACTATGTAAAATCAATTCATAAATTTGAGTTTTATGTTTTATATAGGCCTAGATAGATATGTTTCGTTTTCGTCTTCGTTTTCGATTTCGTCTTCATCTTCATCTTCGTCTTCGTCTTCGTCTTCGTCTTCGTCTTCGTCTTCATTCGTCTTCATCTTCATCTTCATCTTCATCTTCATATTTATCTTCATCTTCATCTTCATCCTCATCTTCATCTTCATCTTCATCTTCATCTTCATCTTCATCTTCATCTATCCTCATCCTCATCCTCATTCTCATTCTCATTCTCATTCTCATTCTCATTCTCATTCTCATTCTCATTTTTATTTTTATTTTTATTTTCATTTTCATTTTCATTTTCATTTTCATTTTCATTTTCATTTTCATTTTCATTTTCATTTTCATTTTCATTTTTTTATTTTCATTTTCATTTTCATTTTCATTTTCATTTTCATTTTCATTTTCATTTTCATTTTCATTTTCATTTTCATTTTCATTTTCATTTTCATTTTCATTTTCATTCTTCGATTTGATTCCACTCGATACGACTTTAATTTAATTCACGCCAGTTTTTCTGAGTCTAATGATTTATTCATTTCACTTACTCGTCTTGAATGTCTTAGAAAGTATAATGTCGCCCTCTATAGTTGAAATAATATGAATGCTATGTTTATCTGCTATATTTTGAGATTCCGGCACAACAATTCAATTATTCAAGTATCGTTCGAGTCCGGTCGAGTCAAACTTTTGTCGGACTCAGATTCGGCTCTGACGGGGGCTCGGACTCGGCAACAACAAAAAAGATTCGGTTCGGTTCGGACTCGTTAAAGGAAGGGCTAGGACTCAAAGCCGGGTCCAGTCCATTTAAGACCATATTACATTTGAAATAATTTAAATTTTAAAATCAACATTGCAGAGTTGTACCCGAGTCCACTTCATCAGAGTCCGGGCCGAGCCGAGTCCTTTCGTTCACTATTGAGACAAATCATATCTTGCCGGGTAATCAAAACATAGAAAATGACGATGTAACAATGCTCTACTTCAACATTTGCATCACATTGAATTGAATGAAACTTTACCATAACATTTGATGCTATCTACTTTATATCAAAGGATCGAAGTAAAAGGCAAGCCAGCAGAGAACCATGTATGGGTGTTAGTTGTACAACTGCAACGGAAGCATTAGCAGAACAAGATCAACAAGGCAAGTATTAACTCCTAACGAAGTAGATCTAACAAACTTGATATGAACGGATATAATGATATGATGATACAATCAAACTAAATGGGAAAATGCTAAGAGAGCATGTGTTGTCCAGTGTAATGACGCGGGATTCATAATCATGAGGTTGTGAGTTCTAGGCCCGCCGTGGCCAACGTTTTTATCCTTAGGCAAGATACTTAGTATCAATTGCCTTAGACCCAAGCGAGATTGGGTAGCTGTTAATAAAAAAAAAAGGCTGATATATTACATGTCGAAACCAGGCTACCTATATTGAAATCATTGATTCTCACTTTAATGGATCGTTTAAGGTGACACATATCAGAAAAACTACTCCGCCCACTTCCTTTGTAAATTGTTATGTCAATAAAACCAACGGGCGAAAAGTAAATACACCAAATGACCCAACATAAGGTGCAGTGGTTCTGGTATGTACAATATAAGTGCTGATCGTGCGCCTAGCCAGCAGCCACATAGATGAATCGAAACGATTGTGACGATTTCCTAACGACAGCGTAATAATAATGGCAATCGCGCCAGGAGCATCCAAAAAGGATGGATATATGATTATATCTAAGAGAGCACGTGTTGTCCAGTGGAACAGCGCGTTATAAATCCGAGTCTTATTTGGTATTATTACATGCTTTGTCGTTTCGGCAAACAACTTATTATAAAAGATGAATAAAACAATAATAATGACCATACACAAGAAACAGGGAAAGAATATTACCTGCAGATCTAATTATGCGCAGTCTGACTCCAAATATTAACTTATTTACACAATGAATGATTTTCACCCGGGTATTTTCATAATTCATTACAGCTATGTGTGCATCTGGCATCACTGGTATGAACACCTTTTTACGAGGACGAGATGGCAGAGATGGACGTGACGGTTTGTCAGGATCCGATGGACAAGGTTAGTCAGTGCTTCAAACCGATGAATATCCATAGGTTTTAACAAGAGAATGGATTTTGATTATGCCAATCCAAACCTGCTCAGACATGTAGGAACTGAATGATTTCATTCTATTGGTTGTTTTTTTTAAACCAACCCAAGTGCAAATATTAATTTGTTCGACCACTTACGTACCGTTTGTTACACTAATGTCTCGCACGCATAATTCTATCTCAATTATTTATGCGCGAGACAATTGTCCGCTGTCATTTGGGCAAGGTTTGCGGTTCAGTAGCGTCCCAGTCATCTCATTTGTTTCGGTGTTTCGTTATTCTTGACAGTTATTCAGATAATAAAATAAAGTGGAGATTTCTTCATTTGATTGAATTCTGCCTCAACAATGACAAAGGACAGAATAAAGCAAACGATAGATAGTTATCGTTATGTTAGACATTCTTGCGTTAACAAAAGCATAAGATATTAAAATAATTACGATAATGTCATTTACTTTTTCTTCAGATGGGGCTCTTGGTGAGACTGGGTCACCAGGTGTCGTAGGTGAGAAAGGGGTCAAAGGTGACACCGGGGAACCTGGACAAGACATACCAAATCCGGGTAATGTCGGCACTACTTATGTCCGATGGGGACGAAGAACATGTCCGTCAACTGCCAATTTAGTTTATGAAGGTAATTTTAATTATTTCAATTTAAAGTTAGTAACTCGTCATGTTACACATGTTACATGTTCTGTAAATCATTGCTTGCTGGATACATGCTAGGGACAATCTTGTAATCATAACGATTTTCTACTTTTTAAAAATACCTTAATATTCTATGCTTGATATCTTTCATGGTCAACATGGTCAAGATAGATTTTTCTTTTAATAAAAGGGTAATAACGTTGTATATGTAGAGATACATTTTTGAAATGCTTAAATGAGAGGAACATTCAACGTCTTATTTATGCAAATCAGATGGCGCTGAAATGTAGACTCATATTGTTACCTTCTCATCTGCTCATAAATGCGTCGATATGGCCGACATTTTTCGTAAACAACTGTATCGTTTATTTATTTTACATTGTTGAAGGACTTGCAGCAAGTGGCCATTTTGATCATACTGGAGGAGGATCCAGTTTCCTCTGCCTTCCTTACGATCCTGAGTACCTGCAAGTACAACCTGGTGAACAGGGAAGGGCTACAATATATTCAACTGAATATCAAACTGGTAGTTTCCCACCACATAACGGTTTACAGGATCATGAGGTTTCTTGTGCTGTCTGTAGAGTCTCTCGCCGAGGAACTATGCTAATGATTCCCGCCAAAACACAGTGTCCTAGTGATTGGACAGAGGAGTATCAGGGATATCTGATGACGGCACATTATGGTCACAAAGGTTCAAAAGAATACCTGTGTGTTGGTGAGAATGCAGAGCCAACCTCCAATTCTAACCCTGCCAATCATGACGGTGCTCTTTTGTACACTGTCGAGGTACAATGTAGTACTGGCAACTTGCCATGTCGTCCATACATTAATGGAGATGAGCTGGCGTGTGTTGTATGTACCATATAAAGTAATAGAAGGAAACAATGTATACAAAATGCTTCTGCCAGTCAAACCCACGTATATATAATATATCACATCGTGTTGGAGAATATCTTACGTGGAGAAATCCTGTTCTATAGGACACTAGCAACTTACAAACGCGCACCTGGTGATTTCGCGAGAAGGCAGTTCTTTCAAATGCAATTGTAATTGGCATGGTACACCCATGTTATGGTTTGGGAATTGTATTTCAGGCACAGTTTGCTACAACACATAAACACATCTTGAGGTTTCACACTTTTGAAGTGAATTGGTTTTTTTGTTTTGTTTGTTTTGTTTGTTTGTTTTTTGTTTGTTTTTTTAGTGTTTCTCCATTCTTTGTATTTTTCATTTATCTATATTCTATACATAGTTATATAACATAATAACAATATATTAAACATACTGGTATCAATAAGTTACAAATATGAACAAAAACATGACTCTACCAGCGAACAGCATGTACCAACAATTACCATATAGCATGAAGATATATAGATGGCTAATGATCATCAACGGCACATGATCTTCGCAGGTGAGTTGACAAACAAAGCAATATATAATATGGGCTGTCATGTACATGTGTTTTACAAGAAGAATATCAAAACCTACTATTTACTTTGTGCTATTGTAGGCTTTTGCCAATCACATGCCACATATTTTCACTATGTCTCAAGATACTAATTCTCCATCTTAATTCGTATAGAAACCATTTAAATGCATCAACGTTTTTATTATCAGTGATCTTGATATGTCTGGATCTATACAGAGTGAACGACGCCAGACTAAGCATTCTGTTTAGCATTACATTCAATACATTTTGAATAGGCCTATCTGGTTTATAACCAAATACAATGATTTTTAACGATATCTCTGGAAATGGAATATTGTTAGAAATAATAAATCTTTTAAAATGAACCCAAAAGCTTTTTGACAAAGGACAGGCAATAAATGAATGTAGATAATCATCTGACGTGTTGCACTCAAAACAATTAGGTGAGTTCGCCTTATTCCATTTATGTAAGTTTGCTTTGGTAGCGATGATTCTATATAATAATTTGTAATTGAACTCCGCCAATTTCTCTTTTTCAAGAATAGTTTTCGTAGTCCAAATAACGTCCCATTTTGGTGACGTTGACAGTTCCTGTGCCCATCTGTTCTGAATTATTGGCACGACTGTAAACTTTTTAACTACATGAACGTAAATATACCTTGATTGCCTATACATTATATTAACACGTTTTTTATTTACATATACACGAGGTTCTTAAACGAGTACTTATTTCAATACAATGCATATTGTTGGCGTTTAATAAAGCAAACCAATTATTTGGTGGAATTGATTTGAAAATAATAAATTTATAGCTCTGCAATCCAGTTGTGCTTATTTTTAAGGTTGTCAAGTATATATGAAAAGATACCATCATTATTTATAAGATCATTGATATATACTATATCACTATCAATCCAGTGTTTGAAATACAAGGTCTTGCCATTGTGCATGATCAGTTCATTTCCCCATATAGTATGACTTTTCACCCTTAATGAGAATGAAATGAAAATTAAGAAACAATTTTTTTTTTATAATGATCTGCTTTATTGTTTTCAGTATCGATAGCTATCGATATAATTTTATAGTTGAAATGCTTATAATAAATATTAGATATATCATTTGTTTCGACGATTGAAATCATTGTACCATTATTGGCTAAGAGTTGATATTTACGTTTAGTAAGTTATTTATGTAGTAAATCATTTTCAGCATTAATATGAAAACTATAAAGAATACTACTTCCGCACACAGAGTGATAGTGGCGTAACTAGGTGAGGGCGAGGTGGGCGAGCCGCCCACCCTGGGACATATTGGGGGTAACATTTTCATTTTTCGAAGCCAAGGGGAGGGAGGGGCAAAGAAAATGAATGAGAAATGACGGGAAAAAAAGAAGAATGCACTATACACTAAAAAAGAATATCCCCTACCCTTAAAGGCATATTATGCGATCTTTTCCACGAGACGCCCTCTATCCTTGATTATTTTTAATGCAGATATTCTTACCAGTTTACATTTCTTATTATAAATCATAAATATATTCTGCGTTACAGAGCGATACGATTCCTAATTACTTCAAAATCATGGTTTAAGAGTGAATTTAGAATGAAAAAACCAGTTATTTTCACTCTTTGGGGTACTGTCTGGAGCTCATCAGTTGGGGATGTCCCTGAAGGGCTTATGTCCTGAGCACCTTACAGCCTAAAGTTGCTGTCAATGCAAAAGGATTCATCCATGTACCTCTTCGGCTGAATAACACCATAGTGGTATACCATGTATGGAACCGAGGAGGACTTTGGTGAGGATTTTGAGGATCAGTAACTACGAGCCTGAAAACCTAAAAATGTATATTTTAAGTAGTATATCCATGAAAATAAGCCCTTAAAATGACCGAGATTGGGTAATTTTGTTGCCATGTTTGGATTCTACATTAAATTTGGCCGTAGAAACAACTAGTCCTGTATCAATTTTAGAAAAAATCAAGATTTGCCCGGCCCTAGTTTTGCCATATAAAAATCACATTAAGGGTGCGGTATAGGTAAACAGGTTTGTCAAATCTTGACCAAAAAATCTCTTTCTTGGCTCAACATTTGCAAATTGAGTTTTTGGTTAAAAATGCTGAAATTGCACCAAAATCATTTAAAGACACTTCTCTAGGGATGGGTTTTTTTCCTCGTTTTGACATAAAAATATTTAATTTTTTTAAATGTTGACCAAAAAGTGCCCGAAATGTGATTATGAAGGTAACAAATCACATTTCAGACTCATTTCCATTCCAAAAATGTAAATTTTTATCCGTTCCAGAGGAAATTAAATAAATACATCAACAAGATAAAGACATCCAACGCCATGTTCATTCCCGCCGACAAAACAAGGAACCTTTACAAAATGGATCACAACCAATATGGAATGCTACTAAGGGAAAACATCACCAAAACCTACAAGCACACAGGCGCATCTATAGTGGAAGACATGAACACCGACGCTCGCACCATCGCAGAAAAACTCGTTATCGCTGAAAGAATGGAAACCATGGCCAAGAAACAAGCGTTCATCACTTTGAAAGACCACAAGGAAAACTTCGCGAACAAGCTCCCCTCTGCAGCCTCATTAATCCAGCAAAAATTGAAATCGGTCTCGTTAGTAAAATCATCCTAGACAGAATCAACAACAGCATTAGGAATTCTACTCGCGCCAACCAATGGATAAACTCATTGTTCATCGAATGGTTCAACAGGATAGAGCAAAAAGACAAGCATACCTTCATTATCTCCGACATCTTTCTACCCGTCAATCACCGAGAAACTTCTCAAGAAAGCTCTGATATTCGCCAAGAAGTATGAAAGAATCTCCAAGCATAAATCCGAAAGCATTCTCCACTCCAGCACCAACACAGCACTACGCTCTCAAGACACACGTAGCAAATAAAGAAGGAGAACCAACCATTCACTATCAAATGGTATATCATCACCAGAGCGCGTGCATACGTCAACGGATCCAAGCGGTGCGACCTTTGCCTCGCGAAGAAGCTGTACATCATCAACGGCGACAAAAGGCATAACCTAATATTCCAGAGGCATAACCTAATTACAATCACGTTCGCAATAATTGGCATCTACAACGACGTTTGCAATAACCAACGACTTTCCCGGTGTGCATGGAATAGCAAACAGCTGTCTGATGATCGCACAAGCATGAAACTCGGAGTAGCAACTACTGTTCCCAATGGTTTAACATTAGCGGCCAATTGCACCAATGGCGAGTAGCTAAAGAAAAGCGCTACCTCGCTAGAAACTGACCGGGGTAAGCTATACTAGGCTATTAACTGGCGAGTAATTTACGCTAAATCTTATACCTGACCGGACCCAAGAGTAAGTTGGGGCATAACGTTTTATGCCACAAGTCAATCGAAGTAGCAGTGGCATAAATTTGTTGTGGATATTGGAGAGGATGATTCGCTGATGCGGCAGGATCCATTGCGCTCGCATGCACAGGGGGTGTCTATCTGAGGTGGGATGTGACCCCCTCAAAAGCTGAAAGATTTTGTATTTTTGAAACTCCATTCATGCAATTTGGTGAATACTTTTAGTCAAAATTTGGATCAACTCCTTTTGCCCATTCAAACACTAATTGCTCCGATTGTGGGTCATATTTTGACCAAAATGTACTAAATGTTCAAGGATTTTAAATAATAAATAATTAAATAAATAAATAAATAAATAAACTTAATATTGTTTTATTAATTAAAAACTGATAAAGCCAAAGTTTGAAGTTTGTGTGTGGAAGGGTAGAAGAACAAAAAAAAGCATAACGTGCCGTGCGTGGGGATCGAACCGGGGTTCTGTGGTTTACAATCGAAGGGCAAGCTATCCAAGCCACGGAAGAATTTATGTCAAGAGATGTGTTATAATTGTATATACCATTGAACTTCTTGTTTCCATCGGATGCTTGTGTTTGTCATTAAAATTGTGCTTTTTGGGGCAATATTTGTATGTGCCCCTCGCCCAAAATATGTTTGTAATGTCATGATAGTCCTTATATTTGAAAAAGCGGTAAACAACTTCGAATTGTTTGGTCACAAAAATGGCGTCATTTTGTCCGGAATATGGGCCGACTCAACGTGATTCTTTATTTACACTCACCTGTGACCTAGCGATAGACGACACATTTTAAATGTTACGGAGGACCTTTCACGTCAGAATTTTACAGTAAAGTATAGGTTAACACTTGGGATATGCGACAATTAATTTTGTAAGGGGACGATGCTGATTAATGTGGATATTTACTTCGCTAGTTACTATTTTGGTGTTACTCGCCAGTTATGCTCTCAGAATTACATCGTTAGTAAGTTACGCTACAGTTAGGGCGTAACTATTATTATGTTACGCCAGTTTGGTGCACTCGGCTGTAATAGTTCAAAAGTTACAGCCCTTGATAAGTTTTATGTTTTTAGGGTTGACAGCCCCATTAAAAGGGGTAGTTATTGACTGGTGACAATGCGAATTATTGTATTCTGACATATTAGTGCGTTTAGCAATTCTTGGATTTGATTAGGAACCTAGACTCACTGCAAGCAGTATTTTATTGGTTCACATATATACAATATTCTCACAAACTTTCTGAGAACTTATATATTTGTACGTCGGGGCTGTAGTGTTTGAGTTATTAGCACTATATATTACTCGGTATTAACAGTTACTCATTTGAACAAATATGTAGCATTAGTTCCATGCTGCTATTGGCAATCCAGAACGATCGTAGCGAAATATGACCGAATTCAGAACGATCGAGCAGAGAGAGATGCGTCCACAGGGTGCAGCACTATAGGTAAATTAATAATTAAACGAACGCAACAAAGCAGCGTATCGCGTACATTGCGTGAAGCGCGCATAACCATTCGAGTGATAATTTCGGGCGCGATCATCTTTGTACTGCGTTCGCGTTGTTCGTTCAATTATTAATTTACCTATAGTATACCCACTGGCGGTATGATTACCTCCAAGGCCCTCAAATTAACATTCAATTTCCACCAAACAGGGCTGGTATTTAATAATGTATCAATTTGAATTCTGGATAACTCACACATAGCTGATCTTGATGGTGGATATTGGTCAATGTTATGAACAGCTGTTACTTCACTATCAAATTACATTACTATCACAACCTGAGTTCGTCCGTAGAAAAGGTTTTTTTGGTCGCCTTAGGCTGAAAATAGGGTTGTGTCCTGTAGGCCGCGCGCATTTCGTTTCTGATCTGAGCCACTTTAACCTCATTTCTGTTTTTTGTATATCATAGAAACTCTATATAATGGTATAAATAGTTGTATAACTTATACGCCTGAATTCATAAAGGTGGCTGAACTTTAAAAACCTAGATTAAGTCAGTGGTTTCAGCCGCGGTCCCGGCTTAAGTTGGGACTTAAGCTAGGGTCGTGGCTTAGTCATATTCACAAAGGTTAGACCAGGTTAACGTTAAGCCACCATTGTGAATTCGGGCCATAATGGTTATGTCTCTGTTTGGAATTTTCAAAGGTGTACGGCAGGGATGTCCCGATCTAAATTATAATTTGTACTGTGTATAGGCATACTAGCATGCAAAATAAGGCAAGACGAAAATATTGAAGGTATTAAACTTCCTATCATAGATTGGAAAAGGGAAGCAAAAATATAACTGTATGCTGAAAAACATAACAATCAACAATGAGCACATTAGATATAATGGCAAGATAAAAACCGGGATCATAAAGATTAATCAACTATTGGGGTAAGATGGCAAAATGTTAGATATAGACATTTTAAGAAGTAATGCCGGTGGCTTACAACGGTGGTTTAATAGTAGAATATTTAGCTCTTATTAATGCAATTTCCAAAGATTGGAAATGTGTACAACATCCTCATATCGATGTTAAATGTATGTCTTTAAGATGTACCGATAGAAGTATCAACATAGATAAGGCAACAGTAAACACTTTCAGAAAAGAACTGATTAAAAAAAAGATCCGGTGATTCCAGTATACCAACATTACTGGCAGAGAAAATATCCGAACTTTTTTTTCAATGGAAATATGGAATATTATCCCATCTTTGATATTCTATATACATGTAACAAATGAGGGCAGATTGATATCACTCAATTGGAAAATCACTAGTAATATCTACCCTAATGATTGGGGTGAGAAAAAAGAGGATGACGATTATGTAATCACGTCAAATGTGTAATTGATGAATGAATATTGAATAATAAACTTAAGAGATAAAATTGCTTACGCAAGCCCGAGTTCGCGAGTTCGTAAATTGTACACTTTGAAAATAAAAAATAGTAAAGAAATTTTGTTTGCAACACTCGAACTCATGCCAAAAATCAGGCGGTTGTGTTTGCAACACACAAACTTACGAACTCGCGCTGAAAATCCAGCGGTTTGTGTGGACAACACACGAACTCACGAAGTCACGAACTCATGCCAAAAATCAGGCGGTTGTGTTTGCAGAATAAATGAACACACGAACTCACGAACACACGATATCCACAAAATCAGGCGGTTGTGTTTGCAGCATATGAACACACGAACTCATGAACTCAGGATATTTCCAGGAAAAGTGGCGGTTGGGTTTGTTTGCTAAAATTAACCAACTCACTAAAAGTGAAAAAAATTAACAGGAGTTTCATGAGTTCGTGACTTTGAGCCAAAATTTCTTTACTATTTCTTTTTTTTTCAAAGTGTACAAGTCACGAACTCACGAAACTCCTATCAATTTGAGTTCATGAGTCCGTGCCTTCATAACCCTAACCGCCTGGTACTAAATCTCTTCCGTACATGCTACCAGCACCTAGAATGTTGTAGTACTTAATGATGGGGCAGCCAACAGCCCAGTAAACCAAGGTCGTACCTCTGGTCCCGGAGGGAAAAGTAACGGGCACCCTAATCAGTCCAGCTCCTCAAGTTCAGATGACGCTCAATCCAGTGTTGACGGGAAGGCGAAGGAAATGAGCTACAAACGTAGACATAAACGTAGACCTTTTACCCGAATTGGTACATGAAACGTATGGACACTACTTCCACGAGTCACTCTCAATTTATTGATAAGAGAATTTTCACGCTACAAACTGTAACTGCTTGGAATATCTGAGATCCGCTGGTCTGGGAAAGGTCACTTTACAACTGATGATGGCCAAATCATCTACTTTTCTGGTAATGAAAAAGGTGGCAGCAGTGGTGTGGCATTTATAGCTAGTCCTTTCATGAGCAAGCGAGTGTTGGGCTATAATCCAGTTTAGTGACAGAATAATTTCCATCAGACTGCAGGCAAGACCCGTAAACATCAGTGTTGTTCAGTTATCAAAACTATTGGGTGACCATATTTATCGAGCTCTGCTCTTTTTGGTTTTTCCGTCATTGTTTTGACTTGTATAATATTATGGGATGTTGGTAAAATAAAATGAAACTGAAACTGTTTATGCACCCACGTCAGCTGCATCAGACGAAGACATTAACTCCTTCTACGATCAACTTCAGGATGTCATATATGGACTCCCTAAGAAAGATGTAATTATGGTCATTGATGACTTCAATGCGAAGATAGGAAAATGAATCCAGCATGATGAGGAGGCCCAAATCATTGGACTTCAATGTCTAGGGAACAGAAATGAGAGAGGAAATATGTGAATTGATTTCTGCATAGAGAATGACTTTTTTGTTGCCAATACTATGTTCTCCCAACATCCTAAAAGACTTTACACATGGCAAAGCCCAGGAAATCCTGCTGTTCGCAATCAGATTGACTTTATCCTCATCAAGAAGAGCTGGAAATGCTTGATCAAAATAGCCAAAACTCTGCCAGGCGCTGACATTGGAAGTGACCACCAGCTTCTAATTGCGGATGTAAGAGTTAAATTAAAGAGTATTCATAACTCATTATGAGGTATGACTTGCAGAATATCAGTAAGCAATTCTGGACAGAAACTAGTAACAGATTCGAGAAGTTTATGCTCCATGAAGCCGAAATGACACCAGATGAGCTATGGCTAGGCATCAAGGATTCAATTCAACAAACTGCCAAAAAACATGTCCCCAAGAAGCCCAAGAGAAGTGCATCCCAGTGGCTGTCTCAAGAGGTAATAGACCTTGCAGATGAAAGACGTCATATTAAAGAAGCTGGCCTATAACATAGCAACCTAAGTTCTCTAATGAAATCCAATAGAAGGCAAGGAGGGAAAAAAACAGTAACATCAGCAAGTTGTGCAGTGAATTGGAAGATCACAGTGCCCAGAATAACAGCAGGGATCTGTTCCGTGGAATAAAGAATCTGACCAATAAAAATACAGCCAAACTTGCAGTAATCAAGGATGAGAATGGCAAAGTTCTAACGGAGGGGGCAGACATCAAAGAGCGGTGGAAAAACTACTGCAAGGGGCTTTATGCGTCTCAAGCGTTCACTGGCATACAAGCAGATATCGAGTGCAATGAAGAGGAGCCTGATATTCTTATATCCGAAGTCAAGAATGCCCTCAAGAAGCTTAAAACCAACAAAGCACCTAGCATAGACGATATTCCTAGCGAACTACTCAAAAACATGATGAACATGGAGTTTCAATCATGCTACAGCTCTGCAACAAAATAAGGCACACTCAGATATGCCTTGAAGACTGGAAAAACTGTTTTCCTCACCCTACCCAAAAAAGGAGATGTCAGTGAATGCAAGAACAACAGAACGATAGCTCTTATCCCACATACCATCAGAATTCTACTGCACATCCTTAATGAAAGATTGAGACCTCATCTCGAATGAGAACTTCCTCCAGAACAGGCTGGTTTTCAAAGAGGCCGTGGCACCAGAGATCATATAGCTAATATTCGCCACATCATTGAAAAATGCAAGGATTACAAGCGAAAGGCATACCAATTCTTCATACTTCTGGATTGCGCTACAAGCTCTAGGAGTCCCCAACCATCTAGTTCAACTACTAAAAAGCCTCTATGACGGCCAATTGGCTTGTGTGCGCACTGCTCAGGGAGACAGCGACTGGTACAACCTCGGCCAAGGTGTGCGCCAAGGATGCATCCCCTCACCTATACCCTGTTAAATTTGTATGCCGCGCACATCATGGCACATGTCCTTGATGGATGGAATGGCGGCATATCAGTAAGTGGCTGGCCGCTTCACAACTTACGACATGCAGATGACACCACACTATTAGCCACAAGCCAGGAAGAGTTAGGCATCTTACTAAAGAAGGTCAAAAATGAAAGTGAGAGCTTGGGCCTACGTCTCAATGTTGACAAAACAAAGTTCATGGTCATCGGTGATGACGAAAACATTACCCCTCTTCTAGTTGACGGTAAAAATGTGGATCAGATCCAACTGTTTAATTTCCTCGGATATCTCATCACACAAGAAGGAGGCTGTCATACAGAAATAAGGCGTCGTTTGGCTATGGCTAGATCTGCAATGACACAGCTGACAGCTCGTAAAAATATGGGCTGACAGAGGCATCACTATATCAACCAAGGTACGTCTGGTCAAAGCACTCGTTTTCCCTATTTCAACCTACAGCTGTGAATCCTGGACACTGACAACTGCAAGCTGCAACAAAATCAATGCATTTGAAATGTGGTGCTGGCGCCGGATGCTAAGGATCACCTGAGTCATGAAGATAACCAACGCAAGTGTGCTTCAGGAGGTTGGTTTGAAGACAAGGCTACTTGGGCTGATCAATTCCCAAACTCTCTCTTATTTCGGTCATATTGCCAGGGGACAAGGAAACTGTCTAGAGAAGGTGATCATGCAGGGCAAGATTGAGGGTGTACGCGGACCAGGCCGGCCAAGGTCAAGATGGTTTGACAAAATAAAAATTCTTGTTGGACATCCTACTACAGTCATTTATCGATTGGCTGCTGACCGACGGAAGTGGCGTGTCATCACCAAAGGCACGAGCTGTCAGTCATGACAGAAAAACGAACCAACCAACCAATGCTGTTAGGGTTAATGAATCAAAAGCAACCTTCATATGAATTGGAGAAATCAAAATAACCTGGTGTCCAGTCCCCATTATTTGGGAGAGAACCTACTTTTTCCTGTTAAGGGGGCTGTCAAGTGTCATTTCGTATTTTCCAGGAATTTCACTTTTCTTCATTTTTCAAAACTTCAGAGTGTTATCTATCAGAACATGCAAAGAAATTTTCAATTTTGAAATTCCAAAAGCCTATTTAGAAGGATTTAAATCCCTTATTGTGATCATTGACAAAGTAGAATGGAAAAGTATGCCCGCAGGGGATCAGCGAAACTCCCATGCGCCGCGTATCCCGTGTTTTGTTTTTCACGCAAATTAACACGCGCCAGTTCGCTTAAAATACGCGACGCAAGTGTTGTTTCGAAAGCCGTCAGTGCGTGCTGCGTTACCCGCTATGTTTTTGCCGCGTGTGAGGGCTTGTTCATACGCATGGTTTACGCATCGGAGTCCCGACTAATCAAACCGTCATTTTTGCCGGGGTGTGGCTGAGCCTGAAGCAAGTAGGCCTATTAGTAAAACACGGCTTTAGCACAAGCGTTAGTGTCAAGGTGTTTGGAAAGAGAGAAGGAAAAAAGATAAAAAATAAAGGACAGAGAAAGATTTTGAATCCATGATCGGAGTGAAACATTGTAAGGAGTATCAAAAAGACTTACACCGGGTTTTATCCGAAGACGTTAATGGTTTGTTTTTGTTTGGCCTTTCGATGTTGTACAAGTCCGTTCCACCCGCCCCGTCCATCCAATAGGCCTACCTGTTTATCTATTTATTGTCATTACTGAATATGGTAGGCCTATATTACTTCGTATCGTTGTTAAGTTAGCTAGTTAGTTATCAATTAGTTCAACTCGGTGTACTAATTTGTCATTCAGTTATATCAAACATAATATCAATTATAAGTGCCATTTTACCTAAGCCTATGGGCATGATCGGAGAAGCATCCTCGGGCCGATGAGCCGATGCTATCAAATGGTTCACATGGTTATCTCATAGTTATAGTCTAACTTTGTATAGTTATGTGCACACGCGGCAATCAAAAACACGGCATGTTGAGTTGGGGGGGCGGGGGGAGGGGGGGCGGGGGGAGTATAGGGTCATGGAGAGCAGGGATGGACAGCCTCTCCTGGCATATGTATTTTAATATAATATCCATTATAAGCTCATTTATTTCAGTTGCGTTCGGGTCTAAGGCCCCGCTGTTAGGCCTACGTTTGGTGACATGCCATAATATGAGATAAAATAAGTTCCAAGATAACCAGAAGTAGGCCTATACATAGGTATAGGTGACAAGGCAATTCATAGGGATAGCCAATAAATAATAAAACCATATGCAATAATGGAAATACACACATGACTGTATATGTATAGGCCTACTAAAGCTAATTGTTAATAACGCGTGTTTTCACCGTTATCATTGTTATCTTCATGTAGATAGCAAACTACTTTTATAAGAGATCCAACCGAAATGCTTAATAATAATAGAGCTATTGTTATAACACTGAACAATCACTATTTAATAATTATCTTTGGTAGATAGCAAACCAATTTTAAAAGGATCCAAGTCCATTCTAATGGAAAATACTCATCATTTAACTACTGTGAAATGTGATCCATTTACCCGCCAGTGGCGTATCTGATGAGATCGCTTGTCAGCAGAGGGGGAAATGGTATCTTCCCGGTAGGCTTTAACTTTACAGGCTGAGGATTGCCGCCGCCGAGTCCGACATTTGAAAACGGGGAGGGGGGGGTGTTCTCAAAATCCACCCCATCCGACTCAAATTGGGCCCTTGCTCCCCAACCCACTGTATTTACAGAAAATAAAACCTTTTAGACCGGTAGTTTGAGCTGTTCTACCCGGTCAAATCCGTCGAGGGAGGGGGGGGGGGGACACTCTGCTGATACGCTACTGTTACTCGTTCGCTTGACAGTTTACCCATAGACAATTCCTATATATTCATTTTACAAACCGTTAATTTTATTTTCCTGCTTCATTAAACATTAGACCTATCGGACATATATTTCAGTTTCTTTTTCAGTGGCGCTGGCATGAGGATCAAGTTCAGGTGGCATGCTGTGGCCTTTTACTATGATATAATTACAATTCGTGACGTGACTCATATTAATCATGTTGATCAGAAGCTTACCCGATTCCGTCTCTTTTAATATCTGAAGTAGAAGAAGAGAAAACATGTAGGCCTAGGCCTACCAAACGACAGGTCTTAAATTAAATCTTCATCCCCATTTGTCGCTTTCTCTCTAATGTTTCCAATTTTTCTCTCTCTTTTACTAAGTCCTTTATCTAGGATAGGTGTTGATTTTGACACCCAGACTACTCACTAATCCCGCCACGGTGCATTTTTAAATGATCACATTGATAAAGACTCGACTACACTGGGCCTATAATGATAAACTCTGATGATTAGCCGCAGAGTGTTGCGCACAGAAATTAATACACGAGCGTCTAAATCTTTGTCAACCGGTTCAACGCGCACGCGTCACCATTTATTTTGCCAACTCAAAACATTCCACGCGCGTCTGCGCTCATTGTCGATTAACGCACGCGCTTTCATGCGTTACGCTTCCCGGAAATTATGAACGCCCTTCGAATGCGCATGAAATGGTATGGCTTCTTTTTCACACTCGACATCATGAAAAAGGTGTTTTTTTAACACACATTTGAGGTTATTTTGATACCAAGAAAAGAACGGTTTGTAATGAAACTTTGCACGAAGTTGGGGATTTATATGCTTCCCACAATATCTAAAGAACAGGATTTGAAATACGTGTATTTCCCCGTAAACCATGATCAAACGGCGGTATTGTCACTTTTCACATTCATCGGTTGATTTCTTTATGTTCATTTTTGAGTAAAAATACGATTTACAGACACGATAACTCAATACAAACTGCATCTGATGGACAGCAAGTAAGTTTAACGCAACAACCATGATCTTCGCCAGGTTCCATTTTTTTTGTTTTTTGTTTTAGGCCTTTTTTCCGATTTTTGGATCATTTTGTGGAAATTCACGTTTGTTGTATTTAAAAATCCCACTTTGTTGCCTTATTTGGTCAATAAATACAATAATATCTCAGATATCAAAAAACAAAAAAAATGGAACCCGGGTAATTTTCTTAAGATTACAAAAATCGTAAAAGGACAGATTTTCAGAAAATATTTTTTTGGTTACCTTGTCCGAATTGAAGACTGGTCAAAATTCTCGTTTTCTATGATTTTCTCCAAAATGGTTCTTTTTAGAGCAATTTCATGTTCATGGTTAGATTTATTGAACCCTTTCCTTCAAAAAAATGTATACTTGTATACGGAATATATGAATAATGACGTAGTTACGGCAGTTTTACGGAAGCTATTTCTGACACTTGACAGCCCCCTTAAAGTAGTAATTCATAGATTGGCTCCTCAACAATAAAAATCGCATCATAATATTAAAGAGTTGAGTTAACGCCTTTATTCCTGGCTTTTTCTAGACTTGTTTAAATGTTAGTTAGCGAGACTAATTAACCCGTTGTTGAAGGTAAGATGGTAAAAGGGCGTACTAGGTAGAATATAAAGAGAAGCGGCATTCATTATATGTACTATGTAGAACACAAACCACTAAAAGATGCAAGTTCACCATAGACTACCGACAGCGTCAAGGCATGATTAGAATCAACTGTCTAATTAGAGAGTCCTGAGGGTTGTTCCTCCCCTCATAAATTAAAGCATATGCTACATGTAGTGCTTGTACAGTATCTGGAGCATGCTATCGACCTCTGCAAGCTGTCCGCCAAGTATATGTCCCATGCGTGCTCTTTAGGGTTAAGGACATCATCAATCAAACATGTGGTAGTTTTCATTTCCAAAGGATATTACGAAGGGCATTCAATAAATACCCGCAACCATTGTTGTTCTCCACACCTGAGTGATTCTGTGAAATCTAAGTGGGTACATTATAAAGTATGAACCTTAATCTATCATTTAAAGAACTTTGTTCCGGATTAGTGTGCAAGTCTAACATTTTGCATCGAGAAACCAGAGACCATGTTCAACGAGGTCCTAAATGGAGAGGTTCTGTCAAAAAAAACTTTTGGAAATACACTGCATCTTATCTTGGTCAACATTAGGCTTTGACAGTGAGCCCCAAAATGCCGAAAATCCAAAGAAATGAAAATGATAGTTATAGCAAACAATTGGGATTTCCTGAAATACCACAGCAAATGCAGGATTCGTTATTGTATAGATGACAGAGTATCAATAAATACATCGATAATTGTTGAACTTGGAATAAAAATCTGTGCATCTGAAAATAAGTAATGTTAAGCACATAGTACTGGTCTATCACTGTTTCAAACGGCAACTTATTCCATGCATCGGTTCTTGAGATATTTTGAAAAAAGTAACTGTGCATCAAATTGCTTGCAAATATTCTTCGCCCTGATCAGCTATTTTTCATGCAGTGTCCAGAGAGTATTGATTTTACGCATGTGCCATTACGTAATCCCACAAACGATATTGTTCATTCATGCATAGCGAGGAAAGATAAAGATCCATATTTCAAATTACCCTAATTCTAGTTGGCATACGTCGCGCATGAGTGGAAAAAAACAATGGTTGCAGGTATTTATTGAACGCCCCTCGTATCTATACAAAGTACAAAATAAATAAATAAAGCATACTTTAGTGTCTCATGTGATTTGGATTGGAATGGAATCGTGTCATCAACGACGTTTCAATACTGGGGCTCGTAGATCATCCATGTCTATATATTGTGACAAGTGAATCCTGCACAAATACATGTTTATAGGGTAAATTAAGAATTACGAGTGCCAATAATAATAATCTATATATCTTGTGACAACGTCATTCCTGCTAAAGTTCAAAGGGTAACATGATAATTTCGAGCGCCACGGTCGAACTATCAAATTTATAGGCAAACGTATACACCCTCAATTAGAAAAGGTCCCCAAGACGGGTGGGAAATCAAAACACCAAAATGTATAATAAGCCTATAAACATGCTAAAAATATAATGTGATACTCAAAGCGATGTATAGGCCTACAGTAAGTATGTTCGAATAGCATAGAATGACTTGTTTCCCAGTACATAATTCCCCTAATTAATTTTAGTTCGCATTCTTGCTTCTTGTTCAAGTATCGTCTCTATAGGAGGAAAAGGGCCCGCGTTGTGGTTGCAAACAACACCCTTAGTCCGCGTTATCGTTCACGCAAATGATTAAAACAGTATACCTGACTAACCCCTTCCCCGGGAATATAAGAACCTGGCACCGCTCTTACAAGATTTCCCAGACCTATAGTATTCATCGCTGTGAGAAATGTATTACATGTAGGTATTTGGAACAACTTTGTTTACAGTCAGCCCAACCGTGGGGTATCCATCTATTAGTTGTAAATATCATCGTGAATGTAAACATGACAAAGCAGACTAAATTGTTTATAATTGATGTTCGTTTATTAGACCCCCCGGAATTTTCTTGTAAGGTGTTGTAGGAATATATATAGAGGCAAACTGTACGTTACCGGTTATCATTGACGTTGACACAGACAACGTGAACACGAATGGATATAAGCCAATAGTTGGTAAGTAAAAGTTAAGATATAATAATTATGACATGTATCATGTAAAAATGGTATATACTCAGTGGCGTGCGCAAAGGGGGGATGGGGGGGGGACAAATAGTTGCAAAATTATACATGTAGGCGACAAATTTATGCACCAGGTTGGTATAAAAAGGAAATGTTATGGAAAAAAATGATGAAAACGCTCACAATTGTCCATTAGGCTTAGTAGTTGTTTACTTGGATGTGTTTTTGACTGTGATATTGTGACTGTGCGATTTTTTTTACTGTGCGAATTTTTTTGACCGTGCGAATTTTTTGGAACCTACCCCCCCCCCCCCCCCCCCCCCCCCCCCCCCCCCCCCCCCCCCCCCCCCCCCCCCCACTTACGTGAAAATCACGACACGAGGTGACTGAGAAAAACAAATTGGGGCTACCTTTGAGAAGAATCTGAGTCGGGGGAATTTCATTTTTTAAAGTGGGCCCCCCCAGTCACAATATCCTGCGCACGCCACTGTATATACTTTCATTATGTAATACCGTATACATTTCAAAGACGATGAATGAGAAAATGTCATCAGAAAACTGTTGAATCGAAAAAGGGTTCATAACACATCCTTAACAAAGTTACTTTAGTACTCGTACAATTGTACCGAATAATTTTGGATTACTAGTCTGCTACTCTGCAGTCATCAAAAAAAGTAACTATACAGGTAATAAATGGACTTTTAACTCTAAAAGTATATATCCTACCTACAAATATTAAATCATAAAGTTGTTGATAAATTTGTCTTCTTTTAAATATGAGATATTGCATGCTAGGATCGGTTGAATATTGAAGAAGTGACAATCTGAAATGTAAGGTAAAGTCACAATTTCATTTTCACATTTTACATTTCAACACGGGGGAGGGTATGACAGGTAGCGTGTGTGGCGTATTGATCCATTAGAACAACTCGGCCGACAGTCCAACCTGCGCATGCATCCTCCAATTGCACTATCGGTAATCGATAAGGTACCCGTAGATGGGTCCGCGTGTAGAAAATAAAAATGTGAAAATGAAAATCGGACTTCACCTCACATTGGGGAGTGTCATTTCCTTAATAATCACCCGATCCTAGCGTGCTATATCTCATATAAAGAAGATGAATTTTTCAATGACTTTATTATTTTATATTTTTAGGTAGGATATATATTTTTAGAGTTAGAAGCCCATTTATTACCTGTATAGTTACTTTTTTTGATGACTGTATATGAAGAGGTTTTTGCAAAAGGGCCTGCATCCACTTTGGCTCTTATTGAGAAAAGTCAAAAAACAGTTTCTAAATATTCAAGTGAGCAATTGAAAAACTGAGTGGATTATGAAAGAGGTACACTACATACTAATTCTAATTTAAATTGAAATAAATTTCAAATGTGCTAGTTTTTAAAAAAAAATTAAATCAGGTTTATATTTTTTGAAAATTTGGATGTAGGCCTTTTTGCAACAAAACTCCATCTGTTTGTACATAGAGAAAAAATACAACACCAAAAAAATCAGTTATTTTAATCATTTAAAAAAAATAAGTTTGATATAGAAATGTAGAGTCACAATCATATGTTTCAAGGAAATAAAGTCATTTTTTTCAAAAAGACCTACATCTCATTGTAAACAGCCATTGAAGTTGTTGTTTTGATGCAAAAGGGCCTGTATCCCGATTTAATTCTGGATACAGGCCCTTTTGCAACAAAACAACAATTTCAATGGCTGTTTACAATGAGATATAGGTCTTTTTGATAAAAATGACTTTGTTTCCTTGAAACATATGATTTGTCCCTATACATTTCTATATCAAACTCATTTTTGAAAAAAATGCACCATAGCCCTTTTGCAACAAAGCTCTTCATATGTGTTACATCACCTGACACCATCAAACCTCTTGCAACTCGGTGGTATGGTACGATTTTGTTGTATGAGGGGCTCATAGGAACAAACAGCGCTGAATAATTTAAAGTACTCTTTTCCAATATACCATACATGAAAAATGTAAACAAATGGTGACTGATTTATAATATATCCAAATGAGGCTTATGCTAATTTAATATCAGTATTATAGCAGTGACAGATATAACTGTCACTAATTATAGATATCATTTCAACCGCACTAATTAGTAACTTTGATTTTTTATGAGAAATTCAATAGAAAATGGGAGAAATGTAGGCATTTGAATTTTAGGCATTGAGATGTATGTCAACTGCTTTTTGGGGGCGAAGCCACCCTATAGCATGGGATTGCAAAAACTTACACATTTAGGTCTTTCTAGACATAAGTGGGGGCCGCCATGTTTGCAGTCTTTGTAAATTACATGCACCTATGCAGTTTATTTTAACAGTACCCGCCGTCTGTGCTGGAGTCAAAGCTATATTTGTTTAGTTGATGCATAGAAGTTGATGATTCATTTAGAGAGATGTTTATTAGACTCCCCACAGAGAGACATAATAGCTTATCTTATTTGATCACAGATAGTTTGACCAGGGAGGTGTCAACTACACCTCCCTGGTTTGACTATTAAGGAGAAATCTCCCAATTGTTGGGGGGTTGTCTAATAAATAGTTAGTTGTGGATGTTTGAGTTTCGGGTTATGTAATATATAATAATAATTCCTGGGTTGATTTAATGAAATGTCAATATGGAT